>VXBQ01000187.1:488703-920352 GCA_013400175.1 Phainopepla nitens
GGCCCGGCTCAGCGCCGGCCTCTGTGCGGGCAGCGAGCGCGGGCGGGCCGAGGCTGTGCCGAGCGAGCGGTAAGTGACCCCTTGGCGTGAGCCCTGACCGCCGCGGCCCGTCCTCGGGCCCGCGCCCTTCTCCTGAGGTGGGCTCGTCACGGCAGTGGTCTGGCTTGGCAGGATAGGTCCCTTCTGAAGAAGCCTGATAAATAGATTTTCATTCCAACGGTTTATGGTGAAGAGATGAAAAGCGATTTAAATTTCATTTTAGAGCTACATGAAAGCAATATCACTTTAATGAATTTTTTAATTGATAATTATTCTTGGTAATTAAGATATGAAATATTCACTAGGACCTACATTAGATTACAGGGGCAGAAGGAAGATGTGAAAGAATAGGATGCTATCAGATGACCGCTCATGGTGGCTCATTTCCTTCCACTGTGAAAATAGTAAACTTCCTAAAGCTAAAAGCAAGGGGAAAAGTAGTTTAAACTCTTTCAGTGAGTATTTATAACCTCTGTCTTAGAGGACCAGACCTTCTCTAACCCAGTGTTGTCGTAACTATGCAGCTCTAATAGGAGAGTGAGGCTTCACATGACCCCGTAGTCAGAGGTCTGAGTGACTTTGACATCGTGGGGTGCCCTGCTTCACCTCTCTCCTGCAGGAAAAGGTGACCAGTGGAGATCAAGACAGCCACACAGAAAGATTAGTCGGTATTTCTATTTCAATTTGGGTAGAGCAAGGACTAGAGGTAAAATTCTCCTCTGTCATGATAAGTAGCCTTAAGAACATATAGTCTTTGTCATAAGCTTTTAGTCATTGTCAAATTCACACTCACATGCCAGGAAAGTTATCTTAAGTCTTGAAATAGTCACCTTAACACAAGGTCTGACAGCTGTTGGAGAACAGCAATCCTTGCTAATGCCACACCTGTACCAGATAACCCTGAGAGAGTGCTAGACGTGACTCCAGGGTGGCTGGGCTGTATCAGCATGTGTGCAGGTGCAAACTGGGGGGGAATTAAGGCTCTTTGTAGCTCAGTCCTTTCTTTTAAAGGAGTGAGAAGATACAGTCTCTTCCCATTCCCTTTCATGTGGGTTTTGGAAGAATTTGGAGACAGTAGCTCTCAGCTGCTGAAGGAGTCTTGCTTATACAACCAATGGTCTCTTAATGGCCACTTTTGAGTGGACTGTGTATGTATATATATATATATATATATATATATACACACACACCATATATATATACAGTTCTTGTGTTGGTGCTGGTCCTGTGAATGACCCCACTCATGGGACAGTCTTATTTATTGCATTTTAAAGCTTGGCTAGAAACTGTGGCATAAGGTGGGCGTTGTTGTCAGTGTTGTCAGATTTTAGTGGTTCTTCATGTGCCTTGCAACAGAGAATGAGGGTCTGCTAGGTTCTTACAGGACCCAGGTGGCAACTTTTGCTCTTAGATTTTATACTTGGATGCAATTAAGTACTTAACAGTCTTGTGGTTTTAACATGGATTCATGCACTTGTTTTCACTAGTTGCCAGGCTATTCTTTATAAGTTAAAGGAGTTAGTAATGAGATCGGAAAAGAAATACCAAGATTAGAGCCAGATAACCTTTGAGCTAATTCAACAGGGTGTGGAATTGTGATTGGAATTGTTATTTGTGGCCACAATGTAAGGTATCAGTTGGATTCTGAATTATTTTTACTATCTTGTTTGTGTCTTTAAACAATGATAAAATGTCCTGTCAGCCTCTTGTCTGTAGGAGTGGAAATAAGAAGTAAAGGCAACAATGAGGTTTTAAGGACTCTGACTCACTAGCTGCTACCGTTTTAGGCTTCAGTGCGCAGCAGAGCCTGTTCCTCAGAGACAAATCACCTTTTTCTTTTTTGTAGCTGTTTCAATTTGACAGGAGCTCTTCTGAGATTGTTTATGTGTGAAATGGCTGTAGTTCAGCAAGGGAGAGGAAATTTTTTGTTAATTTCTAAAGGCAGTGGACTCTGTGGCCATTCACACATTTCTCAAGAGTGAGTTACATGGCTTTGTGGATGCCAGGAAGGTTACTGGTTTCTCCTGGGGTAGGCTTAGTTTTGATAGCATGCATCTGTGGTCCTTGGGTAAAAAAAAGTCTCAGTAAGTGGCATAGGTATTATAGATGCCTTTGTTTCTCTGTTTTTCATTGAGAGAGATACTTCCAACCAGTTGTGTTCAGTGCAGAGCTGGGAGGTGGAGCAGAGGGCAACATCCTAGAAAGGATTCCCTTTCCATCCTGTGAAGGTGTGTTTCTCTCCACTGAGGGTATGACTGGAAGTCCAGGTCTCCAATTTAAGAGCTCAAAGTTGTGTAGTGCACGTACATCCTGCCCTTCTGTTTGCAGGCATGTCTGGGTTCATTTCAGGCTTGCTGCCTGTGCTGAACATTGCTGTTGGGTAGTGTGCTTGAAGGAGTGAGGGCATGGGAAGAGCAAGGTGCCTGTGAAGTCATCAAAGAGTCATTTTCATATAACTGAAACACCTTTTCTTCCCTTTCTCCTATTCTTCCCTGCAG
The DNA here is from genome assembly GCA_013400175.1 of Phainopepla nitens. Classification (NCBI taxonomy): domain Eukaryota; kingdom Metazoa; phylum Chordata; class Aves; order Passeriformes; family Bombycillidae; genus Phainopepla; species Phainopepla nitens. The sequence continues at coordinate 491,241 of VXBQ01000187.1, forward strand.
TCTGTGGACTGTTTTTATTTGTTTACTAATGATAATGGCCACTGGCATTTATATCAGAAAGAAGAGAACACCCACATTTCATATGACACCAAGCAAAGCAGTTCGGGGTTTAGATTTTAATAATGTTGGTTAAAGAAGTGTCTGTGTGTAGTTCTTTATAAGCTAGTGTGAATATTTTGAAAATATTTTTCTTCCTGTTAGCTACTTTGAGATGGCTTTTATTTGTTCTTCATCTATGACTGCACTGATGTTGAGCTTCTGGTTTTTTTTTCTAGAAAATGTAGTAGAGGGCTATCCTGTTTATTTGGAGTAAAGCAGTATATTTCTGACTGATAGACTGAAATAAAGCAATAAAGAACAGTGTTAACAATTTGCATAAAAGCAAAGTTTGTCAGTGTGAGACATCATGTGGTGAGTGATTATTGAATAGCCAGGCCAGAAGGAAGGTTTTCCTTGGGTCTGTTGGCTAAGGATTTGCTTTTATTTATTTTTTTAAAATCAAATCTATTTTAAAACAGCATAATGAGGAATTTTTCACATTCAATGTAAATTACTTTCTCTTGTTAATCTTAACAGTGGTCTATAAGAACATGGTGTTTTATGACAATTAATTTGGAATTCAATGGTTTTGTTTTTCCTTAAAACAATGTCTTCTCAATTTATGATATTTTCACTTTGTGCATTTTCTGTTAAAACAGAGTAGAATGGCACTTTCATTGTTTTCTCTGTGTTTTTTTTCTTATTGTGCATTTTGGATGTGTGCCTTCTTACTTCTTTCTGTTTATTTTGGCCTCTGGTTGCCATGTCATGGGGGATCAAGCTTAAAATGGTTTCAAGAGACCATTTCTTCGTATGAAGACTTTCCAGGGCTGCCAGAAATAACCAACAATTAATGCCAGAACTCTTCTAGTACTTGTTTGGAGTTGAGTCACACTGATGCTTGTAGCATGCATTTGTATCACAGGGAAAACAAACACTGTGTGCTTGGCACCAGAGAGCTTCAGGTTGGAAGAACCATAAGGGAGATGTTAAGTGGGTGAAACCCAGGAGGAGGTAGTAAATAAAACCAGACTGGATGGTAATCAGTGTTTGGTATAAGAGAATTAATCTGAGGAGGTGTTAAAGCAGAGGAAAACAAAAACAAAGTCAAAAGCATGCTTGAGACCATATGTGAAGCTTGATGGTTATTTGGTTTGAAAAGTATTAGGAAAGCAAGCAGAGATGAACCTGTAGTTTCAGCTGAAAATAAAGTACCTAGCATGTGGCTGAGGGAGGGCAGAGTAATGAACCTCTCATTTTATTGAGCTGCATGAGTTGGATAAACAACTTGTAAATAGATTTGAAACAAGCGTTATCCCATTTTAAGGAGCAGTAGCTTTTAAAAGTGAAACTTATGATGTTATTGTGTTCCTTGATTGCTTGGCTGAAGATGAATGGCTGGATTTTCCTCTCTGAGATCATAAAACTGCATTATGTGTTATCCTGAAATTAGGGGAAATCCATAACCAACAGGTACCAAGTGTAGGAGTTTCATAGTCTGGGAATAACTGTGATAATGGAAAGACTCAGGAAAATGTTTTAACTTCTAGATGGTGTTTCACTGTTTGCTTACAGAGAGTAAGTATAGTCTCACTGCTACAACAGTGGAAACCATGAAAACCACCAAGGCTGAGATACAAAACCTGTGATTAATTTTATTATCTTAATAGTCATGTGGTGATTCACAGAAAGTGCCAGGGATTTTTCCATTTCAAATGGATTGCTATTTTACTTGCATACTTTCTAAGTAATAAAGCTGAAATTATTTGTAACAGAGCTCGGCTGAAGTAGATGGATCTACACCAGCAGAGGATTTGTTCCAGTTTCCTCTTCTGTATTCATTAGAACAATTGGGAAACTGTTATTTTCATGATGTAATACACTGGTTGTTTTAAGAGCTAATTCCCAAACAACTTGCTAATTGGCCTGAAATAGTGCGGTGCATGTGGTTCCCCCTTGGGATTTGAGGTTACGGATGATCCTATTTGTTAGTGGCTTCAGGAATTAAACCTCTCATAAGTGTTTTAACTGTGCTTTTGTAAGGACTGGGTGAATAAGTGCATGATAGTTTGAAATGCACTGTTCAGAGCAATTGTTCTATATTACATGATTGCTGAGCAAATTAGACTTGCAGTGGAAATTTCCTTGCAGGCTGCTGAGCTGAAGTTTTTGGCTCACCAGCATAGGGTTGCAAAGATGTGATAGAATGTACGACATATACCCTGATCTCATTTTGCAGTAAACTAGAAACCATTTAGCAACTTCCAGTGGAAAAACAAGGCAGATACTTAGAGGAATGCAGCATATAAACAGAGCCTTGAAACTTATGAATTGAATTACATTTCACATAATTTTCCTGTATGTTCTCTGGCCATGTTCTGCTTTACTACATTGTTGAGTGGTGGAAGAAGAGTTGGAAGGAGTTTTGACTTTCTACAGCTTTGTAAATGACAGTGAACACTGAAGCAGTTTGGAATTTAGATTGACAATTTTAACTGGATGTGCCTGAGCAGCTCATCAGGGGCACAAAATTGATTAAGATCTTGCTACCTCCCCACCTGCCCTCCCTCCCTCCCTCACTCCCTCATTTAGGCTTCTGAATCAACTTGATTAGCTGAACAACTCTGTTCTTAATTTTTCAGATTTGCTCAGGATGTCTCCAGAGTAAGGAAGATGATATTGCGCTGGATTTCATTTGATCCGTGTCGGTGATTTCGTGACTGTGAGAACAGGGAATGTGTTTTGTATTCAAATTAAAGTTATGTTTTCGTGTGGTGAGGTCCCAAACTCAAGGAGCAATTTCTGCAGTGATTTCTACAGTAAGCAAAAACCTACTGCGTGGTTGTGGGCCAAGATCAGTGGTTGCATTCCTCCTGCTGAGATTCTCCTGCCTTGGGACTCATCTCTGGGCTGAGCCTACCACGAGAGACATCGAAGGTTTAAACTGGTGGGTAAGTAGATGTTTTACTGATGAATAATGATTCAATTACATGACTTAACTATAATATCTGCTAATGGGAGGGAAGTGCAGAGTGAAAGAGGCATCGTAGGCCGGTATATGTGAAATGTGAATTAATTCAAACGATGTAGAGAACATTGGAGACTTCTGCAGTATTTTTGTGAGTGTTATATGTGCCTCATTTTAATTGCTTGATGTTATTCTGCCAAGCTGCATGAAATTAAATAAAAGGAAACTTACAATGGAACCAACAGGAAATGAAATAATAAGTGGAGTAAGGTGTCTCCGGAGAGAATGGCAAGGGATTTTCAGTAATATTTGAGAAGTTATTAGATGTGAGAGTCCCACCTGTGTGCTCCAGCAGCCTTGTATTTCTTACACCCATATAAAACTACATAAACTACATCATGGAGAGAAGTGAAGGTGGGAAAGGCTGGATGCATGAGAAGCAGAGGCTGGATGCAGAGGCATTTGGAGTGGGGTATGGAAGGAATGTCATGTTATATTTCTTCCCCTCTCTCCGCACCCCTCACCACAGCAAATTTGGATTGGATGGGACATAACCACAACAACTGAAGAAACAATTTTTGAATATTTGAGTCAATGAAGCATGGTTTCCTACAGTGTTTTCTCCACCTATTCACTGAAGTTCATGCCCATCATCCACCACTCCCCAGTTGCCCTTATACTTCAGTACCTCTCATTTTCCTCTGGCTGCTCACCATTACTGGCAGCCTCCTCATGCATACCTGAAATCATGGAGCAGTACTCCAGCTCTGCCTCCTTGAATTCTTTGGGCCATGTGGCGTGGGTGGTTGAACTCATGCTAGGCTCAGAATTTACTAGAGGAGCACTGTCAGACTGCATGGTCTGTTTTTCAGCCACCTGATATTAGTTTGGGAGGGAGACTAGTTTTGGCTAACTTAGTATATTGTGGGCAAGATCTTCTTGCTGTGCAATCACCAGCAGCAATAAAGACTTTTCTGGTTCCATCTTCTGTACAGTGCAGATGCTGCTGTCATTGTTAAGCTGTTTCCTCTGTGCTGCTTCACCTCTAGCCTTGCCATCAAAAATGGAAGCCCTTGCACAGGCTACTCATCATTACATTACATTACATTACTGTTACACTGCCTAACCCTGGTCAAATGGGAGAAATTTGTCCCTTCATAGGTGGAATTTTTTAGCATACTGTGCCTTGGCCAGCCTTGGTCCTTCTCTAGTGTTGTAGGCTTTGCAGTACTGCAGTTTGGTCAAACCAGTGTGTTCAGCGTGCTACTGTGATTTCAAGTATACAGAAAGAACCAGTCTGCTGGTTACCAGGCTGGCATATACTATCAGTTTTGAACACAATGTTTACATCTTAGTCAATGTGCCTTTTTTTCCCCCTCTTTTTTTTCCCCACTTACTACAATGAAGTTAGCCTTTTTGCTGACTGCGGCTCCCACTGGAGCTGATTGAGCTGGTATTTCTGTTCTCTAAGCCTTTTGTTTGTGGTTTCCATAAAGTTGAAAGTAGTTCTTGGTGCTGATTATGTTTTTTTCTGGCCTAAAATTTCATCCTGATTTCATCTGTACCAGATAACCCTTCTTGGGTTTATTGAATGTTTTCCAAAATTAAAAAGAAAGCATTCTCTGTGAAGTTTTCTTAATTTGAAATAGTCTGTGATGTTTCTGCTAGAGTAAACACCTTTTGCTCTACATGTAGTCAGTTTTTTGAAGAGAGTTTGATATGGGACTCAAGGCATCCAAATCATTTGGCTTATTGAACTGTAAGATGGGAATATTCTTTCTGTCAGGCCTGTGAACTCCCTCCTGGTAGGCTGTAGTAAACTCTTAAATATTAGTATTGAAATTTTTCACACTCTCTGGCTTTTTATTTGATGTCTCATCAAAATGTTTGGGGTTATTTTTCAAAATGAATGTGTGGGGAAGAAAGGTATTGTTTTGTTACTTGCAAAAACCCCTTCTGTCATGGCATTGCAGCGTAAGTTTGGCAGGAGTCGGCATTTTTAGAGGAAAATGCTCTGCTGCTTTTATTTAATTCTTGCCCAGTTTAGAAGTCTCTGAAAAATATGTGTCAGTAACAAGATTCTGAAAGCTTACCTGTCATCTCTGTGCAATTAAGCAGCGGATGTCCCACCCTCGCTGAGCAAGCAGGAATGTTGCAGTCCAGGGTTATTGTGTGTCTGAACAGAGCTCCCTGAGCAGTTCCTTGATGCTGCGGGCTCAGGTTAAACTGCATCCTGAAATGGAAAAGGAGCTTCTGTTTCCAAACAGAAGCTCCTAGTGATCAGCAGGTGATTTAAATGCAGACGAAATACATGCCAGGCTGTGTCAGGAGGTGGAAAGAGGGAGGGAAGGAAGGAAGCAGGAGGAATTTGGACATGGGCCCTGTTGATTCGGGGTGAGAAAGGAAGGGAAGTTGCCTTGGAAGATCGAGTTCTACTGGAAGATGCTGTGGTTGCTCAGAGATGTCTCTGAACCTCTTTTAGGTTCAAGCCTTATCCTTCTCCGGTTTCTATAAAGAGCTACACGTGCATGAGGAAAGGATGCCTGTGAGAGCCTAAAGTCTATCTTTGGAGCAGGGGCTGGGTGCCAGGGCTTGCATGTTGATCTCTGCTGGTCTGCATAACACAAACACTGCCACCACATTTACACTTTCAGTTCTGTCACACAGAGATTAGTGTCTGTTGGCACTGAGATAGAGACAATGTTTATGCTTTTTTGTCTTGTAAAACGTTCATGTGTACCTTATTTGAGCTTTGATTTTATATATATTTACTCCATTCTTTCATTGTTTTGGGAAAACACGTTTTTATTAGTAGATGTAAACTTGAGACATGATTTAAGTAGGATGAAAGTTATTCAAAATAGGAATTGTCTTGAGGTTTTTTTTCTTATGGCTTCAAATATTAATTCTTTGATTAATATTTTATGTGATCAAGTTTGTAGTATGAATTTTACCAGCTCCATACAGGAGGCAGCAAATGCAAATTGTGTGATCTAACAGCTCAACAGTTCTAACAGCTTTAAATTCCCCCTGCACTGCTGTGTTAGACATCAGTTTCGCAGACTGTCCTCATGGATCCTGCCCACCTGCTAAGCCTCACTGCTTAATCCATGGCTGCATCACTTCTAACCATGTCTGGTAAAGCCTTGAGGCTTTACTGGGGCTCCTGTCAGGAACCATGTGTGTATCTAATAAGTCACAGTCCTGGGGGCATGCCCTCTGAATGGAGAAGGACACAGCATGTAAGTGACACACTCAAGCAGAGGAAAAAGAAGAGGTGGGAGTGGGATGGCTTGGTCAGATGTGGCTTGGTTTGGTGTTGAAGTTGGTGTGCAGTGCTACCCCATCACCAGGTTCAATCTCTGCTGACACTGTCAAGTGCAACTTGAAGTCCTCTGCAGGTCAAGCTTCTCCGCAGAAACAGCTTGGCTTCATCCTCACATCAGTCAAACAATTCCTTATGGCTCCTTTTACTGAGAAGCTGCTCTAAAACCAAACCCTTTAGCAGTGAAATCCTTGTCATTTTGAGTTTAAAGTAATCTGTTCCCATATTAACAAATGGCCACACATTCCTTGTTCTCCTCTGGTTTGAAGGATGGTTTTGTGTTTTTCATTTTGGCTTAGACAAGTCACAGTGTTTTTTACATGAAAAGGCATGGCTTTTACCTTATGAGCAAGCTTACTCATAAGTAAGCATGCTCATAAATTGTTGCTGCACATGTGCCTCTGTAGACACATCTGACATACCTTTGAGCTTCCTCGTTGACAGATGTTAGCAGCACAGTTGCCACAGTGTAAAGGTCAGTGCCAGGTGACCAGATTTGATTTGGGTATTCTAGCTTTTGGGATGTTTTTATAGGACTTAGATTTCTGGTGCTTGAAGACCTAAGTCTGCTGCAGAAAACTTGTGGTCGTCTTTAGAATTTTTAAGTTCTTCTTTAGAATTCTTTAGATTCATCTCAAACCTCTGGCCAAATGTCAGGGCCCTTCTCCAAAACAGTTCTGAAAGCAACATCAGTTCTCTTGGCTGAGCTTTCCTGGTCACAGGATGGAACCACAGTGATAGTTTGGAATCATCCTGCACTCACAGTTCTTACAGGCACTGCATCTTGCACTGCTAAACGTTATTTTGTGTTCATTGACATGCTTTTCTTCACTTCTGATGCTCAACTCTGTCCTGAAAGACCACTTTGAAGGAACTTCCTTAATAATGAGCTTTCTGCCTGGTAATTTCCCCTTGCTCTTGTTTATCTTTTAAGTAGTTTATCTGATTTATACAGCTCATATTTTTGCTGACTTTTCCCATTTTTTCTGGTTTAGCCTATGTAGTACTTTGCCAAATGATTTATTAAAATCCAAACAAATTACATTCACATTTTATGTGAGAGTAAAATAGAGACATTTTGGACTAGTATGCCATGATCAGTCTTCTGTAATGTATTTGATCTGCTTTTGTTTTCCATTCTTTTGTCAAGATCTGTGTGCTATCTGTAGATGACTGATGTGTCTGTGCTACCAAAATGACTTTTTTCCCCTCTTTCCTTCCAAGTATAGGCACCATATTTGGCTTTTTTCAGTCATGTGGTACTCCCTCATTTGATGGATTTATTTAATATCTGTGCTATCAGACTTAAAATTTCATGTACCAGTTCTTTCGGTGTTCTGTGATTAAGATTGTTCTGCCGCCCGGACTTGACAGCAATAAGCTCTTTGGATTTTGCTTCTATCTCAGTAATTTCTATCCCTGAGAACTCATTCTTATTAGCTGTCTTGTGTCTGCTCCACTGTTCAGCATCACTTTAGGTTTTTTTGAAAATGAGTGGCAATAGTAATTTCTTTTGGGAGGTATGTGTACATTTAACATGAAATCTTCCCCGCTTAGAACTTAATGATTCTTTCATGTGCTTACTCTGGTCATTTCTTTGCTGTTGTGGGTTTTTGTTTTATTGCTGATTATTTTTGTTTGGTTGGTTTTTTTTGTATTAAAATGTGTCTGAATGACTGTCTCATTCTCTGTATTCCCTTAGCGGTCTGGTTCATCTTCAGCAACACTGCTGTGATCTGTCTCATGAACTCTGAGGACACATGTGCTTGTGAGTTTTAGGGCAGCAGAACACATTCAGCGGTTACCCTTTTCTTTGTGTAAGATCTCTTTTTACTCTTTCTCCTTGAAGTTTTCTTGTGCTGGACCCTTTTCTTACCAGACATTCTTCCCTTGAGGTAAAAGCTGGTGTAATAGCTCTGTCACTGCTCCCTTCAAGATATTTGGCATCGCTGCAAACGTCTTGAAGGGTTTCTGCTGTTTTAGTGACTTTGTGGAAGTAAAGAAAATGATTGTGGGAGAGCAGAAGGATGATGTAGGTTGTCTTTCAAATAATAAAGAGAACACAACAAAAGCATGTTTATCTATAAAAAGTGCTACAAACTATGGGTAGAGCATATAATTAATCTGAAGCTAAATACTTTTTAGTACTGGGCCTTTTGTCTCCTACTGAGGAAGAGGCTCAATATTTCTGAAGTATTCCAGAGTAATTCTATTGCCAGTGGCACAGATCATAAAATAAACCCCAGAGTTTTACAGTGGGTTTTTTGGGGGGAAGAATTTAAATTGATCTGTCTTTCTGGTTTCTTTTAGAAGTGTAGCAGTTAGAGCTTTGCAGACGTTCAATCTCGGCTTTTTCTCTCTGAAGATAGTTCACATAACAAAGATATTCCAAGTCTTGGAGAGGGTGCAGAAGCAGCATGGGTTTTGAAAAATTTTAGCCAGCTCTAGTTGCAACGTGCCAAGGATGTAACTGTACAGTGAGTTTTGAATTAATCTAAACTGTACCAGTTTAATTCTGTGCGGACAATTCATGGACTCTTTGTTATCTTCTCAAAAAAATCGAAACTGCAAAGCTGCAGGGAGGTATTTTTAGTTTTCTTCTAGTGCTTCTGTAGAAGCCCAGAAATTAAATAAGGGCACCTTGCTTGAAAGGGCAGAGATAAAATTGTATGTGGGGTGCTGCCATTGCTAGCTTTACTCAAAGGTCCGTGTCTGCTGCCAAGTGTAAGATGCACTTGCTATGAGCCATCCACCTGACAAATTGTGGCATTCTGGAAGCTGAAGCACTTTGTGACCTGAGGAGATAGTGCTTGAGGGGTGGAGGAGGATGTTCACATCTTTTGTCCTGGTGCAGGAATGCAGTCGAGTTCCAGCTGTCAGTGTGTGATCAGACAACAAAAGATTATAAGCAGAGCTGGCCTTGTGAGGAACCTGCTCAGTTCTGGCAGAGTTTGGTAGCACCAGTGCTGTGGGATTCAGACTGAACAAAGCTGTTCTGGAGTCAGCTCAGTAGTACTGCTGCTTCTGGGCATTGCCTGACCAGGTGGGTCCTGATAGTGCCAGGCTGGCTCCACAAAGAGCTGCTTGACTTTCAAGGGTGTTTATTAGGTTGGAGCACTAGACTTGAAATGAATTCAGATTTTTGTGTTTTGCTAATGCCAAGTTAGCCGGTTTTCCTAGAACTGGACTGCTAAAGTGCAGATCCACTGGTGTCTTTGTAGGCATCAGAACCAACCTGTTAGGACTAACTGAGGGTAGGAGACCCTGTGAACCTGAGCTGACTCCATGTGCCTTGTGGTTTTCCTCAGAAAGCCACAGCTTTTTACCATTAAGGTTTGGTACCCTGGAACCATAATCTCAGTTTTCAAAAAAATTAATTCCCAAAGTAACCAGCTGGGGAAAGCAGCGTTCCCAGGGCAAACTGCAGACACTATAACACAAATGTATGTTGGATTAGCTGGAACTACATCTGCAGCAAGTGGCTGTTTCACTTTACCAAGGCTGATGTATGTGTTTATCTGATGGCATTTTTTTAAGATGACATTCAGTATGTTGTGGCAGGTAGAGGGGAGCCTATAGCCAGAGCTTTAAGCTACATGTTTTTAGCTATCTGTTTACTCAGTATCTGAGAAAGGAATAAGTGTTTTATTATGTGTGTCTGTACCATGATGATATAATAAAAAATTCTAGGTAGGCTTCAAGCATTCTCCTGCTTGCTTACTGGGAGCCAGCAGGACTAAGATTTTGCCTGTTTTTTCACCATAAATGCCAGCTTAGATGTCTTTCTATATTGAGAGTCATCACAGAAAGCAAATTTAACTAACTCCCTGCTACTGCAGGTCCTCCATGCCTATTTTACAGTGTCCTTGATCGCTGACTTTTTGTTCCTCACCAGATTTGTGTCTTCCATTGTTCTGCTCTACAACTGGAGATTTTTGTAGGATGTTGGGAAGTTTTAAGTCTGTGCTGAATCTAAACATGAAGAATAGATGATTGTGAATGCAGAAATAAATGCAGTTACTTGTTTTGAGTATCAAAACACAATTTCAGCACGTATGCACACTGGAGTCACACCATACCCCTTCAGGCATGAGTTGGCATCCTTACTGAGTTTTTAAATTTGGGGTTTTTTTTACATCCATACTGCCTCAGTTTCAAGTGGACTAAACTTTAGCCACTCTTCTCAGCCAAAGCTATAAAATCAATTAGCTGCTTCTCTGGATGATTCGGTCAGACATGTTAGGGAAAAATGATGAGAAATTGTCACTGTGAGTGCTGTAGCACTTATCGTGTGTGCATTGACAGAAATGGATGTCCAGGAAATACAGTACCTGTAAGAGCTCGTGGTTGAAAATATTACCTTTACTTACAGTTGTCTGTAACTATCTCTTGCCATGAAGAAAGAGATTTGAAGTAACTGCAATTTTTCCATTTTCAGACACTGAGACTATGGAAGACAATTAGATTTTATAGTTGGCTTATTTTTTTTCTCCTGATAGTGGGAGGAAATGGTGGAGCGGTTTTGTCAACACTGCTAATGCTCAGTTTCTGGAGTGGCACTGGATTTGATAAAAAAACCTTATCAGAAATCCTGCAGTTTAACTCTACAGGATTCAATAGAACTGTGAGGTTGATTATGTAAAAGGTATTTGAAAGGCTGGACAGGATGAGCAGGAATGCTTTTTCTCTTTCGTTAAAGAGGAATCAGCAGCAGGATGCAGATCTTGGTGTTTGACAATTCAGAAGTTTCAGGCTATGGTAGTAAATTAGAAGATCAAATTATAGCAGTGCTTTGATTTAAAAAACAAAACAAAAACTCCCTCAAAACATGGAAAAGTGGTACTATTGGATATTATAAATTCTTTTGCCTGAAAAATATCACTTTGATATATAAACAGTACCATTTATAGAAAAGAGTTGCTGAGTTGCTTTTATATTAGTGTGAAAATTTAATTTCTCTTCCAGTTTGTTTACTGGAGGCCATCACAGTTAGTGCAAGCAGTTATGTGTGTGTGATAATGACTAATAGGGTGGCTGTTGATGGTACTGAATGTTTTAAAGCTGTTAGTTTAAATGCTTTAGGTTTATTATTAAAAATGAGAAATTAGATTCTTAAATGGATAACATACATAACCTCAAGAAAATGAAATATAACATATTGGAGTCTTATGGAAGCTTAAGCTATAAGTGTTTGCCAGCAAGTTTTTTTAAATCAGATTAGCTCTTAGTTGAAGTCTCTGCTGTATATTGTTTGGATTGCCAGAGACCATGGGGAATATCTCTTTCCATTGTAATTAAATTGAACAGAGTCGTGTTTATGTTACATCTTTGAAATCTTTCTTTGAAGGCATGTAAGAGAGCCCCCTTTAGCAAGGGAAATGCTGTAGGCAAATGCTGTGGATATTGATACAAAAATATGCTATTTAATGAAGAAATCTCAGAGACCAAAGTTCGACAACAGCAGAGGTGAAATGAGAAACACTTGGGCAAGTGCACCAACCTAATACCTACATAATTGATCATGATATGAGCACGATAAAATAAAGGTTAAGAATCACAAAATCTCATAAAGCAGTGTCTCTGAAGTGGCTGGAGCAAAGTGGGTAATTGTTCATGGGCCTATGATCTCTCCAGCACAAACAGTTCTGTGCTGCTACTGAGGTCAGCACTGCTTAGCCTTTTGCAGTGCTACTGCAGTTGAGGAATTGTGGTTATATTGTGAAGATGAGTGGATTTTAAGTTCAGTAAACTTTCTCTCTCATCCCTGAGAGCTAAAATGAAGTGGCTTTCTTCACGGTGCTGTTTCAAGAGAGGTAATTCTCTTCTTCTGTTTCTTAACATCCCCAGAGCTTTATGTTACATCACAAGGGTTGTTCTTCTCTCTTGCCCCACTCTCATCTGTTCTTCTTTATGGGCGATGTCACAGTGTTTGATTTCTGGCTGAGATTTGAGACTTTGATATACTGTTCAATTTCTATCTCTTTCCAAGAGCTTCTAGGTGTTTGTCATTGCATGGGGTGTCTCTGGAGAGCTTTGAGGGTGGTGAGCTGCAGTGGTGGTCTCTGTGAGAAGCACCTAGAGGCTGCCCCAGGCTGGATAGCCAGCTCCAGTGGACTCACCACAGGACACAGGAGAGCCCATCAGCCACCAGTGTGGCATCTCTGTAAAAATCTATTTTAAACAGGGGCAAAAAATGCTGGACAGGGAAAAGCAGGAGGGAGAAACTGACAAACAGTAAAGGGAAACAGAAATCAGAGAAGAAGAAGGAGGGGGAGAAAAAGATTCTTCCTGGTACCTTAGCAATAGTGTACCCTGCAGAGGAGCCCACACTGCAGACAAGTTTTTTCCTTAAGAACAGCACCATTTGGGAAGAGGCTAGGCTGGAGCAAGGGAGAAGAGGAAAGAGGTGGTAGAGAGGAACCCTTCTGTACTGCCTGTAATGCCCCTATTTCCCCTGTGCTGCTCAGGGGTTGGAGGCTGGAGGAGTGAAATTGAGTCTGGAAGGGAAGGGAGGAAGGATGTTGCTTTACTGTCTGTCTCTGTTTCTCTTGACAATAAATTGAAGGAGTTTTCATCTGTCAAATCTGTTTTGTCTGTGGAGGTAATTGGTAAGCAATATCTCTGCCTTTATCTCCACCCACAAGCTTTGTCATCCTGTTTCCTCCCCCTTTCCTGCTGAAGAGGAGTGAGCAAGCAGCTAGGTGGGCTTTTGGCTGTTTGCTGAGGTTTGTCCAGCACTTTATGCTTGTAGCGGGTCAAGAGGTACATACTTACCTTCAAAAGACAGGAAACTTTAGTTGTGTATTATACCACTGTTTTGCTGTTAGGAAAAAATATTCTGTGAAAAGCAATAGGAGCAGAGAACTAGTTGATTCTTTAAAAATTACACTATGAAATAGAATTGTAGAATTTTTAATTTCAATTCTTTTTTTTAATATAGAATTTTGATTTTCTGTATTGTCTCTTCTCTTCCCTCCTTACTAGGTCGTGAGTCCAGTGGCCAGGCAGGGAAGGGCTGTGGGGTGAAAAAAAAAATTCTACTATAAAGTCTCTGACTTCATTGAGCTTATGGAGGCATTTACCCTATGAGAGTATCTTTGCATGGTTGGATCTTTGATTTTAACAAGTATTTGTCTTGAATTCAGTATCAAGCCAGGAGAGACATTAGGGGAGTTTGCAACATGAAACAGATGGCTGTTTCTTTGGAGGAATCTAGTCTGAGAATTGAAACCCAGTCTAATTAAGCAGTTGACAGGTTGAGTCTCTCATCTTTTCTGAGCAGTCTGCAGCAAAATTAAAAATGCGAATCCTGGAAATAGTTCATTAAAAGCATCATTTTGGCCATGCAAGTTGCTTCATTGAACGGAATGGAATTTCTCCATTGTGAAGTGTTGAAGTGTTTCCAGGGTTTGCATTTTTCATCTATGAAGATCTAAACTAAGGTTCTTCAAGCTCAGGGAGTGTAATTTTTGTTGATTTTGTGATATTGAAAGCCCTAAAGAGAAATGCATAAACACGTTCTTCATCCTCACAAACTTCAGCAGCTGAAGTCTGTTTTTAAGTACTCAGCTGTTGAGGTTCTATCCTTAATTCCCTCCTACCCTTAGATCCTGGGTGTGCAGGTTTTTCAAAAGCATCTTTGTTTTCAGCGGGGGGACTTTTGGAGGCACCAGGACAGGTGAGTTATCTAGTCACCAGGTATTTCAAAGGAAGATAGTTTCAGTTACTAGAAGTGCTTATAATACTCACCAGGTTCCTCTGTATCTCCTGAGCTCAGTGAAAAGTTTGAAATGAGATAAAACCTAAGTAATTTTAAATATTTTGTGGAGATCTGATTCTGAAACATACCTGAAAATGTTTGTTGAGGCAATAAGTGTTGCTACACTTTTGGGCAAGGGTAGGCAGTTTGCTCATAGCAGGAAGTAGTTAGAGTATAGAAGGAGGATGAAAAGCACATGAACTTGTCTTTTCTCTTCTTCTTTGCCTTTGAAAAGCCCAGGTGTATCCATTAAAATACATCAGGTTTTATCTTCCTCATTTTGAAATCTGTGAATTTAAAGTGGTGGCACTTGAACCTTTTGCTCCTACTTTCAGTCCTAGAAATACCTGTTGGAAGGACCATGTTCTTGTATCTCTTTCTCCTTCATGTTGTGGAAAACAGAATGACAGTAGCACTTATCATTTTCCATCTACATGAAGGAACTTCAGCATTTCTCCCTCTCATATTATGGATGATTGTCATGGGTAAAGTGGAGATTGAGGTTTGCTGAATTATAAAATGCAGCTGTTTGATCTTGTATGTAGTGGATCAAAAAGAGCCATTTCTCATTATTTTGTGCTTTTCTCGACACATTTTGGTGCAGCTGAAATGTGCTCTTACTATGAGAAGCATGGAGAAAGTCATAGGTTTTCTATCCTCTGGCAGTATGTGTAAAATAAAAATGAAGCATTCAATTTAGGATGTGATGATATATATTAAAATCTCTGTAAAGGTTTTGTTTTGAATAGGTGCATTTCAAGTTGTCTTTAAGAACATAAAGACATTTTAAAATGTGTTTTCTATTTACCTGTGCTCATTTCTTTTATTAAAGGTTGTTGGTTAACATTCTAACTCATAGTTTGTTGATATAACACTTTAAAATGTTCTGCAGTGCTTTCCACAGTTTAACAAAGCAGAATTTAAGACATCGCTAAAGGACTGGTATCTGTCTCTAGAGCAATGAGGCGAGAATTACTGCAAAGACGTGCCTTGTCAAAGTACTCAGCCTTCTTGGTGAAGTGGTTATATATCTGATAGAGTTCTGATACATTTCTTCAGCTCACTTTTGTTTTCATAAATGTCTGTTTCTTGGTGTTTAGTTCTTCTAAATGTGAGATGTAGGAAATGGAACAGATGTTTGTTTAACTACATATTGAGCTCATGGAAGAAATGTGTAAAGTGGTATTTTCATTGTTATAATGAAACTATAATTACATTTGCTTGTGAGGTTTGAATTGGGTTCTTAACAGGAGCATGTTCAACAGGCAAAAAAATATTAAATGGCATAAAACATCATGTGATATTCGAATAATGAAAAATGTATCACTTAACAGTGTTTGCATTATTCAGAGTTATTACACATACAAGTGTCTGCTCTAATCCCTTGCCAGTATGTTGTCTTGGTAACCAGCTACCTGCACACCTGCTCGGCTTCTGCAAGTGAGGGAAAATGGATGGTTATTGGCCACAAATATATTGAAATGGAATATAAAAATCCAGCAGAATGTTAATATTTAATAAGGCTGTGCCTTCAAACTTCAGTGTTCTAGCTAGTTTCTAGCAGCAAGTTTTATACCTGAACAAAAAGAGATTTGACATCATTTGTATTCTTTCTGTAAAGCAGAGAGAAGTCAAATTCAAATTTGTACCCAAAGATCCTATAACAAAAAGAAGAATATCAGCAGTATATATATTAAAAATAGTTTTATTCTAGTGAGAGCCTATTGTCTACCGAGTAACTGCTTTGGAGTACTTAATAACTGTAGAAGAATTAATTGCTTTGCAGAACACTTCCTGTTTGCTACTGAACTGAACTATCAGTTCCATACAGGTACATGGACCTGAGAACCAGAAATGGATGGCAGGGGACTGGAGGGAGTAGGGCAGGTATCTAAAATGCTGCTGGGATTGGACCTGAAAATAGCCTTTGCTTTGGCTGAACTTCATTGGCAGTTTTACCTTAACTTGAAATAATTTCTCCTGCTTGCTTTGTAAATACAGTCTTCTACTGAACATGAAGAACACTTGGATTTTAAGAGCCAGTAAAGAAGGCATAGAGACTTGTTCAAGCATTTTTATTTTTCAACTCCAACTTCATGAATAACTGCTAGAAAAATGGGATTTTTGACTAACTAGTATTTCTTAACTATACCTGGAAAAATCTAAAGAAAGCAATATGGTGAGTAAAATATGTAAAACATCCATAAGAATGGTACCAAAACAGGGTTGTTTTTTTTTGGCAGAGAGGTGCCTGGTGCACAACTGGAGCCAGAAATAAGGCGGAATGGGTATGGGATTGGTTGGTGTATTTATGATGTATGAGGCTGTGTGCAAACTGATGGTGGCCCACTAAGAAATGTCCTCCCAAATGCATGGACAGAGTGAGCTTGCACTTGCCCAGTAGTGCTGTAGTTATAAACCTTTGCTGAGAGATATCTCTCTATACAGACATGTATAGAGTCAGAGATGATGAAGAAAAAGTTATGATGCCAAAAAGGGCAACTACTTGATGTTAACCAGATGCATATTTAGCAGATTGTCTCCTGGGGAGGAAATGCATGTCACTCCAGCATTTCTTGTTGAGACTATTCTAGGCATCCATTTGTATGGTGTTAAACAAAGTCCTGAATCACAAAATGGGACCGCATTGCTTTAGAGCTTGTAGCATAAAAATTTGATGTGTTTTGCCTTTGTTTTCTCTGTTTTTTTTTTCAGTTTCATTCTAAAATGTTAAGGATTAGGTAATTAGAAGTTGTGTGGAGTAAGAAGTCCAGCTTTTTTTAAAAGGCAGCCTTAACCTGTATTCATGTTAAGGTGCAAGTGGGTTTGTTCTAAAAGCTAC
This sequence comes from Phainopepla nitens, assembly GCA_013400175.1. Classification (NCBI taxonomy): domain Eukaryota; kingdom Metazoa; phylum Chordata; class Aves; order Passeriformes; family Bombycillidae; genus Phainopepla; species Phainopepla nitens. The sequence continues at coordinate 508,174 of VXBQ01000187.1, forward strand.
CCTGATGCTCTTTTAAAAATGCCCTTTACCTCAGTCTTTTTTATAATGCAGGGTCTTACATATATTTGTGGTACAAAGAGTTGAACTGTGTGATCTGGTAAGGTGGAGTTCAGCCTTTTCCAAAAGAAAAAAAAAAGGCAGAAAGTCTTTACTCTAAATAACATGTAAAATATCTTGCATTCAAAAGCTGATTTTAATCTTTTATTGTTTCAGTAGCCTTGACAGCACTCTAGGTTCTGCCCACACAGAGGAAGTCTGTTTTGTTGTCCTAATGTATAGATCCCATTGCACAAGACACATGGCAAAAACAAATGAATCACCACAGGAAGAGTTTCAAACTTTAGCTGTATTTACTCCTGTGCTTACCCAGAAGTTGATCTAAGATGAACTGGACCTCTTTTTAGAATCATTTGTAAGGATATGTGTGTAATTTATATACATACAATATAAAATTGGAATCCTCTAGATTTCTTATTAGCCACTCTTATTGCTAACTATTATGTTACGTTTTACTAAAAGTCTCTGAGGGTAAATTTGATGCTATTGTATTTGCAGTTCTGAAGGCTGGAGTTCATAATAGTTTTATATGAATTATGACTTGCTTTTGTTTTGTAATTCTCTAATACTGTAGGAATATATTTTGCCATGCTTTTGGCATCAGCACGATAAGCTTGGACAAGTGAAAGGACAGTCGTGATTGTGTTTTACTTTGTAGATTGTGTAACAAGCCCAGAGGTTATGCTAATTCAGATTTACACCTCAGGGTGAAAGTGGTTTTACTTCTACAGCTGTGTGAATTTAATGAATTAACAACATTTTGAAGTATAAATTCAAATTCCGAAGTTCAGAAGTATGAGAAAGGATTGCTCTCTCTGTTAGACTGGTTATTCCCTCTCAACCGTGTGGGAAGGATGTGTACAACACTGAAGCTAGTTAAAATCACATGCTCACTTACGCTGCTCCCCTCTGCTCAGACTTGGTGAGACACAGCAGGAGGGTTGTGTCTAGTGTTGTCTGTCTCACTCCAAGAGAGTGGAGGGTGTCCAGCAAAGCATCATGGAGAGGACCAAAGCTCTTGGAGCATCTGACATACAAGAAGAGGCTGAGAGAAGGGAAGCTCAGGGGAATCTTATCCATATGTGTGAAAGCCTGGTGGGGAGGTGAGCAAAGAATATGAAGCCAGGCTCTTCTCAGTGTGCCCAGTGGCAGGATGGGAGGCAGTGGGCACTAACTGGAATAAGGGTATATCTGTTTGAATGCAGTACAGATTTATTCTTTTTAGGATGGCTGAACACTGGACCAGGCTGCCCAGATGGTTTGTGACATCTCTATCCTTGGAGCTATTCAGAACCTGATTGGATGCAGCACTGAGCAATATACTGTAGTTGGCTCTCCTTTGAGTAGGGGGTTGGACCAGATGACTTCCAGAGTTCCCTTCCAACATGAATGCTTTTGTTAAACTAATCAGAAAAAATTGCTAATGGTTTATTGGTTCTGTTTACTCTTTCATCCTGACACTGAGACATGGACACTGTTAATGTAACACTGGTGTCCAGAAGTTGTATTTAAAGGCAAACATATGCATCAAACAAATGCAATTTTTCCCAACATATTATGGTTGGTGCACTTAAACTCTAGGATCCTTTCATTCCTAAAAGCTGAGTGTATGCTTGCTTCATTGAGAGCTTCAGAAATTAGTCTGTCCAGCACACTGAAGTGCTCCACAGGCACACAGCTGCATGGAGAAAGCACGGCAATGTTGAATGGGGTGACTTTGGGCACAGGTGTGTGTCTAACCTTGGGAAATTCTAGTTATTATCAGCAGAAGACATGATAAATTCCCATCCAGCAGCACTCTGCATATTGCTGGGTGAAGAAGGCAAGGCAGGGTTTCAGAGAATGGCAGCCTCATGATGCGCATGAAGGTTTTTTTCCCTTTGTTCTGTTGAACTGTTTCTGCCTGCATCTGTAATTAAAATATGAAAGCTTTTGGAAATGTTTGTTCATCATAAACTGCAGATGCCAAGAGTCAGATCAGAAGATAAACAGTTAAATAAAAAGCATAATATTTAAGGTCTATATTTCAGAACCAGTCTCTGCTAATGTTTCATCTTGAGCTTGTAATCAGCAGCAGCTGTGATAGAGAGGAACTAGGAACATTATTATTTTAGTGTAAAACCTAATTCTGAATAGACCCTTTCTCGCTGATGTGTTTCTGGGCCCCAACAGAAAATGTGAAGACTTAATACCATTTTAGTCTGCAGGACTGTCATTGACAGTGCACTACGGAAAGGAGCAATTGGCTTTTGTAAGGATAAAGTCCCTTTCAAGCTAAAAGCAACAAAAAATTCCCAATCAACAAAACAAAAGCCAAAGCAGAAGTCATGGGTTTAGTGTCTGAAATGCTGGTCAGAACAGAAAGTAGGTTTTTTCAAAGATGGATGTTAGGTGTGTATCTTCAAGAAGAATGCATATTTTCACACTGGTGCTCTTTGAAGTTCCAGTGTACATGTAGAAATTACTGGCAGCTTCAGGTGGGCATCTTTGGCAAATTAAAATTAATTTGGTTTCCACAAGTCATTGCATTGTTGGGTATTCCTGTGCAGCTTTGCTCAGATTTTAAAGCGCATTTTGATTATTTGAGCTTTTTGATGGATCTCTTTCTGGACTTATGAACATATAAACCTCTAGAAGTAACTTAAGATGCACTTTGTTCCAGAACAGAACTTCTGAAGTGATGCTTAGTGAGGAAAAGGGTAGGGGTATTATTTTGGCCTCTTATTAGATCTTTGGTCTTCAGCTTTTTTTAAGACATGAGGAGGTACTAGTGATTATTCATGGGTTCTGTATGTGCTGTATAGGGACAGCTTTACCTTTAAAGCAATTGTAAACAATGCTGTAACACAGAGCCTTTTTGAAAGAGTTGAGTCTAAACTTCTTTCCTTAAGTACATTTTAATCCATATGACTCTAAAGATGAAATTTGGTGGCTATGCATAAAAAGTTGAGATACAGGAAGGAGTGGAACAGTCTGTATGCTGTAATTTTGGTAACTGGTTGCAGACGAGGATGCGGGTGTGAAGGTCAGGTTCAACAGAACTGCATCCATACCAATTTTCTATTGGAGTAATTGATGTAAGGGAAGTAAGATTAGCCTTCAGCTTTTGTGTGATGTCGGCAGCATATTTAAGCACATATTTATGTTTCTTGCTGTTACCAAGATATTAGCAAGATAGGTGATAACCACCAAATTAGAGCAATTTTCAGTGATGGCTGTACATCAGCTGATAGCTGCTATAGATGTCCTGGGTATTAGAGGGGCATATCCCATTAGCTGTGCAGCTGTCCTCTGCTTCCTTCTCACTGAATGCTCCTCTGTTGTTGGGATCTGCCACCCCACATCCAGCAGTCAAGAGTGAGGCTGTTTTGGATGTTATTAATCTCCTAATCTTATGGATGCATTAGATGTGCTGGCCTTATTTCTTCTCTAATTCCAGTTACTTAAATTTGACATTACTGCCTGAAGAATGTTTGTTTTCTTTATGGAGAAATGCTTTTGAATTTTTTTTTTTCCCCAAAGATGAGGTCATGTGTGAAAGTAGCACTGCTGCTATTTCACTGCTGATTGTACTGATAAGTTTTCTATCTTTTCCTTGGTCATCACTGTGGTAAATTTGTTAGGATTAAAAATGAAATGATCAGTACAATCTGTAAAAGAAGAAAAAAATACAGGAGTTTTTGGGAGTCCATGAGCAAAGTCTGAGTGAAATGTTGAAGGTGGGAAAGGTTTTTGCTTCTGATTCTAGAAGGTCTTTGGTTTGATTTTGAGACCAAGCTAGACTTTGATTTTAATGCTGTATCTTGTAACCACACAGCACAGGTGTGAAGCCTTTTTGAGTTGGTCTACTTATTCTATTGTAGTTACGTTCTTCTCTGCACTGCTTTTCTCTCCATGACTGTTTGGAAAATGGTTGATATAAATCACTGGTCATGCAATGGAAGCAAAAGTGGTACTTTCAAATGAAATTTAAATGTTTCAAAAAGGCCATTGTTTGTGGAAGCTCTGTGCCTTTAAGTCACACGGATATACTCAGTTATAAAAGTTCATTATATTGATTCTCAAGTAGTATTTTTATGGGATATACAGTCTTTATTAACAGACCTTGAGAAAGCATGAAGCAATCCCCCCCACCCCTTTCAGATTAACATATAGTTAAAATCTAATTAAGGCAGTACCCATTATACAGGGTTATAATTTACCATTTAAAACAATTGCCTGGTAAAACAACTAAATATGCATTAAAAGAAACAAAAAAACCTTAGCAATTCATGACCTTTTAAAATTGGAGTAATCAATCCAGACTTGTTTTCCGCTTTAATGAATCCTGGCACCTCAAGTTTAAATGCCAAGTGGTGTTTCTTTTCTCTCCTGTTGGTCTGAGGACATTTGTTGTAGAAGTTAAGCAGAATGACAGCTGTTTTTTTTTCTGATGGGCAGAGCTCACAGCTCTTGACCATCCTGTTTTTAATTTCTTCCATAAGAAGTTGCTAACAGAAATTCACTTGGCTGCAGTGTAGAGTTAATTTATCATGGGTATTGGGCTGATGTAACAGCAGTGGAAGGCAGTAGAATAGGGGGGGATTTTCATATGTGGGCTCTTCTTGACTTGGTGATGTCAAACATTTTCCAATACAGAAATTATGTATTAATGCAGTGAAATTTTGAGTAATTGTGCTGTGTTTGAAAAAGCATGTTCACGGCTAAATATTTAAACAAAGAGAAAATTTGAGATTTTTTCCCCTTATGTGTCTGTATTTGCAAAGTCAAATATTTCAATGCTATTGAAAATACTTTTGCTTATGAAACAGTGTATCATAAGATCTACTATTAATAAAGTAATATTCTAAGAGGAAATAGCAAACTTGAAGTTTCGGTTGTATCCCAGATAGAAAATCACATTTTCTTTTTCAGGATGTAGGTTATCCAGGTTTCATCCTCAAGATGCTTTTTCCCTCAATTTGAGTAGTCTAATACTATGGTCAAAATGCCCTTGTCAATGTTTGCAGCTGGCACTGCACCTTTGGGAGGCATAAGGAGGCAGCAAAAGAACAAATGAAACACAGTAAATATTACTTCAGAATGGCATAAGGCAAAGCAAATTACGTAGTTTGATACTGGCTTGCATTTATATAGAATTCCAATTCACTATACACCTCAATTAGAAAAGAAAACCTTTCTTTTCAAGAATATCTCGAGGAGCAAGATGTTTAGGAAGTAATTCTAGCACCAGGTAACCTTTCCAAGTTTTGGTAGCACATGAAATATTCCCCTGAATTTGCTTTTTATTTTTTGCTTCTTATAATCTGTGTTCTTGATGGTAATTTTGTAAGACAGAACCAGAAGCTGACATGCCTTCCCACAGCTTGATATAAATCTCCTCTGATACAAACTGAGTTGAGCTGCAGTAAACTTAAATGCTAATGCTGAAGACAGCAGGCATCCTGCTGTTTTGTATCACAAAGTTTTAACTTTGGCTCACTCCCACATCTTCCTTGTTCCAGTGTGAGTTAAACTGGCACCTTACTATGACTGATGAAAAAAGCTGTTTTTATTTGCAAACAAAGTTATTGTATCATCAAAAGACTCACTAATAATGAGCATCGGACAAGCCTGTATGTACCATAGTGCAGGCTTCAGTCAGTTAATTAATAATCCCACTCCTACTTAAAGATATAAAAATTATCAAATACGTTTGACAATGTAGGTATGGCATTCTTTCTTTAGAAGAAACAGTATTTTTCTCAGCCTCATAACCTGTATACTGGCAGAATGTATTCAATCTATGATACTGCATATTTTATTATGTAATTATTTTCTACAGTGCATACTATTATTTTCATTAATTACTTTTACTTTTAAAATAATGGCCTGTCAATGATAAGGTATCACAGCTTCCTTCCTTTTTCCACCATATGAACTTTCATGTAACAAACTGAATGAACTGATTAAGAGGTCTTTTGTTTAAGCCTTTCAGAGGCCTAAATGTTCTAAGTTGTTCTCCTTTACATCTAATCAGAAGAAAATTTTGATGTCTACCTTTCTCCTGCAAAACTGATCCCGCTGCATTGTTCTGCTTCTTAAACTTTGCAGGATGTAGATGATTGGCTGTGTGTGGGAGGATACATGAGAAATGTGTCTTAGTTGGGGCAAGTGTAGTTCATCAATAGTGGGCTGCCTTGAGTCCCTTCCACCTGTGGAATGAGGGGATGTAATCCAATCTGTCCCCACAGTATCTGAAAGAAAATGCTGAAATCAGGCACTGCATCTGGCGAACATCGGACCTCATAATGGGGAGGGTGAAGGGCTGCAGAAACATGAGGCTCTGCCTTGTAGCCAGTGGAGTATTTTTGAAGCTCTTGGTTTGAAGCTGTCATTTCTCGGTTTACTGCACAAGGCGAGTATAGTCTGACACTAAAAAATATCGCCTGCTTGCTTGCCCTCAGTCTGCATTACTTTATCTTCTTTATCATTTGAGATACTAATTCTTCTGTAACACTGCAGGAATTAGGTCTTAATTCTTCCATCCCCTCTTCCTCACAGCAAATTTTTCATCCACTCTTTGTAAACCCCATTGTTTAGAGCCTATAAATTTATGTGGGGTGATGTGTTGGGCAGAGCCCATCCTGTGGTGATCACATGCTTGAAGGTAACGTGTTCAAATCTGACTCTGAGCAGGGTGAAGAAGGACCGTCTCTTGCAACAAGGAGGTTCTTTGAATACATTGGGAATTCTGTGGTGTGCTTCTTAGTTCATTTAGAAGAGTTACTTATAACCCTGGGCTAAACTAGTTGCAAGGCTGATTTATTTATATTTCTGTTATTCATCTGATAGGGCAACTAATTTTATATTAAAATTAAATCCTTGGTTTACATCAGGAGATTGAGAAATGAAAGGTCTTGAAAGTATAATGAGTATCTTCTAGTCTGTTCTTGTTTTTCTACTTTTTTTTTTTTTTGATATTACATTAGTGAGCTGTATTGACTGCTAATTTAATTATTGCTCAGGCTGTAGTTCTCTGAAGGTGTTCCTACATCTTGTATAGCTGTAATTTTAGCTAAAGTTTTCTGACATGTTGGTATTTGTCTCCTAGCAAAAGTCTCACCTTGGGAAAAGAAGCTTCTCCATTTGGTTCTGATTTTAATCACAGAATCACAGAGTGAGCTGAGTTGGAAGGGATCTACAAGGCATATCTAGTCCGATTCCTGGCCCTGCCCAGGACCTTCTCCAAGAGCCATGTCATGGGGCCAAGAGTAGCTGCTATTCTGAAATAGTACAGAAAGGGTAACATAGTTTCTCAGTCAAAATATCAGTAAAGCACCTTGTTCTGTGATTGACAATTTCTTACAAATAAGGAAAACAGTTTGTGTCCTTTCGTGTTGCGTATATTAGAGAATTGCTAAAAATTTTTTAAACCAAGATGAGTTTTCTGGTTGAAATTTTAAATGTTTGAGTGTGCTATACATATAGACAGTGTGATGGGGTATTGGCATCATAGTTTAAACAAATTATAGTAGTTACTGCAGTTTAATAAATTGATTTGAGCAAATTGGTTTGTTTGGATTTCGTGGACGCGCTTTCAGCATGTGGGATAAGGTAGTGCAGCTTCATGTTTGTTCTTGCAAGCACTGGAAACACTTTCAAGAAACTGCAGTGAGGATGTGATGAACAAGAAGAAGATTTAAAGAAAAATATCTGTGCAGTTTTCTAATTGCAGATGTAAAGGTTTTGCTAATCTGTTCACACAGATTACTAGATTGGATGGCTAGAATGGAATTATTGTCTATTTTCATTTTCTCTTTGATATTATCTGCAAACTGGGAGATACAGCTAACTTTTTTTGTTGTTGTTAATAATATTTGCGTTCTTTCTCTGACAATGTTCCATATTAGTTGTTAATGTGCCCAATTAGCTGTTTTAAAATAGCTTTCCTTATGGGGGAAGTGATGGATATGCGATGCATTTGAATATTTTGGTATGGTATTTTCATTCTATTTATAACCTTTCTTTGGTCATTGGATCCTTGTTATGAATATATTTATTTATTTTTGAGATGTTTGTAAAAGAACACTTCCAGAGATTAACATTTGTCAGCTCTTGGAATGACAGCTCCAGTCACTATAGAAGACAAGTAATTGTCCCCTTGAAGAAAAAGGGATGCTAATCTCCACCTACAGTAACATGTTTTGAGAAACATAATGCACTAAGAAAATGTACCAATTACTTGGCTGAAAATTGCTTCCCTTCTGCAAGATAGATAATCATAACATTTTTTGGACTTTTTTTAAACTAGTTTCATAACATAACTCCCTCTTCTACAAAGTTGGAAACATGAAGTTTAAGAGCAGACTAGTGTTCTAGCAGGAATCGGAGCAGCATTGTATTGTGGTGTGGCATTTCAGATCCTGAATCATGTCCAGGCTCTGTAGCTGGAAAACAAATAGAATCTGATTTATTAAGAGAATTAAGTACATATGTGCTCCCATGTGTTATACTTACACAGCCAAAGGGTGATTCTTACACTGTTGTCCAGGATGGGAAGTTATTTTTTAGGTGTGGTTTCTTAACTGGCTTTCAGAAGCACAGTACTGATTTTTACCTGCAAGTAACGTGGAGGTAGTAGGTGGAAATTATATGTATGTGCATGAATGTGTGTCTCAGTACAATTACTGGCATATAATAAGCCAAAAGAGTGAGGAAAATGGCAATTATATTAATGAAGTTGCTTAATTGCCTATAATGAAAATTTTAATTTACTGCAACCTATTGAAACTATCACTAACCTCATAAAGATTATACCCTTTTATTTCTATTGTTTTCTGTTTAAATCAGCAGGGGTATATTAAAGCAAACCACTTAATTGTTGAGAAATTAGATTATTTGGGGTGTAGAAGGAAAACAAAAAGATAGTAATATAAAAATTGACTCTATTTAATAAGCAGTTAGACAAAACTATCTTTTTTAAGATGTTTTGTGCCACAGGCTTATGACATTAGCAAATGAGTCATATCAAGTCACTTTACATGAAAAGATTTCTAATATTTCAGCTGGAAGCCATTTGCAGTTATGTCTTCTGAAGATAAAGAGCTCTCTTGCTTTCATTCCCAGCCTCATGGGACTCCAGTGGGGTAGAAGGATGTGCAGTAAGTGGCCTTGTAGGGCAAGGAGGAATAAAGGAGAGAAAAGGCTTAATTACAGCTCATTGTGAAGATATGTTTTTAAACTATGATAGTGGATTTCTGAAATGTAAACAGGATAGTTGGTGTTGCATCTGGCTCCTTTCTGCTCAGTGCTCCATATGCTCCATCCCATCCCACTGCTGTGCTTTCCTGGTGCTCAGACCCACCTGTGAAAAATGTTCCTCCTCTGCCCTGCTGCCATCATTTTCGTAGCCTTGTCTCTCTATCTCCTTATGAGACCTCACTCTGTTACCACAGGTGTTAGCTGCTGCTGCTGCCCTCTGCGAGGGAATTGGCAAAAGGAATTGCAGAGGTGGAAGGAGATCAGAAAAGTTTGGGATGGAGTTCAAGTCCTGTGCAGTGTTGCCAGAACAATAGGTTTCTGGTAGGATATAAGAGAGGCAACTAGGAAGAACGTCATGCTAGCATAAAGGCTGGAACGTCTGTTCAATGGTTTAGAAAAAGTTTAATGTTCGACTTCACTAATGGCACTAAAACTTGCTATTGTTAATGTGGATGATAGAGTGACTCACTCCAATGTCTGATGAGTTTTGAGAGGGATGATTCCAGCTGGAGCTCTGCAACTGTTGCATTTGAAGTCATACCACTTTGCTGGAGAATTCCAGCAGGGCAAAACCTATTTTAAGGTGTGTTGTTATGCATGTTTTTGGCATCTGACTAATCCAGTTCTATTTTTTGTTACTGGCCCTCGTTATTGCCTGTATTGGTATTGTGTACTAGTGCTTAACTCCATCACAAGAACTGAAACAACTCAAATGTTAAAGTTTTATTTAAATCCTCTTGTACTTGGCTTGTACATGGGGAAATACACAGCCTAAGTAAAGACTTTGCGTCAGGAGGATTGTTGTATTAAATGTAAGCCTGGAAATCCAATTAACTGCTCAACAATTTGAATATTTTTTTCCAGAAACATTGTTTTTTGGGGTTTTTTTTGTTGTTTTTTTTTTTTTTCTGCTCTGAGCGATTTTCATCATCTCTCTTACTTTTAAGCTAGTTGTATCTTTAGAAAAGTAATAAAAGCTTATTTCCTTTGTAACTTCGTTTGTATACTCATGGCTGTCACATTAATCTGGTGTTTGTATTAGATTTTAATAGAAGGCTCTACATAGTAAGAAGACAGAGCCTTGCTGATATTATTGTGTATTTCATGTAATTTAATTTTTTGTTTCTAATATTTATGTTTTTTGGTATATTGTGAATGATATTGTACCTTGCCAAACATCTTTTATACAAACCAACCAAAAAAAGTCCCAAATACAGGAGTTATGTTGAAGCAATACTAGGACAGTGACAAAAGAGAAGATCTGAAAGGGTAGAAATCTGCAAAGGGCTTATCTTTTCCCTGACTTAGAGATTCAGGGAAAGGAGGAGAATATTAACAGAATAGAAACAGAACTAAAGTTTCTTAATAGCAATTGCATTTTCCTTTAACAGTTTCAATGAAATTTTGTTTATTTTGTGGAGTTAACATAACACAGCATTTGAGAGTGGGTGTGGGTGTTAGAATCCCCTTGGAAGATTTCTGTGGGGCATGTTTGTATAATTAACTACTACAGGTGGGCTAGAGGCAATCCAATGGTTTTCCATATCTTGATAAACAAATTAATCAGTTCAGGTTGCTTCCCACTTATGGGGCTAAGTTTTCTCTGCTCTCATGGTTGAGATGACAGCTACGTTTTGTTGGGTGAAGCAGTCATGGACGAGAATATGGCTGACATAGTGCTACTTCAAACAAACAAGAAATTCCCATATGCCCTGCTCTTGAGGGCAAGAAAAGTTTGCCTATTAGTAATTCCTGAAAGTTATTGCCATTGCCTTATTTATTAACCATCATATAATCTCTCATGGCTTTTTTCTAAATTACAATATAGTTTTAATGAGAAAAAGGGGGAACCCTTCCCAAAGAACTATTAGAAGCAATATCTTTATATGTAAATATGATTTAATATCTTTAATTGGGGAAGGGGGAAAATAAGAAGAAATTTGGTTTTCTGTAGAATTTTCTGTGCTCCCCAGTTCACAAATATAAGCCCTGCCGGTACTGGATGTTCAAATTTAATATGGTTGCTTAAGATCCTTTTTTTTAATACCGCTGCTTATACTTGCGACCCCAAATTCCACTGAACCCATCTTTTTTTTTCAGTACAGCACCTTTGGAAATTGAGGTAAAGGTGTTGGGTGAACTTAGGCCATGTGCAGAGTAATGGGCTTTGGGTACCCTGAGACTGGATAGTGCAATTAGTGCAGAGGTTTTTTTCTTACTCACCAGGCTGGACCTTGATCTAGTACAAGTTTACAAAAGAATGACCTTGGGCATGCACCAAAGATAGCCAACATCTTATGGGAGAGAACAGTGACCTTTGCTATGAATTCCCAATGATTTAGTTCATCACGAAGAAATTGAGATGTGGATCTCTGTGTGTACAAAATCATATGTGTACTCTGTCTGGTCAGTGTGGGGTTTATGGATGCTTGTAAAGAGTATGTGTGCTGCTTGTGTTAAAAAAGTTTTTTTGTGATGTCTCTTGCTGCTTACAGCCTTTGTCATAATAGACATTGGTTTCTGACCTTGGGAAATTTGCTGTAATTATTTGGTAAATGTACCGTATGAAGTAGTGTAGAGAAAAAAACCCCACTAAGTCATAATTAACTACAGCCTCAATAAGCTCTACGTGTTTCCAAAAGTCAATACCAGAGATCAAGTCTAGGGCTGTGTTGCCTTTGGTTTTTTTGGTGTTTTTTTAATTTTATTTTATTTTTAAAGAGAATTAAAGTTATTTGAGCAGGATGTCTTGGGATCTCGCTTCTTGGAAGTGTCAAGGTTTAAAAAAAAAACCCCCCAAAAAAAACCCACCAAAAACAAAAACCCAAACAACAAGCTCTAATTTCCTTTCCTTTTATCTTTTTCTGATAACAAGAATAGAAGACTCATAGTTCAGTTTTTCTAACATACTTTCATAAGAATGAAAATGCAAATGCAAATGAATATGTTCTTGAGAGAGATTTACTTTTGAATTATGTTTTCAGTTTTGGAGGTCTCAATACTCTTTGCAAAGTCACTACTGCTGATCTGTTCCAATTTCAGTGAAAAATATTTCTAGTTGCTTACATTTGAGAGAGCTCACTACATGTAATTTCTTGCCTGGGAGCCTGAAAAGTGGAGTTCTTGTATGTCAGGGAGGAAGGACAGGGTGAAAGTGTAACAGATATGGTTTGTGCATCTCCGTTCTTGGAGATGAAACTGCTTTGGTTTGTCAGAGACAGGTCCTGCTTGGGTGCGGAGATACTGCTGCTACAGCCAGGATCTACATTTGCATTTTCCAGCTGGTCTTTTTGTTTCTGAGGTTCTTATTGTTAAAATTTAGTTTGATAGGTAAGCCAGAATGATACTGGTTAGGGTGCTTTGAGTTAGTGGCTGTTGGGATGGGAATGTGGCTTTTATCTCTTCTGAGAACTTGACAGTCAATGTAGTGTTGTAAAAGAAATGGCATAATGATGTTGAAATATGTACCTTTGGTAATATCAAGACATATTGATATCTCCTGATTGCTGGGCTGATGTGGGAGAGAAGAGAAAAAAGCAGCAGTCTGCTGCCCATCTTAAATTTCTAAATGCCATACAAGATATGCAAGAAATAAAGGGGAAGAACTGTCAAAGTTACCCACTTTAAAGAATCTGGTGAAGTGATTCAGAGGCTTGCATATTTATATTGCCTTATTAACAGGAGTGACATTGGTTTGTCAAGGTTGTACATGCTCTGAGGTCCAGACTTAATTGAGTGTGGAAGTCTATGGGTAATCATTATAGTTGGAAAAGGGAATTAACAGTGATCTTCTCACGTAGCTAGTGTGATTACTGTCAATGAGTAGGTGTAGAAAGAGGAAGAAAGAGATTACTGTTGTATTGGCTGATCCTAATGAATGTCATCCCATTTAGGGAAATGGGTAAAGTATTCCTATTCAAGAAAACATTGGCAGAATTTTCAGTGAAGATGGTGAATTTTCAGAAAGATGGAAAAAAGTAAGAGAATGGAAGAGGAAAATGAGAGAATTGCAGACAGCTTACCTAACTTAAGTTCAACTTAAGTGCTGGAGTTTACAGTCTTTGAAAAAATTGAATAAAACCAACCCATGCGAGGCATCTTGACTGAGGGTACCTCTTTCCAAACCAGTCTAATTTTATAAAAGTGGCAGGCCTTTTAGAGTCAGAGAGACTGTAGATGACATGCCACTTGCCTTCAACACCTGGACATACTTATTTTTTTGCCTTCTGCACTTTTAAACAAAACAAAAAACAAAACCGAAAACAAAAAAACCAACCAACCAAACAAAAAAACCCACAAAAAAACCCCCCAAAAACAAACAAACATGGTAGATGAGAAAGCTGCAAACTGAATCAACCAGTAGTTAGGCAATTGTGCAGACTAATTGTGTGAAGCATCTGCTGTTGAATAGGGGACTGAATGTGTTTCTGGAGGGCTTTGTTTGGGCCTGCTCAGCATACTTCTTTACTTTGCAGGTGCCATGAGGAGGAAACAGCAAGATGTTTGGAGGATAGGATTAGGATAAACATGCTGGAGCAAGAGTCTATAAAAAGTTGGGAAAAATTTAGTGAGGACTTTTGCAATTTGCTACCCTTTGGAATAATTAGTTGCACAACGACAAAGTGAAGGAATCCTTGCTTAGAAAATACTGAAGAAAAGCTTATGGTAACTGTATTGGATAGTACACTAAATGTAAACCCACACTGTTCTGCTGTTTAAAAATAACTTATTTATAACATTACATTATGTTACGTGTAATAGGATATTGGCAGAACTTATATATCATGTCTGGAGCACTGAATTTAAAGAAAAATGGGATAAACAGCAGAATCAAGAATGTAAGAAAAGTAGAGGGAAGAAAGAGCAGTTACAAGGCCTACAGAGAGCAGGAGAAGAGGAAGGTTAATTTGCATTGAGAGAGACTCAGGTTAGATGTTAGGAAATTACTTTTTTTAAAATTAGTGAGGTAGGTAACCTCATCTAATGCCCGGGGAATGTTGTGGAGAGCTCTGCTGCTGGAAGCCTCGGTTAGAGAAGCTATGTGGGTGTCTGTAGCAGAAGTGATGGTTCTTACCAGGGATTATATGACCTGTTGAGACCTTCTTAATGTGTTGTCTTGCTTTCTGGAAAGTTTTATTTGAAGAAAAAAAAACAAACTCAAACAACCCAGAGGAAAAAAAATCCATCTCTGAGTCAACTAAAATTGTTATAGAGCAGTATTCCTCAGTAATATGTCGTGTGGCCTTTTAATATGAGATTGCTTCTGGGATTTCTCACTCATCTGTTTACCAATTACTATCATTATTCTGATCATTTTTTCCTAGTGGAAAGCAGAACAAAAACTACTGTACATCATGAACTTTCTTAAAGGAAATGTCAAAAGTGTCATTCATTTGGGAAATTTAAATGCAGAGTCCTTTCCTTGGACTTCTCTGCAGTGTCTCATATGGTGTTTTACTCCAGTCTTTCAGAAAACAGTGCAACATAAAAAAAAGTGCTGGAGGTGTCAGCTTTTCCATTATCTCTATTGTTAACTGCATATTCTGTTTATAGGGACTTGCTGTAACGCAGCACGGTCCAAATATTTATTATTCAGGAAGCAGCATTTTAGCTCATTTACGTGACAGGAAGTGTTTTAAAAAATCGTTTATGTCGATTTACTGTCAAGGCAGCAAAGCATATCACTATTAATTTTATTGCTGTTATCTAGCTAAATATTAAAGATTTTATTTATTTATTTCAACTAGCTGCATAATGTTGGGATGTTTACCACTATGTCTCAAAAGTTTTTTCGAGTATATTTTATATTCACATTCTTCCTTTGTCTGCCACTTTCAAATGAATGTGTATTAGGTGATAGGTTACAGATTCAAAAATTTTAGACAGCACACAGAGTGACATAAACATTTTCTGAAAAATGCATCCTTTTACCTAATCTGTTGCGAGACTACCGAAGGAAATGAAGCATATGCCATTACTCCATCTCTATCTGTGCTCTAATAGCTAAGGGATCTTTTTGCCAATTTAAAGCAAGATCTTTAAAATATAGAGGTTTTAGAGGTTACATGAAAATTGCTGTTGACATAGAGTAGAAACCCATGTTTATGTCCCAACTGTGAAGAAGGAAAGGAGACTTCTGCTCTTATGACCTTTACTTTCCATATGTGTTGTTAGAAGCAGCTCAGTGCATCTCTGGGAGGAAAGGGAACAAGAGTCCTGCATTGAGGAGTCTAGGATGAAACTTGAGTATGTGGTGCTTCGTGCAGGAGTATTTTGGGCAAGAATTGAACAGGTGCATATCAACTGGCTTAGTCTGAAACAAGGAATCTACACAGACTTGGTGTGGCTCTGAGCATGTTGGGCGGATACGGGCTGTTACAATGATAGGTGTCAGTAATATGAAGGAAAATTTGGGTGCGTGAGGGACATGGGAGACACCAAGCTAATTAGTTTTGTTGCTCAAAGAACAGTTAAGGTCCTTTTCTTGTTCTTCTGTTCCTGAAACTGTTCCTTCTGTTGACTGAAATCCAGTCACAGAGGATGAGACATGGACTGCAAATTAATCTGAAAAGACTGTTTGTATTATTTTGATTATTCTTTGGTTGAACTGAAGAAACTTCTATAATACAGTAAAGAAAATTTTGTGCCCTGCATTCTCTTTCTCTTAAGGAATTGTTCCAGGCCACTGTAGCACTTCTGTGCATTCTGTTGCATTTACCTTTATTTTTATTTTTTTTTTCCCTTGCCTTTAAGAAATGTTAATCATCAGTTGCTCTTCCATAGCAAGTGTTAGAGAACACCTTGGGGAGCAGGAGGGCAGGGGGAAGGTTAAGGCAAATGTTTGCCGTCATTTCACTCATAGAAAACTTCAGCCTTACTAATCCACAGACAAAATTAAAACAAGAAATGAGGCATAACACATTACTACCTGTAACCAACACATGGTATTATATGATCTCACTGGCCAGCTTTTATGGGATGAGTGGAAGCTTCAGACAGGCCCTGCTTTAGTCTCAGAACTTGACCACACTTTAAAATGAAGGAATCACTCTGAAAATTCTAGTGATGGCAAACCAGATCTATTTATAAAAGTGCATGATAAACAGACAAGAGGTAACATATGAAAGATCTTAATCAGAATAAGTTACTACACAGTGTAAAACTAAAGAACTCCAAGTAGATTACAATATGACATAAAACAGTGCCTTTATCAAGGTTCCTACATTACCAAAAGTGAAAGAAAAGCTAGCAAAAGAAATAGTATTGATTAGGAGTTGAATGTAACTTACCACAAGAGTGATGACAATGTACACAGAGTTCTTCTTAACCTCTTGGGAGTAACAGAGAAGCAGGCATTCCTGCTCAAGGGAGAAACTGCACAAGTTTCCAGGAAAATGTTTGGAAGATTCCTGCTTTGTGAAGGTTTAGAGTAGCTTTTATAGTTTGTAAAGTCTGATGTAACCCCATTCACAAACGCCATAACTGTTTATGCCTGACCTGTGAGCCATGACATGGTTATGCAGCTGTGAGCTGGACATCTTGTCCAGAAGATGTGAGAGCCAGTATCAATGTTTTGCTGAAGTCTAAAGGAATTACATTTGCTAGCTTTCATAGATCAGCTAGGTGGGTTGCCTTGTCATAAAAGGAAATTAGCTTAGATCGGCAAGACTTTCCCTTCGTGAAGCCATTTTGGTGGTGACAAGTGTCTGGAGATGTTAATTGCTATAGCCAGGATTTTGGATTCTTATGTGGTCTGCGTAACCTGGCTGAATCTTAAGTGTTTGTTATAGCTAGGTGCAGAAGTATTTTCACATCAGAGGCCAGGATTAAGTAAAAGCATATAAATTGGCTTAACTGAAAAAATCTAATGGTGTCAAAGTTTATCTTTTTGTTTCTTCTAATTATAAGGGTTGACTTTTTCTTTTTCCTTTAAGAATAAAAGATAAGGAGTAAGACAGAATACTTACTCCTGGCAAATTCCTGAATAATGTAACTCATCTAGAAAGTGTTATACCTTCTGAATAACACCAGAAAATAGTAAAGTCTTTTGTTTGAGAAAGGCCTGAAATTCTAGAGGGCTGGAGATGTGATCTTCATTCCACAGGAATATCTCCATTCTGCCTTCCACTTACAGTGAATTACTTGCCATATGATCTGATTCATTTTCAGGTGTTCTCTAGGTGAATTGTGTTACAGTTGCTCTTCTTAGTGCAAACTGTCATAAAAGCATGTCTCCTGCAAAATGCATTATTCATACTTATGATGTCATGATTTACATAAAATGAAGTCAAGTGCCCAAGTCGTTTTTCTTGAAGATTTCTGCTCTCTAAACAAATGCAGGACCGTGAATAAGATTATTAGCTACCCAGGTGATGGGCATCCATGAATCCTTGAGTCCTTGAAACCTTTGACTCTTGGATGACATAAACCTACATTATTTCCTTTTCACAATGCAGATCTATATGTCGGTAGCATTAAAAGATATCACTTGCCCTGGCATAATAACAAGTAATATAGTTGATCAGTAGTTCGCATATTGAAAGTAATTCAAAGTAAGACTTTGGATTGTACAGAAATCTCATAGAATATGATAGCACTCTTTCTGTTCAACTTCCCAATCACTGCTTTGAAACTTCAAAACAAAATTGAAATCGGTGAGACAACTGGGGTCTCATCTTATATTTTACCATAGATCATGCTGATATTGCCATGAGGTTAATTAAATTGAATAACTGCAGAAGCCAAACACTAGATAAACATTATTGTTTCTGTAGTGGGAGGATATGACCTCTGTTTCTCTTCTCATCAAAATATCCATAAAAGCTATTTCCTGGCCATCATTCAGAATTGCTGAGACCAGGACTCCTCAAAGAATGAGAAGGCAGTAATCCAGTCATATCAGAATTCTGATTCATTGAACTCTGCCAGCCTGAAGAGACAGTGTGATATAATGAGGATTTTTATTGTTTTTCTGTGTTCCAGTGTGAACCACTAAACCTCAGTCAGATAGTTTCTCTTGTGCTTCTTTTATGTTTTCTTCACTTCTATAAGAAATTTTTTCTACAAGGAGGTTATACTGGATCTCCGCTCTGAATTTGTTTCTGGAGAAGCATTTCTTTCTCTATTGAGTATTGAGGAGCCACAGGATACTAGTTGCTTATGTAAGCACCTTAGCTTCAGTGGTGTGAATACCACCCCCTCTGGAAACTTGAAAAAACTGTTTTTTAAGATGGGATTGTTACAAAAACTATTTTTTTTTTAATGGGTATATGTGTGCAGCGGGGTTATTTTTGTTACTATGCTTATATTTTGAAGTAGTATCAGTACAGTCCTACTGCAGTGTCAAAGTGATATTAGGAGTAGAAATACTGCTAATTATTTCCTTTGACATTTTACTGAGGAATACTGGTTAACACATGTTGCTGAATGAGATTTGTTGCTGATGGGTTATTGCAGGCAGGAATTAACACAAAAAGGATTTGTAAAGGAGAAGTTTTGGGCATGTTGGCAAAGTTACTGTTTAGATTTAGTTGCTCCAGCATACCTGTAATAATGGCTGCGGTGTTTTGAAATCTCAGTCAAAACCTGTTGACTAAGACCATTAATGATCCTTAATGGATTATTTTTAGTGCTTTAACTGTCTGATAACCCATTATTAAACTGGAAGAACCTTTCAGGAACTTGGTTACTTCTGATTAAATAACAGAAAAGTTGTTACGTGGAAAGGAAGCTTGAAGTCAGCAGCTAAATAAATCATTGAAAAGAGCATTCTTGGATTTATCTATATCCTGTATGCAGGGAATTTATTATGTGAGCAGTAACAATTTCCTATATAGGCCCTGAGGAACCACGATTGTTGAGGAAGCCTCAGCTTTGTTTCCAACTGTATGAAAAATCAGCAGATGAAAGGATTTTGGACAGACAACAAGAAGCCCAAAATTAAATGATATAGATCCCATTGGGAATTAGTCCCGTGATAGTCATGTAAAGCTGCAGAATAAATCTGCTCTGCCAGTAGTGAAATACAGCTGAATCCAAAAGAATAGATCATGCAACAAATTGATACCACAGTCATGAGCACAATGCTGTCTTACAGCATCCAGCCTGGAGCACAACTTGAATAGATCATGCTGTCTCACTTTGAGCAAACTCGTAGCAAGCCTGAAGGCTATTTGCGTGAAGATCTAAGTGTACTTCAGCATTGTCTGTTTTTACTATATTTCAAGCTATTGGCCTGACCTTTAATCCTCAGTTGGTCTGTCATTCAGCATTTGATATACCTGAATACTTAGTTCAGATTCATTTGGAGTGGTAACTTAGATCCTAGATCAAAGATACAAGCACAAAACTGTTTTCATCAAAATGGTTTGGTGTATTTCAGTGATACTTAGGTAGAGTTTTCCAACTTGTCTGATTTTGTCAGATTGTAGAAGAAAAGTCTTGAAAGTTAATGCTCCTTCCCCAGACTGCTGTTTACCAGTGCTGAAAATTGTTCAAATGCAACTTTCTTTGAACATATCCTAGGGGATGGAGCTGGGAAAAGGCTATCCTAATGTCTAATTAAAGTCTTGTAGTTTTTTTCAAAGCTCTGCCTTTTGCTGCAGGGGAAAACTCTCAAAGTTTCTGAATTATAAAGTTTGCAAGCAAAAGTTGACCAAGTTTCTTGGACCCTGACTTGAGGAAGTAAGTTTCCATGAAGTTTGGTCTTTTTCAGATTTGTTTTCCTGCTGCTTCCCAAATGAATTAAACAGTGCAAGTTGTTAGGTGTGGGATTTTTTTTGTTGTTGTGTTTTTTTGAGTATGCTTTATATTGGGTTTTGGTCTATTTTGGTTTGGTTGTTTTTTGGTCCCCCCCCCGCCCTCAGGATCCTGCTTCTTCTGAAAATGAATAGTATTTTCCTTGGCATACAGTACTTGGGCTTATGAGTGAAACTTTAATACCAATATCCTTCATTAGAAAAAATACTCATGAACTTCCAGACATATGGTGTCCTGGCTGAAATGCTGTGTATCACAGGTTAATGTCAGTCTCGAATATGTGAAAGTCAGTAAGTTGTCAAATCAATGGCTCAGCACAAAGGAGGGTCAGTACTGTACCTTAGGAACTAGAGGGCTCCTATAAAAATGGGCTGGTTTAGCCATAGAAATGGTAGAAGATGACTATGTTGGTATTTATAGCTTCCAGTGCACTCTGTTTGGGATAGAATTTAATGGAAAGACTGCCTACAGTGAAAAGAAAGCAATGGTCTTCCTTGGAAGTTAGAAGGTAAGACTTGAGAATGACCATTCCATACTTGCCTTATTATGTTCTCTCTTCAAGTATGACCTTTTTTCTGCTGGTTTAGATGATGTCTTGATCTGACCCAGAAAAGAAAGTTGATGGGATGATGTTTGAGAGGTCCATCATTTATGGTGGGCCTGTTGTCTTGACAGAGCGTTATCTGGAATGCTGGATCTCTAAGGTGTAGGACCCTGATAAATTACAGGGATGTCATTGCTGCTGCTTTTCCTGGGCAGACTCTAACCTGCTTTGAGGCTGGGCTTCCAGCCCTTTTCGTCTGGGGCCCATGGAGTATGGTCTCTGAGCTGGGTATTGGTCTCTTTAACACTCAGTTCTGTACCACTGGGACCTTGTTGGTCTGACTTTAAGACATCACCATTTCCAAGCTACAGTGTGATTGCAGTCCAGGAGCTTGTTGTTAGCACTGAAGTCACTTTGCATGCATTGGGTGGGTAAATTCATGGAGTGCTTTTGTCTGGGCAGTGTATGCTTCCAGAGAGAGGCTGGGTGAGTCCATTATGTGTATGTTCTCTGGTTCAGAAGCACTCATTAAACATGGGGCTGGTCATATCACCGTGTCTTTCTTTCTCAATGTGTCATATTAGCAGTTTGCTTAGATTAAATTAGTTTTGTTGTTCTGCTTGCTAAGGATGAAGCTCTGAGTCAGGGAGAAAAATTCTCTCAGCCTCAGTTAGGGTCACCTTTATTGCTGTCCAGTGGCTGTGCTCAGGTTGCAGGAGCTGAGCATCCAGAAGCTGTCTTGGGGTGTACTTGATAACTGTGCCTCCTGGAATTCACAGTTGCTCCACCTCAGGTGTGCAGGGATGACCACAGGGTCTCCTCAGCAATTTCTCCCATCAGAGGTTGGATAGCACGGAAATTATTTGAAGAAATTGAATTCAAAAGAGGAGCAAAACAGATGTCTCCCCTTTCATACTCTTTTATCAAAGAAGTAGAAAAAGTCAGTGGACTTTACCTCGGGAAACTGGTTCAAAATGCTCATCTTCAAGTGTAATATGTAATACTTAGGCTGTAGGATAGACTCACCATCTGCATGGGCATCCTCGTATGGGTTTTCTCCTGAAGTAGAGGGTCCCTTACGACACTGAAGTAGTTATTGCTGGGTTCAGTTTGATTGCTTTTTTAACTGGCTTTCAGCTTGTGCTTTTTTTTTTTTTTTTGGTAGGGGTAGAGCATCTATAATTCAGTTGATATTTATTTGAATCTTGTTATGTTTGTCAGTTATTGAGAAAAACAGAATGTACGACAGTGAGCATGAGGGCAGAATTTTTTATTAGCAGTTTAAGTCCTGTGCACCTCTCTCGATAATCCCTCTCCTTGCTGACTTTGTGGAGAAGAAAAATAAGTGCGTTTTCAGTGGTATCAGTAGAAATATTTTGGAATTTAGATGAAGAACAGTTGAAACTTATTCTGATTTAGGCTTATGTTTATTCTACTTTGTCTTCTGTAACTCTTTAAGGTTTCCCTCTGCTCTTCTCTCACCAACACCTCTCTCTTTTCCTCTGGGTATTTTATGGCTAATACATGTTTTTGGAAGTTTTACTTTTGAAATGGGGTTACAGATATCCATTGTACATGTAATTAAAAGAAGTCCTAGAATGGCTAGGCTATGTGTTTCACCTTATGAAAACAGACTAAAAAGATCACCAGTTATCAAAACCAACTGTGAAGTAGTCATCTGAAATTGAAAGGTTACTTAAAAATATGTTTGTATAATTAAGACTTTCAAATTGAAATTTCAAATTTCAAGTCCTACTAGTCACATGATAATGTTAACAGGAGTTGGGATTCAAGGCCCGGTTAGGTGGAGTTCTGAGCAACCTGATTTGGTTGAAGATGGCCCTGTTCATAGAAGGCGAGGCTGGACTAGATGACTTTTTAAGGTCCCTTTCAACCCAAACCATTCAAAAATTTGTCAGTGGATTTTCATGTGCCTTTGCATCTCAACTGTTTTTATTTACAGCAGAACACCTTTGAGTATTGCTTTGAAGTTATGGTAGCAAGGTGCATCGTTTTCCACTGGGTAACTTTTGGAGCGGACCATGGCATGCAAAGATAAGGTATAACCAGGAGCTGACAAATTTTAGTAGTTGGTACCTTTTCCCCTGCTTTTTGAATATCACTCCCTCAAAATATTGGCTGATTATTCTTTCTCTGTAAACAAGTGCATAGATAGAACTTTATAATGCTCTTCCTTTTGTATGTAACAACATAAATAAAAGTGTGCATTTAGGCAAAATGTACTTGAATTTTAATTAAATTCAAAGGTTTCTGTTTTTCCCTAATAGTACTTCTTGTTAATGAGATAGATGAGTCTGCTTGGAGTCACAAATCTGTTCAGGAGCAGTGGGAAGTTTCAGGCATAAAAGTAGCTCCTTCTCAGTACTCAGCAGGTTACTGTACTTGTTTTTAACAATAGCTTTTCCAGAAAATTCTGCTTAACAGAGATATGAAGAAGTAGAAAAAGGAGCATTGTTGGAACATATGGTAAAAGGGTAATACATATCCCTATCTAATTGCATAATCAAACCACCAATATTTGTCTTCCTGTAATTTCAGTAGTTCATCACAAGAGCAGTCATGCATCTTGTATACTTTTGGACTTCTGTGGTTTTGCTGATCTGTTCTTCAAAGATATGAACATAAATTAATGTCCTTGTAATGTTTGGGTCATTTTCAGGGAAGAATGCTTCATGTATGATTTTGAGTTTGAATAGCTGTCTAAAAAGCTTTGATTAAGTTGCATGAGTAGTTTTTAGAACTGTCCTTTCAGGTAATTTCCAGCTTCAGGTATTCAAGTATTCAACCATTGCACCAACACAGGTTAGATTCACATTGTCCAAGGTATTCTTTCTGACTGTAGGAGGGAAGAAAAGTGAGCAGCCTGGCTGGAAGGTGGTAGGGCTATTGCTCTCTTACACATGCATGTGTTTTTGTTTACCTATGGAGAAGAGTTTGAACCTCAGTTAGGATGTCACCACTTTCAATGAAACTTCATTTTTAAAGAGTATTCATTTCAGGAAATAAAGACTGAAAGCCAAGGAGAAGTGGAGGATGAGGGCCAGAGAAGTACTTAAATGGCAAAATTCTAAACAAACCTTTCATACTTTCCCTTGTGGCCCACCTACCCCACCTACCTGTACAGAAACATGCAGTGTATAGGAAGCAACAAGGAACACAAAGTCTGGGTAGCATCTGGGTACCTCTTCAGGGGCACAGAAATGTGGTATGGGATGGCTCACATGAACAGTGCATGGTAGTGGAGAAATGCAGACTCTTTTGGAAGTACCAGCTGCTAAGATGAAAGAAAGGCTTGTGCTCCAGTGGGTGGCTTGAATTTGCAGATCCAGATTTGGTTTGGAAGGACTAATAAGCTGGTCAAGATCAAAGGAGAGTCCAACATGAATGCATCTAAGCCAACATCTGCTACAGACTGAGTGAGAGAAGAAAGGAATTGTCTGAAACCTTCTTTATAGGACTGGAAGAAGCTTGATGGAAAACATTGTTTCTGTGAGCGACTTTGACCTGTCAACATCTGTTGGATGGTGTAACATGCATGGCCCATGTCATCAAGGAGATTTTTGGGATGTGTTGAGGATCTGTTTTAATGCAAGTGCTGCCCTAATGCAGGCTAGGTCCAGGGGGTCAGTCAGACCTCCTGCTGTTGCAGATGTTCCCGGATAGCGGGGTCCCGAGAGGGGCTGCTTGTCGTGGAGACCTCCAGCAGGGTGCCAGCTGCAGGCTATCCTAGCAAGCTCAACCTGAGTGAATCAGGCGGTTCAGCTCTTTAAGTGATTCCCAGCTCTCAGGATTCCAGCTCTTAGCCTGCTAGGAATTGCCTTGGCTGACTCAGAGAAGAAGAAATGAGAAGCGCCGTGTGGAGGTTCCACAGAATGGTTTAATGCCGGTTCCGCGAAGGGGTGTCCAGTGANGCAGGCTAGGTCCAGGGGGTCAGTCAGACCTCCTGCTGTTGCAGATGTTCCCGGATAGCGGGGTCCCGAGAGGGGCTGCTTGTCGTGGAGACCTCCAGCAGGGTGCCAGCTGCAGGCTATCCTAGCAAGCTCAACCTGAGTGAATCAGGCGGTTCAGCTCTTTAAGTGATTCCCAGCTCTCAGGATTCCAGCTCTTAGCCTGCTAGGAATTGCCTTGGCTGACTCAGAGAAGAAGAAATGAGAAGCGCCGTGTGGAGGTTCCACAGAATGGTTTAATGCCGGTTCCGCGAAGGGGTGTCCAGTGATGGCTTCTTCTGCCAGACTGGGCAGGAGCAGGGGTTTTTATAGGGTTAATGAGGATTGGGAAACTATCCAATGGTTTTAGGGTCGAGGCGAAATGACCTATAGTCTTAGGACATCTGGAATGTAGCCAATAGTATTACAAAGAGATAAGAACAGGTCTTGAGGAAGGAAGCAGAGCCTAGTCCATGACTAGGCATTTCCTATCTCCAGGGAGGCCTAGCAGCAGGTTCTGTGACTGCAACACTGTCCCATCAGTCACAGAAGGTGATCTGCTGCTCATGAGTGAAGAGGACCTGGTGAAGTGTGGGAAGGTCAGTGGTAGCTCCAGCTGCACACCTGTGAGGTGATGGTGAGGAAGGTAAATAGCAAGATTAGAACCCTGGAGTTGAGAGTTCAGTAATGCCTTAATGACTAAACTGATGAGATACTCATTAGGCAGACTAAGGTAGCTGGAAAGCAAGCTTGACTGCTGGACCTAAAACCTTAGGGTCGGTGTGGTCTGAAGCCCATATGATCACTAGCTGCTGGAAGTCCCATAGGGCTCAGCATTGGAGCCAGGACTGCTTAGCTTCTTCATAACAATCTCTGTGATTCTATTCTGAACAATCTCAGTAAGTTTGCTCAGTGTTGCTCTTTTGGAGGGAAGTGGTTGATTTGTTAGAGCACAGGGCTGCTCTTCAGAGTGCTCTGAACAGGCTGAAGAAATGGGCTTGGAGGAACCTTGCCTTCAGCAAAGGCAAATGCAAATTGCTTCAGTTGAGATGGAACAACTGCATGCAACAATACACAGTGAGGGCTGTCTGGCTAGAAAGCAGCTTTGCAGAACATCAAGCTAGAAAGGGAGCAAAAGAACTGAGGGCTGGATTGATTAAGTATAGAGAATAGAAGACTGAAGGGGAAGTTTAAGGCACAGCTCTAATTGCTTCAGTTGTCTAAAAGGAGCTTATAGAAATTTGAATTCAAGACTAGATGGTCCAGCACCATGTCCAGCTGAATCTCAGATGTGCCCAATACTGGGGAATCCACCACTTCTCTGGGAAGGTTATTACAATGGCTGATTGTTCTCATTGTGAAAATCTTTATTCTTGTGTCCAACTAGAATCTCTCCAGGAGTAACTTGTTCCACATGGCTCCCTATAAAAAGGGGGTCTCCCTCTTCTTTGTCGCCACCCTTCAAATACTGGAACATGGTGATAACGGCTCCCCTAAGACTTCTTTTCTCAAGGTGTACAAATCCTGTTGTTTCAGCCTTTCCCTTCATGGCAGGCTTCCCAGTGATCTGATCACCTTTGTAGCCCTTCTATGGGCCCTCTTCAGCTTGCCCATGTCTGTTTTTCATAGTGGGGACCAAAACTGAACACAGTATTCCAGGTGTGGCCTGACTAGTGCTGAAGTGCTCTACACAGACACTTTCTTCTCGCAGTTCGTAATACTTTGTCAACACCTATAAATTTAGCATATCCAAAGAAAGCCAAAACCAAGTTGTGACAGCCAAGGCACAGATAAAATTTAGGACTGACAATCTTGCTGACACACAATTCCTTTTAAAAAATGAACTCTGTTAAAAAATTGAGAACATCACATTTGTTAATCAGCATTGTGTTGTCACTCTCCATATTTATTATGAAACACATTTTTATAACCATGAAATAAATGAGTAAATGAATAAATAAAAAAGAACTTGGCTTTGGATTAGTAATTGAAGCAATTCAGCCAGCTGATCCATACCAGATGTCAGGAGATTTTTATTTCAAACCAAGAATGAAGTATCTTGCAATTTATTTTTACTTTTCAGTTACTCTGGGTGAATATTCCTACTTCTACTGCGACTTCTTCTTTTGCCAGGAATCTGATTCAATATTATAAAAATAGTAAAAAGAATACCAAGAATTTCCATTTCTCTTGTGCTAATACATTACCATGTACTGGAAGTGGGCACAGCCAGGGCTAATGTTGAATCAGAGTTAAAGGACAGTGCTGTCAACCATTATTCCTCATTCTTGCATTTCTTAAAGACTTATGATTTTCTGATGTTGGATAACAGGTATCTGAAAGTTCAGATGATACCCTCTCCTAGCAGCAATTCTATTTCAGAAGAATTCTCAGGAAGTGTCTGCATTTTGAAGATATTTGAGATGCTGCATTGTATATCTGTATGTCCAAAGATGATTATCTCCTTCCTTCATCTGCTACTTGGGAAGGTTTGAAAACAGAAAAAGGTAGAGACTTTACTTTCACTATTGCCTATGCTGAGATATACTGAACACTCTGTGCTTTTGGGTAAATTTTGCTTTTGTTAAGTCCTGCTAGTTGATAGATTTGGGACGAAAACACAGCTACAGTTATTTTTCCTGGGGATGTAGCGATTCCTGCTCTATCTCAAAGCACTTCAGGCATGTGGAGTGCTCTGAGAGCAAAACCTGCAGGTCTTGTGCCCAAGTGTGCAGCTCAGCAAGCATGCTTTCTGTGTTTTAGCTCTAGTGATCACAGATGCCCATCTCTAAAGGGGGGGATCCTGCTCCCTGTGAGGTGCTGACTGCACTGTTAATACTACTGAGGGCTTCAAGGTCTTTGTGCCTGGCTGAGGATGCAGATAACTGGTTCAGTGAAGGGTGAGAATGGATGATAACAATGCAAGTCCAGTGGCATTTACATGATGTTGAATTTATCTCCTTTTTATGTGAACTAAACAGGTGAATTTAGGGAGTTTCTTTCCCCCTCCCATCGTTTGGTGTGCTTGGATATTGCTCTGTCTTGTTAGCTGTTGTCTTTGTCAGTCCTGAAGAGATTGATGTGATATCTATTTGAAAGGTTGTGCCAGAGGTTTTTCCAGCCTGCTTTGTACTTCTCTCAAAGTGCTGCGGGGGTCTTGGCTGCCAGGTTTCTGGCAGAAGGGTTTGATCAGGCAGATGAAGCCACTTGTGAGAGATAATGGACCAAAAGAGAGGGAGCAGTTACAGAAGAGATTTTTAAAGATAGTTATTAAATGCTAATAGTTCCTTCTGAGTGCTTGTAGAGAGTTGTACTACAGATTATTTGATACAGAAGTCCTCAATGTTACAAAAAATTGGAAAGCTGTTTTTTTTAAATGAAAATTATCAGGACTTTTCAATCATTACTAAATGCTTAAAACTTGTAGTAGATTTTTACAATTTCCAATAGGTCTTCCAATTGGTATTTGGAAAATATTTGAAATGCCATGGAAGGGAGATTAATAGCACTTTGACAAAATTTGAATATACAGTTGATGCAGATGAAAAATGGTGAAGAGTGCTGTCTTTCAAAGAATTCAAGATTTTCACTTTCTTAGCATTTTACTATTTAGATTTAAGAAAAGATTAATTCCAAAAACGGTTTTAGTCAAATGTCCTATCTACTTTCGAACTTAAAAAAAAAAAAAAAACTTTCTGAATTGGTTGCTGAAGACCACATATGACCTTGATGCATTCACAAAGATCCAGACTCCTATTTTACTGACATAGAGCACCAAGGCATTGTTTTCTAGCAAGCACATCTTCACTCTGCCTTAACTGACAGAACGGTCATGGAGTCACTAATGATGGATAATATTTTTAAGATGCTGTCTTCCGTACCTCACTTGGCTTAATAATAAACAATCTCACTTCTCAAATGTATTTTAGAGGACAAGAGTGAAAGAATTTTCATTTGATTTGGAATTTTTTTCCACATTTTCTCTGCAGTTCTGTAAGAGTTGGGACCTGTATCTGTACTGAGGAATTACTTAAGTGCCCACTTGTAAGTACTTGTGGATGTGCTTCCTACCTTGACATCCTTTTGGCCCACAACTGGAATATAAAGTGATAGACAAGGAAAATTATGTTTGTCAACTACAGGCATCAGACTTGTATAAACTTTAATTGGGGATTAGTGTTTCTTGGTTTGAATACAGACATGCTAATTATTATTCATGCAACACTGAAAATGCACATACAATGCTGTGACCAAACAGAAATATCCCCACTAAGATGGCCTCCCCAAGTCTGTTAGATCGTTGTTTTAAGTCAGTTTCTCTTAACTCATTGTTAATTCTAGCTATGGTGCTAATTACGTTTCATTTGTAGGGTTTGTTTTTTGACAGCAGATTTGTGGTAATACTGAGAACTTCTCTGCTTATAAGGAACACTTTTCCTGCTGAATTTGATTTCCATGTTTGTTTATCTGTTCTGGCTCTTGACCTATGTTTTTAAGAAGGTAAATCAGCATTGCTGCTTCCAAAAAGACTCAGTGAATGCTTTTGTCATTCTGCATGCTTCTGAGCAGCCACCTGCATTAATATTGAGGGTGCACTGCCTTGTTCATGAATTCAAGTTGATTAGTCAAGTAGAGAGTGCAGTTCATGGTTTTATTCAGAAAATGGACTTTTTTTATGAAGGGCAGTAAATTTATTTTGAAGCAGCAGATACCAAGATACATATAATATTTTATATGTTTGTACATTTACATACCATAGTTTATAGGCTGCATGCAGCTCTCCCAACTCAAAATTGCAATATCTTGTTGTGTTAGACATGAAGGCTTGCAATCCAACTATCCTCTTTTGAAAAACTTTGCAGAGAATTATACTGAGTAGTAAAATCTAGTTTTTGTGATACTGTGCAAAGCTAATCATAAATTAGCTAAACATTAAGTTTTCAATAGTTTTTTGACAAGAGCTTTTTCAGTTTAATGGTTTGTTAAATTTTGCAGCACTTCTGAAATAAAAACGTCCACTGCGTTTTCTCAGTTGATTATGGAAATTAAATGCAACTTAATGTTATGCTCAAAAGAAAAATCTAGAAGCAACAGCTCACCTCAAGCAGTGGTTTGATGGAAACCAAACATTTGGAAAACAATTTAGTGTTACGGGAAGAGAAATTATGCTCAACACAGCTCCTTTTGCCATGTTGACTGGCATCTGATCTGTGGGGAGCAATTTTCCTGTCCTGCCAAGGAGAAAAAAGTATGGTAATGCACTGGCAGCTGTTAACAGCAGCTACCAGAGGGGTATGGAGAGAACACACATCTTTTCTACAGGCAGAAAGCCTACAAGCCCATGTAAAGTCTTCATTACCATTAGTTAAAGAACTTATCCTTTTCTGTTTCATACTGCTAAGAATCAGAAGGCAGAGATAGGGATATTTTGCTATTGTTTTATTGGTATGTCCTGTTTCTGAGTCTGTGTGGTTATTGCGCAGCTGAAGAGCAAGCTAGCTGACATTTAACTAGAGTAGAGATTCACCACTGGCTTTCCTTCTGTGTTGTTGCTAAATGCTTGACTTCATTGCTTAAGAGAAAGAGTTTAAATATGAATTCTTATCATTCATGTCTTTGACTGCAAGTTTTTGAACTTGAAATTGAATTGATATCTTTTGGTAACTGTTTCTCTGACTTGTATTTGAACACTGTGTGTCCAGAATGATGAGAAAGAAGGTGATTAGGCCATTGCCATGCAGACACCATCTCTGTACGTTTAGCAGAGCGTAGATTTGATTCTGCTGCCACTGGCATTACTGTGTCATTTTTTTTCTTTTGCTTTCCTCTCTTCTTCATTGTTCCTCTGTGGCCTGCCATGGCTCAGGTGCTACTGGTTGCTGTTAGTGTCCAGGATTTATGAGCCATCTTTCATAGCGGGTCCCACATTCCTGGCAAGAACTAGATGGATGAAGCGTCCTGGATCATCATTCAATGCTGGTCTGGTCACGTAGAGCATGTGGTTGCATTGTAGGGCCTGATTATTTCTCAGGAAGTCCATTCACTAGCAAAGAAATACTGAGGAAACATTATAAAAAAAGTTAAAATATTAACATCAGTGATTTTTCAGTTAAATTTCAGAGAAAGCATGACAGTATGCTCCCACCCATATTAACAAAGTACCCCCAAGATAAATTCAGTGTTGGAGTAGAGGATGAATTTTTATCGACTCCGCTTTGAATTGTTGCCTCTTTATGCCTGACTAATCCTGGGGATCACCTGAGCAATAACAAAGAGAGCTCAACACAAAACAGCAGTATGCAGTTCCTTAAAATGATGTTTTTATCCTATGTTTTATCCCATGTTAAACTCTTGAACCATTCCACATTGTAACAAAAAGTGAAATATTCTTCTGGCTATTTACTTGTATGTTTGCATATGTTTTTAATTTTTTTTGTGACACAGTAAAGTAGACAATTTTCTGAGTATTTTCTGTAATGGCAGTGCAGAATGTTATGACTCTATCTACTTGGCAAAATGTCTTGCTGAGATATAAATAGATTTCTAATGGCTGTCAGGCTCTGTGCCCAAGAAATTTTCTTGTAGATATCTCATTACAGAAATAACATCATCAATAAAATAGCTGAAATATTTTGAAAACGTGGGAATATCTTTTACATCAGTAACTGCAAGGAAAATACTTACCATATGCATAATTTGAGGCTGATTTAAAAACTGTAATTTATCATAATTATCTGCATATTATAATGGCAAAACACACTTAATTGCTTTTGACTGGACTGGTATTATGATGAGAAGGAAAGTTAACAGCAGATGGCCCTACTGTCAAAACTGTAGTCTCTTAACCCAAAATGAAGTAGCAGACTGAACATAACATGTTTCTGGCTTCTTTTTCTGATTTTCATCAGTAAGTATGAATTGGCAGTTGGTGGGGTTGTGAATGTTTACAGACCAATAGAAATTGTCTTAGCTGGTGACAAAAATAGCAATGAAAACTTGACTAGACAGGATTCCTCATGGCAATGACTTAGATTTTCTAAAGCATATAAAGTTGTTTAAAATATTAGGCTGGTCTGAAAAGCAAATTCTTTCCAAAATATTAGAATGGATTATAACACTATTTTCTTCCCTTTTACCACCATATGTGCATCTTCTACTTTCATACAGCAACGAAAAAAAGAAGTGCTTAATCTTCTATACCTGTCTGACTGTGAAGAAATAAATTAACAGTTGAAGAAAGAGATAATTTTGCAATGCTTCAAATAAGTTCAGCTTTGCTGCACCAATTGCAATATGCCTGAAGGATTTCTCCTGTATTAATCACAATGTGCATGCACAGATGCAGTGCTGTAAAAATCCCAGCATCTCTACTCACAAAACGCCCGAGAGAACTGAAGAATTTAAGATTACATTTGTATGAAGTTAAATTACAGAATGGGATAGAGAAAGGCTGGTTTGGTTTTGGTTTTTTTTAACTGTCTGGCCATAGAGAATCACAATAAGCAGGTGGTACATTATGCTGCTGGATGGTCAATGAAAGTAGATTAGCTGCTTCAGCTGATAAAAAGGAAATGCTGGCCTGATCAGCTTAAATAAAGGTGACATGTTATTTTTGAAATAATGCGAATACTGAAATGTGATTTAACCCCAAAGTTTGTGTGTATATTTCTATGTATATTTTGTTTGTGCTTCATATTATAGATTTTATAACAGTTAATCTTCTAGACTAAAATAATGGGGGAATTTATTAGAAAGCAGAACTCATTACAAGGAGAGATTTATTATTTGCTTTGTGTCAGAACTGATCTTGCTCAGCTGTGCTGATTGATGGGACAATGTAATTTGTTCATCATAGTAACAATATGTAAAAGGAGAACAGTGGGACAAAGATACTTTGCACCTTAAACATTTTCCCTTTTTACAGTCCAAGTCTAACAGGAAGATTTTTAGAAGATATCCTGTTTTTTAAGGGGCTAACCAAAATAAAGCAATAGATTTCTTAGATCTGAATTAAATAGTAAGACATAAACAGTCTAGAAAAAAAACCCTTTGTGTAGGTATTTTTAACACTGAGGTGATGCATATTTAAACTTTTTTCAATGCATCATCATTTAGTGGTGACGTTTCTGGAAACTGACAGCCAGTTACCAGTTGCAATCTGTTTTATGCCTATTTCAGGAGGCTGTTAGTTTTTTAATCTTTAAATTTCTTTGTTAGGCTGTGTCATCTTGACCCTTGTTTCACTTAATGCGGATACACAACTTGATAACATTTCATAGTGTAATATAGGTATACAGGGACACAGGGCTCAGACTTTCTCTGCTCTTTCAAAACCGGAAAGGATATACCTTGACTAACTTACTACACAGAACAATAAACTGAGTGCAATATGTATATAATTTTTATTTAACCTACTGTATCACAGTAGTCACAAAGTTAGGTACTCTTGAATACTCAAAATCTGTTGTAAAAAAGCCTGTAAAAATTTTCCCATTCTTTATTTTTCCTTGGAATCATCCTTGTCTTTGTAGGAGATTCTCAAGATGGGTTTTCTTTGAACATCTAGTAATGTGATATTTTGCTTTACCCCATGCTGGTCTTCTGAGTATCCTCTAAGAAGATTTCTGTGATCCAAAGTGAAGTTTCAAGTTCAAATTAATTAAAATATCTCATTATTTGAATCTGATTCATGTACTGTAGAGTTGTTTTTTTTTTTTTTGGGAGGCTTTAATGAATCAAGTTTGAATTAAAATGAAAAAACTTGATGATTCACTTATCTTTTGCTAATTCTCTGCATTCCCTTAGAAAACATTAATGCAGTACACAGGGGTCTTGGAAGTAGGCTGAAGAGTGCAATCTCACAAGAGTTTTTAGGAGTTTACCTGCTAAGCCATATTTTTAAATGGATGACTTATACAATTCTGGGAAAGTTCTACTTGCTGTTGGAGAATCCTGCTTCTTGTTTTGTTTTTGCAGCTTTGCTACACTCTTTTGCACTCACCAAAACCTAAGCAAAGAGGCAAAAGCCACTCACAAAAATGCACCAATTCTGATGATTTAAAATTTTGTCTATTGTTTCTCCTCTACTGTCATTTTTTCATACTACTTTTTTTAAACCTCTATTAAAATAATTATTCACCTTTCTTTCTTGTTTTTGAAATTTTTTTGCTCTCATTATAAAGCCTATCTTTTTATGAGCCAACAGAGTGGTGAATTGTAGAACATGGAGTAGCTATCAGGTTTCTGAAAGCCTTTCTGTACAGAAAACACATTTTTTGTTTGTAGCAGGTTGACAGCTGAAATCTTGACAAGTGAAAGCAGGGCTGGATATCAGGAAAGGAGTGAAAGGCTAGATATAAAGATACAATAATATTCCAACTATTACAATGAAGCAATTAATAAAATCATTAGAGAAAATTTAAAATAGTAAGGAAGTCACTTTGAAATGATGACTTGACATTTTTAGTCCAGTAAAACAGGTTAAACAGTCTGATCGTGCAATGAAGAGCAAAGGAGTAGAAATCTCCATCAGTGTGCATTTATAGACTAGTCTTTCTTCTTCATGTAACTAATTGGAATCAAGTATCCTTGTATAGGGCATCTTAAAGTGTGTATAGTCATATTGTGTTTCAGCCCTAAATAGTACTTTTTTTTACTGTATAGAATTATTTTTTGAATAATAAATAATGGTTTAGTTGTGTAAGAACCAAGTGGCTTGTTTTTACTACTGCCAGATTATTAGGTTGGTTATTTTTTTTAAAGTTGATTATGTGTTTTCCTGATTCTTTACACTTTGAACCTTAGTACAGGGGAAAACCAAAATTGATATTTATTGGAAATGAGTCTTAAGTTGTTAAAGGCTTGAAGGGTGTCACTGCAGTGTTGCACATGTCATCAAACCAGCAGATTCTGGCACTACAGATGCAACAAAATGCCTCTAACATTTTTCTTTTTCCTGCTGGAACAGGCAAGCTCCAAAGGCCTGCATTGACAGGTAATGAGATGTAATAAGCAGGGGGAAAAGGGGTAGGTGGGAATGAAAGAGTAAGGGAATATCCATATTCATTATTTAATCAAATAAGATTCTCTCAGTGGATTTTGGGAATACACATTCCTTGCTTCAAAAGCTTCTCTCTGATAGCTGTAAACAAATTACCTCTACGAATAACTTCTTAATCAGGGAAGAGTAGAGCTGTTCTCTACTTGATCTCTCCCTTTGGGTGGTCCCAGTCAGAGAGCAGCAGCCTTCCTTCTGATGGCTTGGCTTCAGAGAAGCTATATGATATTATGCTGACAGCTGTAGACCTCTTTTTGTTAGGGATAACAAACATCCTGTGCTGAGGACAGCATCAAGCCCAGCCTGCAGTATGCCCAATTAGAGAAGCTAAAATCTCATTTGTTTCACCATGGGAGTCTCTGAAAGCACACCGTTTTGGCCTCATTACAGTATTTTTAACTTTACAAAAACAATTTCATTATGGAAATTAAAGAAGCTCATTTAGTCGTAGCATTTATGCTTAACTTAATAAATTCCACAAGTGTATCAGTTGCCCTAATGTGCAGGCCTTTTGTTCTGTATCTTAGGAAAAAATTTGTTTTAGAAGCTATTTGCAGAGACTGTTTCATAAAGGAATGTGCCATTTTAATATGCTGGGTATTTATTATTAAAATGAACAAATTTCTGGACTCCATTGTAGTCATTTTCCTGTGTTGAACATCTGAGCATTGACCAGCATTTACTCTGCTGTACTCCACCACCTAAGTTAGTGAAAAGATGTCTGCTGATATTCTCTTTTAGTCCCTAGCAATGTGGGCTAAGGATAGGGTACCTTAAGGTACAGGTGAAATAGCTATTTATCCCTCTAACTACATGTGAAATGCTTTATTTTCCCTGAAATTTCTCTTTAAGATGAAATAAATCAATAAAAGGGGATTGCTGTAAACTGTGCAGTTACTATATAGTTCTGAAAACAAACTAAATTGATTGTAAGCATCTGTTTTTATGTATTTTTTTCTCCTTGGAATATGTCCCAGTGGCTTGTTCTTTGTTAGAAAGATCCAATTTACTTAATAAGCTATAAATATGTTGAGCTCAAGTCAACAAAGGTGTTTTCAACAAACACAGCAGTATAAATAAATCAAACTTTTTTCTTAGACTCTTATGGGCTGCAGTAGGAGAAAGGTAATCAGTATCAGGGGTGCACCTGGGGTTTTTCTGGTCTCAGGTGCAAAATTCTTTTTTCTTGCTGCTGGAGATGGCACTGTCACCGCTGCTCCATTTTTACTTGCTATTGTAGACAGGAGCTGGAAGGAAATAGGAGTGAATGAGGCAGAGGCAACCTCTTTCAACCACTCTTCATTTTTCCTTTGCTTTCACTGGAGCACCCCATCAGCTTCCTCAAATCCCCTGTGTTAAGATTTATTTAGACTGGTGAGAGGTATCTGCTTAAATCCAGCTTAAATATCTGAGTCATTTTTCAGAGAAGCAGCTGTCCAGCTTGCTTCAAAACTGGCTTGTGTTTAGTGGCCATAATAATTGATTTCTCCTATAGCTTGCTTTTTCAGTCAAGCTATGGCATTTTCCGTAGTAAGAATGTGAGCCATCTTTGTTTGCTTTTTTGTTTAACTAGGTTGAGGTGTTGCAAAAGACTCTGAGAAAATTCTGTTTCCTTTAAAATAATTGGACTTCAGTTCTTCAAAGATAGTTGTTTTCTTTTTTTCTCTGCTGAAACCCCAAATCCTTACACTACTGAGAGCTGAACTGATGATTTATCATTTTCATCCCTCTTGGCTCTCCAGCAATGTGAGAAGAAGTAGAAGTTGGTCTTATTTAAATAGGTGAGCATAAATAAAACTACTAAAATGGAGGATTGGTGCAAATGACTAATCTGCAGTTGGCCTGCACCAGATATTCTTTTAAATTACAGATATACAGCCCGAGTCTCTCTTTGGTTCTCCTTTGGAGACATTCTAATCTTGATTGAACATGGCCCTAAGTGACCTGATGCAGCACAAAAGTTGGCCTGGTTTTGAGTGAGGACTTGGTCAAGATGACATCCATAGGTCTATGCTGTGGTTCTAAGTCTAGGATAGAAGGACTAGCAGATGCTGAACATCCAATTCCAGTGGATGATTTCCTTGGAAACATCATTTTTCTCCAAAACTTGCTTTAAAGAGCTGTGTGAAGCAGGGCAACAAATAAGTCGTTACCAGAAACTAATTCTGTGAAGTCCTCGTGGTTGTAAGCTGGCACTGCCATCAAAATCACAGGAATATGCTGTTCCTCTTTCTCCGGCTCTTTCTCCGGCTCTTTCTCCGGCTCTTTCTCCGGCTCTTTCTCCGGCTCTTTCTCGTAGACGTCCCACGTCCCTACCTGGTTAATACACCAATCATTGTGTAACTTCATTGCGAACAGAAAAGGGGACTGATCTGGATGAAAAATGTATTTTAATGGACTGAGTTTTAGTTAGTTTTTTAAAATTAAAAACAAAACAACAAAAAAATCCCAACAACTTTGGCAGAACTGTAAATATGTGTGAGAGCATGGATGTCTTGGGAAGAAACTGGTATGAGAAATTTGTAATATTTTGATTTTTTTACTATATGTGTAATAAAACAAGTTATACAAGGTGAGTGGTAGTCTTGGAGATCTTTATTTATTCATACAAATCGAAAGAAGGGAATGAGATTCCTGTTGAGTATGAATAATAGCAATCTTCAGTCATTTGGTGTCCTCTGAGACTTACTTTTGTTCACGATTTCAAACGTCATTCTGTGTTAGAAAATATCAGGATTCCATCTTGCATAAGCTGCATAGAAACACAGTTTCTCTACCTTTTTTTAAAGCCAATTAAAGTGTAAAGATGAAATAATACAATGTGGTTAAATTGTAGATCAAGCAGTTGTGCAGATATATCATTGAATGGTACTCAGTCCATTTTATGCTATTATAAACTACAGAAACGCAGTGTTTACTTCCTTTATAAATCAAGTGAATCTTGTTTTTATTGCAGAGAGTGGGAGGTGAGGTAATAGTGGAGTGGGAGGATAATTTAGAATAGAGGTACCTGCAACATGCAGATACAGTGCTCCAGAGTATTAGGATATGTTATGTTCCTTTTGAGAAGTTGTTTGTAATGATTGTTAATAGCATCCCACAAGAGGAAGCAGAATATAAGTACGCTAAAATCCAATCAAAGTTGTGATATAAAGTTCAGAATCATTTATATCAGATGAGAATCTTAATAGGAGGGCAAACAACAATTTTTCCACGAGCTCAGTCCATACTCCTGCAATTTATTGAAGTTGTGAGTGGCCTGACCTGTCTGTTTTCTGGAAGAACTCTGTATTTAGTAGTTATCAGAAACTGAAAGGGCGATAATATGGAAAAAATGAGGAAAAGAAGATAGTAATTCTAACTGGTAATAAGGCCATGTGTTACAGCCAGAATTTTTTTTCCAGCTGACATATAACAAAATGAAGAAAAATGAAAAGGGAAACATCTGACTTCCATCTAATTGTTCCTTCTAGTTAGGATGTCCCATTGTGATTTGATAGAGTTGGCATCCTTTAACTCAGCTCTGTTTATTCAGTAAACAAGAGGCTCTACCAGTATCACTGCTTCTTCTACATCAGTTATTTCATCCCCAGGAAAGATAACTGCCTACTTGGAACAGATTCCTGAGCATGCATATATGCATTTGATCTGATACTGTAAATAACTTCTCTTCACAGAGTCATATTTTTCTAAAGCAGCACAAACTGAGGGGAGATTTGAAAATTTGAAAGGACATATTTTGGCAAGAGAGAGCTAATGATAATAATAGATATATGTACTCTCAAAAAATATCTATTTGCAGAAAACTTTTCATAGCAATCTGGTAGGAAATCTACCTGTCAAAAAAATTGCTGGCTTTTAACAAATGGCTTCTAGACTCGTCTTTGCTGTTTGTAAAATTGTTGCTTTTACTCATTCTGGTTTCATTACGGAAAAAAGGTTAACAGTGTTGCAGCAAAGTTTGTAGCGTCTTTGGGTTGAAATGTTGACATCAAAATCGGTGTGAGATTTATCCTGAGAGTGTGTGTGTGTATGTATGTATGCATATATATGTGACATTTGATGGCAACATCAGTGAATGAAGGAGTAATAAAAACTTGATTTTTTTTTTTAGGAATTCTGGCATTATTTCATTAGGTATCTTTGAAGAACAGAGAGTCAGAACTAAATGCTGACTTCCCAGCTAGGCCCCCAGTTAAGAAGACTGCTGAAAATGTGATGTTAGATATAATGACTGTTGTGATGGTGTTTAAATACAGCAAATTTCGTGGCTTCTTAAAACAAAAGCCTTTCCTCAGGGCAGGTGTGTCCATGATCATGTGGCTTTGGAAATGAGTGAGAAAGTTTACCTTTTGTATCCTGCTTGGTGAAAGTAATAGCAACCTTTCCCCTTCATCTGATCACTTGGTCTGTTACAAGTTTCCTCACCTTTCCCTCCCTACCTGTACAAGTTCAGGCTGCCTTGATGTCTGTACCTAGAGTCGTAGGAAACTGTTTCTGTTGTTGTTATGCATTTTATAGTTGGGCTGCTTATGCCATCTTAATCAATGCTTTTCTCCTCATCATAAAGCTCTTCCTTGGTTAATATGCAACCAGATGTATATTAATCTGCCTTGCAGCATTTAACATATTGAAAACCACTAGGCATCTAACAGGCTTCCCACAGTTATCCCATGTGTATACAAAAGACCAAGTAACTTTAGAGAAATCTATTCCTTATAAGTACTTTTCTAGCAGTGAAGCACTGGATTGCACTGTAATATATCTGATCAAATTACAACAATTTTACTATCAAGTTCTTTGATTAGGACACTCCAAAAATATGCATATTTTCATGGGATATGCAAGTGTCATTAGATATAGTTAAAAGACATCCACCAAGAAATGTAAATAACTTTTGTACAAGACATTGAAACCTCTCGTAAATGAAAATAAACAAGTTCAATAGAAACTTTGACCCAAATGGATCGTTAGTTGCAGCCTACAGATTCTTTTTCAAATCATTAACTGCGTCTCATGGTGTCTTGCAAAGAAAGGAATGGAGGCTACTGCTTAATGAGCCTTTCTTGAAAATAGATCTCACAGCTAAGCTTCTTCCGATTGGCCAATTTAGGAGTTAGAAAATGGTTTAATTTAATTCATCCACTAGGGCTTTGTAAATGAGTATATATGTGTATATGTACTCTGTGCAATAGTAAAATTGTCAGATGTGTTATATACTTCATTTACCATAAACTCCCTGCTGCACTGCCTGTATTTTGCTCATTAATCTGTTATAGACTTTAACACTTCAAACACATGATTCTAAAGAGCCCAAATAATTATCTTATTTTACCTATCAAAATTAACTTGTCATATGAATAATTCTTCTTTTTTTTAACAACCAGGGATAAATTTTCCTCAGACTGTGTATTTTATTTTGCTGTTTTATATGCAGAGCCAGACAAACACAGGTATGCTGTTACTCCCACCTGTTGTCAAATCCAGGATGAATTTTTGTTCTGAGCTTATGATGGATTTCTAGTTTGTATTCTTTGGTCTATCTGATTTTTAAAACAAAGGATTTGTGCATGCGATGTGTATGTAGAAATACACAGAAGTATGCATATCCTACGAATCAGTACTCAATTTTTTTATATAGAACTGAAGACTAATAGATTTGCTTTATCAATTAAGTAGGCAGCATGAAGACATCATTTTAAGAATTGCTATTTTTTTCCTCTCAGGTAAATATCCATACAAATTTGTAATCCCTTGTGTTTTCCTGACTTTCTTGGGACTTTTTAAAAAGGAAAATCATTGCAAAATATACTGTATTTATTTTTTTACCATAAAGCCACAGGTGATATTAACACAATCAAAGGAAAAAATAGGAAAATCATGACTTTTCTTATTACTTAACTCACTGTAGAGATTTTCAATGTTTGTTTTGGCAAAGCTGTGAGGAGGATGTGTTCTGGGACATCCATCCAAGCTTCTCCCACTGTGCTTATGAAGATAACACGTACTGTTGATGTAAATGTTTGGGTCTTGGGGAAGAAAGAAGGAACTGGACCAGACAGGGTTGTGAATCCTATTGCTGCCAACATGAACACAGAGCTCTGCCTGGGCTCTGGGATGTTGCTGGTGCTGAAGTTGTGTAGGACGAAAGGGTAACTGAGGTTCCAAGGTTCTGCAGGGCTGCATCCAGCCTTTTTTTCCATAAGCTGGAGTATGAGCAGGCAGTAAGACAGCCCTGGAAGCACAGGTGTCAGCTTTTGCTGGGAGCTTCCAAGGGCACTGAGTTGCAAGCAGCGATCTCTGCAGATCTGGAGTTACAAACAAGTTTTCATTTGGTGTACTGTTACCCTTCTCTTCTTTCCTGCTCTTATCAAAAGAGATAGAGAGAAGAGCAAATCCTTTCACCCTAAAGTGCTGTGAGAATGTCTGTACAGCTTTTAGGTTTATGTTATATCCCATCTCCAGGAGAGATGTGTAGCAGATGCTTTAATAGAAAAAATCAGCAGAACAAAGAGTCAAAAATGTTTTTTCATTTTTTGTCCTCCCTTCCACTAATTTGATGGTTTGATAGCTTCAGAATGGTATTGCCAGCAGGAGAGAAGGAAGGTGGCAGTTGAGGGGTTTATTTACTTATTTTGTATTTAACTTACTTAAATGCTACCCTGATGATTGAATCATCAGTTCTTTGAGGCAGACTTTTTCACAATTTATTTTGCATTTTTAGTTTGAATAATATATTAGTTGCAATAAAGGTGAGAGCAAGAAACTTTAAATGTTTTTGTGTATGGTTTGTTAATTTTCCCATTGAATAGTTAGGTACTTTTGTCCTGTTTTTTTCAGAGCTGCTTATTTAAATTTAAATAAGATATTATTACTGATCATTCATTTTTATAATGTAACTCATGTTTATTTGATGCTTTTAGTATGATATTGCTCATTCTCATGTGTGATTATTAAACATGTAATTTAAATTGTAGAAAATTATTGAATAATGACTGTTAGAATGGAAGTTTTCTATGTTATCATTATTTTATATTCAGGCTTGAATTGGCAGCAATATAAACCAGAAATATTTTGACATTTGAAGGTTTTTTCCTTTTTCTGCCTGATTGAAATGGTCATTTACTTTGAGTAGCATTTCTGTACAAGTCTCTGGTATACCAACTCTAGAAGCACGGATCAATTTTCAGTTGAGTTCTTTCAGGCATCTCTGAGTGAAGTTTTATTCACTTTGGTGATGTCCGGAAGAGTAGAAGAGTAGTTGCACCATCATCTTCACTGTCTCTTTATGGCCGTAGAAGCTAAACGAGTCAGTGGTTATCTTGAATGAATGGTTACCTTTAGTCTTAAAAGCATCACCATCCCCTTTGTCATTCTAAAATATTAACTCACATAATGATTAGTTCTTCAGTCTACAAGAAAGGAATTATTTGCCACTGTGAGGAGATAATTCAGTTGTACATAAGCCCACAGAGGGTGAAAAAGGGGGCCAGGCTTCTGGCATGACAGATGGGTTGGAAGACCAGATGAACTTAGAATGAACTGAATACAGGAGGAAATGTGGAATGGGGATTTTGGACCCTTCTCAATACAGTGAGGGAAAAGCAATGGCGTGTGCAGCTGTGACGAATAAGGTCACTCAGAGAGGTTGTGTCCTGCAGAAGGCGAAAAAGCAGAGAAATCCTGGGGCATTTAAAATGACAGCATCTAGTCTTATTTTAAACAGGGAGTGGGATATTAAATAGGGCTGATGGAAGATAGGGGACTTCAAACTTCTGAAGAACAACTTATTGGCTTTTGAGACTTTCAGGTAGTTGAAGTAAATTAGTTTGGGCCATTTCTTAAAAACCTAGATCTGGAAGTCTTCTTCGTGTTGGTGTAAAAATAGATGATGATGCTGAGATCCAGAAGTGGCTGTACTAATGAGTAGAGATTGCTGCTGTACTCATTGTTTGTCTGTTCTTTCCTGAAAGACTTATCAAGAAGCCTGTCTGGAAGATTTTTATCTAACTGGAACCTTAGTTGAATTGTTGCTACTCTTCCCTTAGGATTTGGTGATATTGCTCAACTCCAGAATATTTTGTAGCCCTATTTGAAGCTGGACTCTTTTTTTCTGTTTTAGCTTTTACAGATGTCTTGTGGCTCTGCTTGATGCTTGAGATCCACAGAATTTGAGAACGCAGTATTTATCTTTGAGGAAACAGGTATTTTGACTTTTTGTTGTGTGTTAGGGCTTTGTAGTTATATTTTATTATGAAGTGTGAGTTTTCAGTAATGTATTTTATCCATCTGAAGACTGTCTGAAGCCAAAAAGTTACTTTTTATTGACTTCCTACACTTTTGAAAACTTCGGGTGCCCTCACAGATTTCCTTTTTTTCTTTTTTTTCCTCTCTTTTAACCTGCACAAGATGCAGTAAATCTCTGGGAAGTGTAATGTGTGAAGTCAGAGTTTACAAGGAAAGGAATATAGAAATATTTGATACTTCTGGGGCTAATATTGTGTCAGTGCAATTTTAAAGAGTTGGTGAACTTTAAAGAAATGTGTGCAGGCTCTTCCTAAGCCTTATTATGTAACCTAAAATTTGTGTGCAGAATGTCATTCTACTCTAAAGTTAAAAAGAGTAATTGAAGTTTGCAGAACAGAATCAGGAAAACCCTAACTGTGGATGCTTCTGGTGTTGGTTTTTGGGATGGTTTTAATGATCTGTAGCTTGCAAAGAGTTGGAAAATTTTTTCTTTTACTTCACTGAAAAGAGCAGCTTGCAGCAATGGATACGTTTTTACAGTTGTATCAAGTGCGCAACTACTACACAAGGATGGGAAGCCTGACAGTTTTATTTGTAGGAAAGCTGACCTTTGGAGGATTTTATTAAGGAAATTTCATTTTTTTTAACAGCTGAACTGAAAAAAAAAAATCTTTCATGAAACAGAGCCAACAGACTGAATTGCTAACCACATTCCTTCCAAACTTCAGGAACTGCAAGAAATCAATGTAGTTTAAGTTCCTACGCAGTGTTATTTGAGAATATGGAGTACAGTTCCCTTTGTCCTAAATGCAATATGAATTATCACCCTAGTCCCTCTTTTGCTTTATGGGTGCAGTCCTCTTTCTTATCTGGATGTAGCTATGACTTATGTATTAACCTGAACAGTTTCATGGCTCCTCAGTCTTAATAGGTTGGTAAACAAGTGTCATGGCACAGAAAAAGATGTATCTGTCAGAGCCATGCTTACTTCATTGATGCACATTGCTGTGACAGGATGAAGGAATACCATTAGGATAGAATTTCTCTCTAAAAACCAAATCAGCTCTTTCCTTTATTCCCTAGCCAAACAAACAACCCCCTGCAAACAAAACATAAACCTCGCTAAAATCTAAACCATTGAAAAAATACTTATTTCAGTGTTGCATTTGGAGTACTTGTATAGGTGAAAACCAGTAATTTTCAGTAATTATGTATTCTGAAGATAATTTTTTTTTTACTGGAAAATGTAAATATGAAAGATACTGGATAGACATAAGAGTCAAAGAATAAGAGTTAAAAGGAAGCTGACATGATTTTTTGAGTATAATCAAAGAAGATTTTCAATAAAATATGAAACTTAGCTTGACTTAAACTAGGTTTTTAATTATTGAAATATTCTTTCTTGTTGCTGAATGGAGTGAAATTCTGTAATTAAGCACTGCCTCTTTCTGTCATACACATGGCATCTTTTACCTTACTTAGGAGGCCTACAAACTTTATGGTTATATTCTATAGTGTATGTAATACAGATTATATTTTTATATTGTCCTGGTTTAGGGCAAATTTGGGAGGAAGCCTCTGAATGGGGTCCTGCTAGAAAGCAAATTCAAGCAGGCTTTTGCCCCCACCGGTTCAGGAAATGATTTCCTTGCAGAAAAGCAGAAAAAAGCTGTTTATTTAACCAGCAAAGTACTCGCAAATATGAAAACCATGAATAATATAAAACAATGGCACCTCTCACTGTTGTGAAGAAATGGCAAATTCAGAAAGTCCTTGTCGAGGGCTGTAGCTGGGCTCGCTCAGTCCCTTCTCAGTTCCGCCGGTGCTGGAAACGCCGCGTCCCGGGCCCCGGTGGGGCACAGGAGTGAGCTCCCGGTGCTCTTCTGGGTTTTCAGTCC
This sequence comes from Phainopepla nitens, assembly GCA_013400175.1. NCBI lineage: Eukaryota > Metazoa > Chordata > Aves > Passeriformes > Bombycillidae > Phainopepla > Phainopepla nitens. The sequence continues at coordinate 552,925 of VXBQ01000187.1, forward strand.
AGAGCAGGGCTGAACAGCTCCAAGAAAAAGAGCAACCACGGTCCAGGGAACTTCTCTGCCTCAGCTAGCTAAAAAAAACTAACTTAAAAGCAAAGGAGAGCCCTCTCCCACTGTCCATGCTGCAGACAGCACAGTCTGTGAGAGAGAATGTGGGGGAGCACATGCAGCTTCTGCAAACAAACTGCGTGCTTCTTTTCCCCTCTTCACTCGCAGAACCTGTCTGAAAAGTGCAGAACTTAACATCCAGCATAAAAAGTGCAAATGATTTGGGATACAAGCATCGTATAGTCACCCTAGGACATAGATACATCTATATTATATTTCCCTGGAGAATAAGGAACGGTATCTAAACACAAGTATGTGGAGGAAGGCATTTGTCTGCATGTTGCCCATACTTTATGTGAGTCTAATGCAGGCAGGAAAGTTATGATTCAGAAATAGTGACTATAATGTCCAGATCCTCTGGTTCCCCCCAGCCCTACATGTGTATTGGTGTAGGGGTAAAAAAGACTAAGACAAGATCTTCTCTTGGTGGTGCCCAAAGACAGAACAAGGGGCAAAGAGCACAAATTCAAATACAGGACATTCAATTTAAACATAAGAAATTTTACTACTGTGGGAGTGGTCAAAGACTAGACTGGTCTACCCAGAGACCTTATGGCATCTCTATCTTTGGAGACGTTTAAAACCCAACTGCGCACGGTCGTAGTCAATGTGCTGTAGTTGGCCCTGCTTTGAGCAGGGGGTTGGACTAAATGAACCTACCTGCACTGCTTCCAGCCTCGGCTATTGTATGTGCTCTTTTAATTTTACTGCAAACAAAGTTTTGGTTGCACTTTCTCTCTGATTCCTATGTTTCTACACAGTCTTTTCAGACAGACTTGAGAGAAATTGCTGCACTGTTGAGGGGTTTAGAACTGCTTCTTTCGTATAGAGTACTTTAAGGGGGCTATTCATTGAGAAATATAGCAGCAAAATACATATAGGGATTTAACTATAATTTTTGGAAGCTCAGGAGTCATAGTTAGCCCCTCATCTGGCCATTTTATATGTTATGCTACAAGCATGGCTAAGCTTTCATGTTAACCTTTTCTACAGATCATATTTTTTTCTATAAAGGCTGTGCTGGACTGTTCTCAATCTATTAGCTGGTAACAGAATTTTATAAAGTCTGCTCTGTTTGCTCAGCTAAAGAATACATTCACATTGGCAGGGTCTACACTCCTTTCTAGAGAACCTGTACTTTAGCCATCCTTAAAGAAAGTCTAACTCCACTGTTTAACCATTATCATAGAAGGGTGGGACCTCATTAATTTTTGTCATGGGGAGAGAGAGGCTTGTTATTATTAGGATAATAAGCTGTGCCAAAAGGATGCAATTTATACTAAATATAGTGCACAAAGAAGATGCTGCTTAAAGAGTAGGATCCATTAGTGTTTATTGTAAAGGGTGTGTTCTCTTGGCAATGCTGTATCATCTGTAAATGCTTAAAATACTCTTATGATCATAGTGAAGCCTCAAGAAGTTGGGAGGACTTTGAAATTATAATAGCCACTAGATAAAGTACCCCACTGAATCAGAACTGAAGTAACTATGTATTGTCAGATGTTTGAGGGAGATAAATGTAATTTTCTAAATATACATGCTGAATACGTATACCTTCTGCTTTGTATTGGACTTTGAAGGGAGGTGGGGATAAGGCAGGAGAAATTCCTATCCTTAGCCTGATTACCACATCTATTGCATTTTTACAGAGGGAAATTTTATGGTTGGCTTTTGTATCTTCAAATTCCCATCCTGACACCCAATTCTGTGGCATACATATATTATAAATATTTTGCTTTGGCCTCTTATACTTCCTTACTCCATATGTGAGATAAAATTTTGTATTCAGTCCTTCAGTCCTCCGTTTTGAAATTTAAAATGTTGAATGAGTATCTGACAGTGACAAAAGCTGATAAATCCTCTTCTGTCAATATTTCGTGTTCAAATGGAGCAACTTGCTGCAGAATTATAGAAAGAAGATTAGATGTGCTCCAGGTCAGATGCTGAATTTAGCTTGTTTAGTTAAGGACAGAGATAGACATGTGAAAAAAAGACAGATGCTGGAGTAGACCATCCATCCACCTTTCTGTAGCAGAGCTCTCAAACTTCATGCCAGTTAAGCCTGAAGCTTTCTCTTTCAGGTCTTTGGCATTGTGAACGCCATTGGTTCATGATGGCTTTACTGGCATCAAGGTCATGATGGCTTTACTGTTCCAGGGACTCACCCCATGCAACAGCACAGGGTGTGTAGGGGCATTTTGTAAAAAAAAAGGTCTGGGCACTGTTTTGGACAAGCTGAACACAAGTGCATCTGTGTCATGAAAACCAGCCATGTTTTGGGTTGTAACAGGAAGAATGTAGAGAGCAGTTTGAAGTTATATATTTATTTTCCACATTTTGTTGTCAATTGTGAGTCTGTAGGTGCACAAGTATGTGCAGCTTTCGGCTCCCAGCCCGAGAAAGATGTTCATAGGGAGTCTAGCATGGGGGGGTCACCAACGTGAGTGCTAGAGAAATGAGACATGAGGATTTGTTCAGTCTGCCCAAGAAAAGGTTTGGGGGTGATCTTAGTGCTGTCTTCTGTTATCTAATGGGAGGGTATAGACATGACCTCTCTTAGGATTTTGCAGTAATGAGTGAGAAGCAATGGGCACAAGAGAAATCTGATTAGTTATTAGAAGGAAATAATTTTTCATATGTGATAATGGCTATGCACTAGAAAAAGTGCCCAGCAAGGGCATATCCATCAGTGGAAATGCTCAAAGCTTAACTGAATATTGCTCATCCCTAATGACGTAATGTAGCTTTGAAGTTAGATTCAGCAACAAATTTGAAGGAGGATTTGGGGCCGAATGACCTTCTAGTGTAAATTATTCTATGGTTCCATCAACCACCTAGGCCACCAGTAGCAGGGACGATTCTTACAGAATTAAGCAGGAAATATTTCCCTGTCACAGAGAGTATCACACATCCTGAATACATTTCAGTCTTTCCTGTCTGTAGCTTCTAGGGTATTGAGATGGACTGCATGTTCTCACAGCAATAAATAAGAAGCAAAATATTTTTGATTGTTATTCAGTGGGTTTGTTATTTTTTTTGCTTTATTGAATGCTTAGAATTTTTAGACTTAATATTTATCATAGGCAGGTAAATTTTTAAATTACATCATTAAATAAAAAAAATAGAGAATACTGTATCCCAAATGCTTTTCAGTTTGTAGTGACACAGAAGTGAATTCAGCTTCTTTCTTGCTACAGGAAGCCCATCAAGTACAGCTCATGCTCTTGTTTTTTGGCCTTTCCTTACATGCCTTCTTTCAAAATATGTACGATATCTGGCTGTGTGCAGGAAACATTACATAGTTGATTTTGTGGTTGGTTCATATTTAGCTTAGATCAGTGACTTTCCCCATTCTTTTTTGGGACACTACTTTATCCTGCTTTTCTGGACTGGTTCTGTCAAGTCTTCTTTCAGATCAACTGCAGATGGGAATCAGGAATCAATTGCTGTTATAATTTATACAGGAATAAATATTAATCAATTCCTTTAGTATCCCAGTGCTAACGAGAGAGACAAACTCTCACATTAATCCAGCGTATGAAAGCAGGTTTGAGCTGTCTAGGCTAAATTAATTTAGAGTGACTTTTAAAAAATAAATGGGTATTTCTCTTTCTTATGCTCCTGCCCTCCTTTCAGGGTGAAATATGTGTGTGTATATATACATATATTCCCAGCTGCCTTGATAAATTTTCCTTATTTTACCTTTTTTATTTTCTCCCCTCTGGGAAAGCTGACAGCAGTGGCTGAATGTGTCTGTGGGTTCATACAAAGTTTGCAGAATTGGTTTGATGGAGGGAAGCAACCTGTGTTTATTGGGAAAGATTTAATATGTGCTGTGCCCTCAGTAATGGAGATGAATGCACATGGTACTCGTCACAGGTCTTAGTAAAATTAAGAATCTGAAATATGGCATCAGACATTTGCTGTCTTGATGCATGTCCCCATTTTTCTTTTTCTGCCTTGTCCTTTCCTTTGTACAGAATTGCTGCAAGTTTAAAATATTTCCTATGAAATGAGAAATTTTATTTTGAAGAGTTTGAAGTCTGCATTCACAGGCATTTTTTGTAAAAATTGAGCAGTGGGCTTACAAGCCTTTATCTCTTCTTTCTCTGCCTCAAGAGGGGCATACGTAGCAGCAGCAGGTGCTTGAATGAGGCAGGCCTATTGAGCAGCTGAAGTAGAGGTGCGAGGGTGACATGGGGTGGGTGGGCAGACCTTAGTCAGGAGCTGGTGGAGCTGCGCTTTCTGCAACAGAGACATTAGCAGTAGCTGGAGTCTGAAATTGTGTGTAAAAGTGGGAGTGGTCCTGGGAAAGAGGGAGAGGGAGCATTTTCCTTTCTAAATGCACCAGAGACAGAGGATGTGGCTGAGCTGTTAATTGACGTTTAATAGCTGAAAATGCCTAACTTATCAAGCTGTTGCAATATGGACAGAATCTTCTGTTTACCTGTGCTGTTAGCTCTTCAGTGCTCGGCTTCTGCTCCTCACTTCTCTTGCATTTTCTTTCACCATCTAATTCTAGCCTCTTCTAACTCCTGCGTTGTCTGCTCTCTCCCTGCCCTCTATCCTCTCTTCAGTCCTCTGTGGCATGGGCTCTGTCGAACCAGGAGACAGATATGACTCAGAAAACTGTTGGGTAGACAAGTCCTTTATTTTATAAATTATTGCTTTAATTTGCACACCTTTGTTTTTTTCACCTGTTCATTTTTGCCTCAGAAAAAGTCTGCAAATCTTAAAACAACTTCTCGGTTTCTGTTTTATGTCTGCCCAAGAGAAATGTTCTGGCTGTCAAGTGCTCTTCTAAAGCCAGTGGTGAATCAGAAGTAGGACATCAAAGAGGTCTGGGGGAGGCTGTTCTCCATACCCCATGCAGGGCTCATTGCCAACCAGAGTGTATTTTCTGGGTGCATACATTACCATCAGCAAGACCCTCAAAGAGTAAGGTGAGTCTCCTGCAGGATGACTGGTCCCAAAATAATGGCTGCTCAGGAGGTATTCCGATAATTTTGAGTGTTATTGAGAAGTTGCACGGAGAGTGAGGAATACGTGCAAGAGATGCAGGAGGTGCATTGCTGTGGGTCTCCTGCTGAAGGCTGAGAGCTGGGGAGGTTTTAGGTTTGGCAAGGGCAGCAGAACAGGAAGATGTTATCTTCCCCAAGCATGCAGTTTGAGACAAAAAATGAGGCAACATGTAATGGAATTAGTTATAACTTTAACATAGTCAGCATGAATAGATATTTAAAAAGTGCACAAGTTAAAATAAAGATGCTAAAGACATTTCTCGTGGACTCAAGAGGTCTGTGAAGTTTCTGTAGAACCTTGAAAAATGACTATTGAAAGTAAGCAATAAAATCTAGCAGTACAGTTTAAAAAAACTGCATCCTAATCGAAACTATTTAAATGTGTGCATAGGCAGATGTAGCTGGAAATTCTGTTTATTCTCTGACCATAAACTCATTGTTTCAGTACTCCACCATCTGTCTTCCACTTTGATGTTCTCGTCTGTTTCAGTTAAAATTGTCAGGGAGCAGCAAGAGCAAGAGTTGGTGGATCCCAAGGGATGGAGAGCAGAGGGTGACCCCTCACCCCTGTGTCACAGTCCCAAGGGTCCTGAAAAAATAAGCAGCCCTACTTAGTACTGACATTTTCTAAAGCTAATTGTTGGCAGTTGGTTTACCCTGGTGTGATGTGGGGGCAGTTCCAAGGGCAGGCCGGTTCTGCTGTTCCCTCTTGACAGCTGCGCGCGGCCGTCCCACGTCAGGACTTTGTCAGCCACTGACCTCAACTGGCACTTTAAAAAATTGTTTTGAATACGTGCAATTTCCATATTTCCTCCCAAACATTTGTCATATTAGCTTTCCCCCTCCTGGAATTCTGAATAGTTACATGAACAGAAGTGACTTTGGTATTAATGATGCCATTATATACTACACTGAGTCCATTAATAAATTAACAATGCTGTGTCTTGTTTGTTTATAAATGAGGCTTACTGAGGGCTGTTTCAAATGAAAAATACCACTGATTGCTTGTAATTTAATCTAGTGAGTTTTTATGTGTGTGAGGCAAAGTCAATTAGCCCTAGCTGAGATAGTTCTAACTTCCAACTAGATTTCAAGTTTAATGCAAATAATAGCAACCTGAAAAAAGAGGGAAGAATATTGCCAAAATTATTTTGTTTTAAAAGCCCCTTTTAATAGTTATTTCTGTTTTGAAATGTGGTTCTCTTTATGCCTTCTTCTTGTGTGTCTGAAAAGAATATTTTAATTTTTGTATGTAGTCCTAAATTTGAAATTTATTTAAATTGTGTTGACCTGGTCTAGCACCAAAATCTGGAGTTTTCCTGCAATGCAAGATAAAATGTCATTAGGCAGCACAATTTGTCAACAAAAGCCTGTAAACTGCAAAGTTGTTCAAGCCTTTATTTTCTTCTTTCTTTGTCAGCTTTTTGCATTGTTGATTGATTTGCTGTAGTGCTGCTGTCAGTAGTTTACCAATAGCCTGGTAGAATCTCATGACTGGCATTTTGCCTTTTTAAAAACCATCTCATTGCTGCAGTAAAGAATCTCAGCCTCTAAATCAGCTATCAAAGCTGTTAGCCTTCTTTTATTATTATTAATGTGCTCCTGGGAAAGGAATATTGAACAATAACTAGGAGCAAGTAAAGTACTGGAATAAGCCTGAAAAGGTTGGTCCCTAGGCAAGAGGCCTTTCGTATGCTATCTCTATATTTCTGTGTTCTAGTATAGTAACATGCATGACTTTATATTTTTAAATGAAATTTAAAATGCTGCTCTTTAAAATATCAGTAACTACTTGCAAACCACACCTCAGCAGCATGGGTGATAGTCAGTTTAATTCCTAACTACTTTATTTTCATGTTTTTACGTGCTTTTTGTTAAAAGTGGCAACAAATATTGTGAATACTTTTCCAAATAATGATAGGAAAATATTGAATATTAAGAAAAATGTGACACTTTAATTCTATAAATTCTATTTTTAAACTGTAGATTCAATACAATTTTATTTTATGCCTAAAGGACCTTAGGTAAAGAAAGTGATGTCAGAATTTGAGGAAAACTTAGGAAAAGTTTGTGCATCATAGCAAGCAACTGCAATATGCCCAGGAAATACTTCTGGAGGAAAGCGCCTTTAAGCACTGCATGACGCTGTGAGATACCAAATGCTTTGGGAGTAATTTTTAATTTCCTGCAGGTAGGTGAATTGTTATGACCAAGGACCAGGAAAGCTAATACAAATCTGTAGGAGTATTAACTGATCGTGCAAGAATTCTCTCTTTTTAGTCCTAAGTAGTAATAAAATAGTGAACTAGAATTTATATAAAATATTTTGGTAATTTATGGCTGTATTTATCTGATAGGCATTCTTTAATATGTTGTTCTACTGACTAGTTGTATTCTAGAGCATCAGAAAACATAAGATGCTTTAAAATTTTTCACTATTCAGTCCTAAAGGTAGATTTTCCTTCTAGCAAAAATCTTCATATGTGTGTTACGTATGCCTGAGATACCAGTGCTGGTATATTTGTAAGATACTTTAGAGGCTGTGCACTCCTCATGCATTCAACCCTGAAGGTCACTGCTGATCTCTGTGTGTATGTGAAATAATGAAGTATAGAAGACGCATATGGTTTAAGCTTTTAAAGGCTAATTTTCCCGTAAAATAATCTATAGCTAAGTGGATTTTGTGAAATTGTGGGAGGGCAGAAAGGTTGAAGACAGGAAGTTCTATGAGCTGAGAAGGTGGCAGTGAAAAGCAATTCTTCAACTGAATATTCTTCGTAGAAATTCTTAGATTTTTGTCAATTTTTAAAAATCAAAGATCATCCCAGAGGACATATTTAACATGGCAATGAACAGTTATTTTTTAAATCAAGAAATATTTTAGAACCCCCAACAGCACTAATTATATAGAAATTCCCTTTTCTGTCCCTGTGTATCTAAGTCGCATGCATGTATTTACATTATCCAGGTGACAGCTGGTAGCATGTCTTGCAAGAAAATGGTAGGAAATATTGTTTATTGGCACTGCTTAGAAGTGAATAAACGCTTTCTACTATATTGTGACAACTGGAAAGTATCATACATTTACCAAGCTGAAGATGAAGCCAGTCTTCTTCATTAACCATTTAATTGTGAATTTAAATGCAGGCATATTAAGTATTATTTAGAGATATTGCATGTTCTACATTTAATTTATAAGTCACAGATTCTAATGAGATTTCAGAAGAGCCATTTCTTTTTATTAAACTCTAGACTCTTAAATATCATTTTGCCAAACAGAGAAGTTTTATCTGCCAAAACTTTTAATTCAGCACAGTTTTTTTTTCCCTAGCACCTAGCAGCATCACCTTGGGAAATATGTGATGAATTGGAACAGTTACTCCAGAGAAGGTGATTTTTCTTTAGGGAGTAACCAAGGAAGATGCAGGAAAAAAATCTCTGGAACAGGTAACATTTTGGCAAGTCTCTTCACAGTGACCACTCAATTCCTCTCTCCAGAGAGCAGTTGATAGTAAAATTATTTCTTGCTGAACAACCCATTTCTCTTCGCTACATTGCCCTTTTTGTTTGCGGATTTTTTTGTTTGTTTTGGGGTTTTTTTTCTTCTTTTTTTTTTTTATTTCCCATGGGTGAGATGGAGAGAAGAAACTGTGGTGGAGAGGATTAGCAGCAGGACTAATTTCCATAAGCTAGAATTCACAGATGGCAAAGGAAAGTTGTGGATAGCCCCATTTTCACTGCTGTAGAGTATGTATGCACAGTATTAGTGTATCTCGTGCCTGTATTGTACTGTAGGTGTACATGAGAGATTTGTTTGTCACTTATTCCTTTTTCCTATTTGAGCCAGGTCCTCACTGCTTTTCTGTCTTGATTCCCCTACTTGGGATAAATGCTCTGAACTTTTCTTTAAAGGATAAAGTTTTACAGGGCTGTATCCATATAAGAAGAAGAAAATACTTAGGATTAGTTTGGAATAAAGCTGTAGCCAGTCTGTTGGGATTATTTGTAATCCTCTGTGTGAGATTTGTGTTTAAGGATAACACTTCTGTGTATTTGAAGTTTTTTATTGTTCAGCACTGCTTACTCTGTACTTATGTGATAACTTTTTCAGGCAGGTGTCTTTGCAGAACCTTCCCGCTCAGGTTTTCAGCTTTAATGCAGTTACCAGCTATACCTATTTTAAAAGCTAAAGGCCATATTTGGTTCTTCAGTGATGTGTGATCCAACCTAAAAATGAGTGAAATTCGTATAATGTACATTTTAACGACTATGTTATTATTCCGTAAGGAATAAGGCTATCTGTCATTTGAAAATTCTGTAGTGTCAGGAATTTGAGGGAGTTACATTCTTCGAGGTGTTCTTGGGAAGGATCCATGAGATCGTGTTGGAAAAGTGGTGGAATGGATTTTGCTTGCATGTTAGTTAGCAAATTCAAATGGCTGATAAGAGGTGCAATAGTTTGACTTTTTAAAATTTACCACTATTCTACCAAGAAGACTTTGCAAGTCTTCCAGTCCATTCAGCTGGAAAATGGAAATCTCTATTTTTCAGTAATATTAAAGATGCACTTTTCAGATCAGGAGAGCATCTGGCAGTTGGTAATGTTTAGAAAAGCTGAAATTAGCAAAATGTTTTGATTTCCACACAGTTGCACATTGCCAGCCAGTTCTAGATGATGCTGGACCTGTTTTTTGGGTTTTTTTTCCCGCCTTGTGTCTGGGATATTTGTAGTTCAGAATTATCTATGAATTTGGATCATGAGTGGGAAATGTAGTGATACCCATTTTATTCCATAAGTGTAAATTGATTTCTTTGAGAAACATGTACATAGATGCTTAGTGATTAAAAACACCTCCAAAGACCCCAGACCCCACGCAACAAAACCAAAAACCATCCAAGCTCTTTTGTCTCCAAAATGGCCACAATCCTATTTGGTCTCTGGCTGGTGTACTTGCTATTTCTTTTTCTACAAGGCTGTCTGTAGGTGAGGAGAGAGAAACCGCATATCTGACAGCAGCTTCCATTTCCACACTTCCTTAGTTCTGGCATAAGCCCCATTAATATTCAGACTGAGAGTAGGATTTTAGCTGTCTGCTAGTGAGGATGTCTGTTTGTTTGTTCTTAATAGTTTGATTCTTAACTAAGATACAGGTTGAGGTGGCCCAAGCACATGAACTTTAAGCCTTATAGTTGCTTCTTTGTCATTGGCAGGTTGTATTTAGCTTCTGAGTGGGACTATGTGAAGTTCTGCTTGTCCTGTTTTTCCCCAATTTGAATTGGGTAGAAGGAAGGCTCCCCCACAAAGGGAAGAGAACGAGTCTGTTTATTTTGTAAAAATAAAGGTGTTGAATCTCTTTCATATGCAATGCATATGCCTTCTGCATACCAACCATAGGACATTTCAGGCTTTCAAAAGTGAATTACAAAGATATCTTTGAAGTTGGAAGATATTTTAAAGTCTTTTAAAAAAAATGCTTCTGTTTTCTGTATGTTGGCATCTTAATTTTTTCTGCATTCCTCATCATGCTCTTTCCTTCACCAGTAGAGGGTTTTTTAGTGTGTCTAGTCAAATGTCAGGAGGTGATGCACCACTGAAAGTGTGTCAGGGAAATCATTTACTGAAGGTCTGTTGAAAAATACCTGGAACAGCTGCAGGGGAAGAAACATTGTCTCATTCTCACTGTTTTTCTTGACTCATGAAAATCTCATTTGGAGCTTTGATGAGTTCAGAGAAATTATGCCAAAACCTAGAAATGGTATGTAAAGCCACAAAAATAATGGTTCCTCTTTTACTGAAGTACACTCCTGATGTGAGAAGAATATGAAGACAGCTACTTGTGGGCTGGCCAGGGGTGGCACGGGGTCAGCCCAGAGCCCAGGTCATCAGGCAAATACATGTATTTGCCTAATGACCTGGGCTCTGGGCTGACAGGTTACAGGCCAAGAGAGAAGCACTTTTCATGTGTCATATTGCAGCCAACTGAAATGTCAGATCCCCTTCTGAACAGAACCCTGCCTTTCCCTCTCCAGCTTGGCTTTGCATGGGCACAGGCATTTACAATTAGCTCTGAAACTTGCCTCTCTTGCTGCTCAGAAGCTTGACCATGTATTTAAATATTGGATTTTAAACATCTACATTTAAAATACAACATATAAAATAAAATTAATATGAAAATTTAAAGTGGTGCTTGGGACAGGAGCACACTAATACTTTCCTAGGTGTTAATTCTGGAAAGCATGAAGAGTGCGTGCCCACAGCAGGTTACAAGGGCAGAAAACTCACAAAAATTGTTGTGTCTTAGAAATTTAACAACCACCACATTTTTCAGGCTCTTAGAAAATGGAAAAAAAGCTATTTGTAATAAAAGAAGAGCTCATAATTTTTCCTGATTGGCTTTTCTCTTTAATTTACAGCGCATTAAAATAAAGACTTGTCTGAAGTTCAATACTACCATCATTTTCCTCATGGCTGCTGTATTTTGAGCAAATCTCAGGGAAATGTAGGTAAAAAGAAATATTTTCTTTTTGAAGCTTGTAGGAGTATCTCCTTTTCCTTTTCTCTCCACCAGTTCCATCTGAGTGAACTTGATATATTTTCCCCAGTAACTAAATTCACTGAGAACTGAAGTTTATTCTGGAAGAACTTCAGAACTTCCCTTTTTAAATTTCTCTAATGAGAAAATGCTTGCTGCCTTTTTTTTTTCTTAATTCTTCTTTTTCCAGAGGCACTAACGATCAAGGGGAGCCTTTTAAAATAGGAGGTTTTCCTGATGTTTCAACCAGATATTTTTCCTCCTCTCCTCCTATTTACTGTGGCACTGGCTGCCCACACCTACCCATGCCAAGAAATACCAGTTTTATACTTTTGCTGTGACTTGTTTATAGTCTTTGGAGTATTTTAGATTCCCTCAGATTCCAAATAAAGTATTTATTTAAATACAGCATATGCTATTATCTTGCATTCCTTGTATAATTACTAGATAAATCTAGCATTCTTTTGTCCTCTGTGTATTTATACTTTATTATATTGCAAGTTGCATTATGCTTGTTACATATTACCATGCACTGAGAATTCTTACTGTGTTTGCAGATATGGTTGTACTATCTCAAATTGTTGTAGCATAAATACTAGAAATACGGGCTTGCTTGTCCTCTCAATTCCTGTACTTTTGACATTTAGTCCTGAAATACCACTGATTTTTCTTAATTTTTTCCTATTGATTAAATGAATTTGTCTTCATGCTGGTGTTGTTGTGGGGCAGGAAGTTCTGACTGCTCCACCAGTGAAGGTTGGCTGGGAGCCCTCACCCTTGTAACAAGGCAGGTGACCATCACAACAAGGAGCCAGGGTGCTGAGGGACCGGTCAGGGCTAGGGTTAGGCCTGGAGTCAGTGGTCAGGGTCAGAGTCTGAGCAGTGATTTCCCAGCAAGTCCATGGTGAGTTGGGGCATGTTTGAAGCTGAGCTAGAAGGTCTGGGCCAGGGTGAAGACCAAGGTGGTGGGAGAGCAGGCACAGATACAACGGTGATGCAGCAGTGAGGGGAGCCAGTGGTACCCCAGCCCCAGCCAAGAAGCAGCTGGGCAAGAACCTCCCTTCTAATTTTCTTCATGAAGATGCTTCTCAGCAGCATTGATCGGTTTGGACTCAGCTGCTAAGCTAGACTTGGCTTAAAGTCCTCAAGAAAGATGTGTTCAGAGCCCTCACAGTGGCACAAGTTTAATTTTGTCTTGTTAGTGTGACTTCATCATCAGAGGATCATGGAAGGGCTGAGGTTGGGAGGGATCTCTGGAGGTCATCAGGTCCAACATCCCTGCTCGAGCAGAGCCACCTACAGCAAGCTGCCTAGGGCTTTATCCAGATGGCTTTTGGGTGTCTCCAAGGATGGACATACAATGAAATTAAAAGCTGTATTGGAATCTGAATCATTGGTACCCAGGAGCTAATTACCTTCCTTCCAGCAACCAGATGCTTGTAAGTGGTGCATCCATGTAATTTACTGTATTCAGTATATGGCAGTATTCCCCAGCCCCTAATCACAGCTGGAAATGCCAGGCAAGAAATGAAATAGACAACAAGGTATTTTCTATTTCTCAACCCATTTTTATTTATAGTTTATTGTCTCTCTTAGTGTTGGTGTTCAAACATGTAATGTCTAAGTCTTTTTCACCTCCCACTCCGTGTTAGAGAACCTTAATATGAGGTTTTCTGTGCAATGATGAGCTATCTGTGCATCTCCTTTCTTCTTAGCTGAGAAACCCATGAAACCCATGTGAGCAAGAAAAATATCAAATGTCAACTTTATAGTATGGCACTAATTTTGAGTGTTGAATTAACAGCTTCTTAATTCTTAGGACGCTATATTACCACAGGGTCAGAGGCACGTTTGTGGTTTTTCAGTTGCGTTCTTTAGAAACTGAAAAGAAATGATTAATTTTCTGTTAAAACAAATTCCGTTTGAGCTGTATCATGCTTTTTTTTTTCCCCATGTGCAATCTGTTCCTCATGCCATTTTAGTTCTGCTTGCTGTCCCTCTTACATTCCACACACCAGCCTTTTAACGTCTATGCTTTCGTTGAGTAGAGTGGTTGAGGACCCGTTAGATTTACCTTTGTAATTGGATAGAATGGATCTTCATGTCACTGTCTAACTTGATGTTCAGCCTACTTTTGTCTTTGAATTAGCCTTTTCTTGAAGACTTAACAAAATGACTATCCAGTAACAGACAGAAATTAAACACCAAAAGCCATTGAGCCTGGTTCTCAGCACTGAAACTTGAGCATGTTTCTTTTTTTGTCTCCTTTCCCAGCCTTCATCCACTATTACATAAGGATTTTGATGGATTAAAAATAATAACAGGAACTAGAAAGAGAATGGATATGCATATGTTTTTCGGAGAAAGATTTTAATTACACTTGGGGGTTTTTTATCTTTATACTTTTAATCAGGAAATCTATAAGTAAATAATTACAATGAGTCATCAAAAAAAGTCTTAAGGAAAAAAAACGAGAAACGAAATGCATGAGAGATGCTAGAAGATCATACTGATTCAGAATTTCCCTTGTTAAAAGCAATTTTCCTGAACTTTATGGAGGAGAATCCTCAGTATCCAGGCACTGTGAGAGTGTAGAAGGGATGGGCTATTGTGCTGGGAATTTAGCTGCCATGGAATTTAAATGCCATTTCTTGTCCTGCACTGTAGAATTTTATAGTTGTAATTCTAGGCATGACATATGTACAAATTTTACTTCACAAATATGCTAGAAATTTTAGGTCTTCCACAGCTGTGAAAAAGATATTTTAGTCTTTACTATTTCAACAGATTCAGATTTCCATAAAGATAATGGTTATATATCTTATAACACTAACCTAGGGTGGTAGGGTGGTTGAGAATTTTTTAATTTTTATTTTAATTTTTTTTGTTTGTTTTACCAGCATTTCATGTCTAGAGGAAGCCTGGAATAGTACAGCAATTTAATGGTTGAAAGGATTAGGGCACCTTGTGGTGTTATTTTTTACTAGCATCTATTTAATTCCTGTGTCAATTTGAACAAAAGTGGTGACTTTTGAAAAGCTCAACCCCTCTCCTTCCAGTAATATCTGATTTGCAGTATGAAAATCTTAAAATTGAGATCTGAGATGGAAATTTCAAATGCTTAATTTTTTTTAAAAAAAACCAAGAACTAAAACTAAGAGTTTTTCCTAAATAAATAAATAAAATTCAAAAAAAAAAAAAGTCCAAATTTAAGAAAACAAGCCAAAAATTGACAGTTCTCATTTAGGAAATATTTTCTAAATGAAGAATTGATGTTCATGTAAACAAAGCCATGATTCCTTTGGAGACAAGGTTGTTTTGACAAACCATTTTAATGTTATGACAGCAAACTTTTAAAAATTAAATGCTGCTCAGATGGCATCCTTACAGATATCTGGCAATGATTTATGAAGCTTTTGTGGTGTTGTTAGTTAACCAGAAATTAATACTTGTCTAGCAGTAAAAGAGAGAATTTGCATTGATTATCATTAATGCTGATATAATTTTAAAATGGAAGAATGTTTGAATGGTCTTATTCCACACTGTTAAATCCAATCTCAATATCTTGATTGTTTGTTTGTTTAATTATACTTAGATTAAATTCAAAACAGCCAGCTGATCTTAACAGCTGGTAAATATTTACTGCTCATTTGCCAAATTCCTCGGAGCACAAATTTTTGCTTTTTCTGTGTTCTAATACTTAATGGATAAGATCTCATTCCTCAAAAATTGCACTGTAGGAAGTAACAAGGGTGGCAGGGAGCCTAGACATTCTAGATACTGCTCTTGCACGTGGAAAATATATGTGGAAATTTTGGGATCATAACAGGGTTGGATATTCTGTATGTTGAACGTAAAACTGGTCTCTCTTGAAAATGCACAGACTTGAGTGAACAGGTGATAATAATTAGTGTTTTCCTGGGGTGTGCCTGTGCCCATGCTTGTTACAGCTCTGTTTAGCACAGCTTCACCCAACAGGCTTGGTATTTAGGAAGCAATGGGAATATTGGAAGAGATGTGAAGTTGGATTTGTGTGCTGAACCAGTGGGAGTCATACAGCAGTGAAAGCCACCTGGCAGTTCCTTTAGAAAGTGCAGAGGAAAGACATTTACTTTTTGAATCATCCACCAGCCATTGGGTATATGGATATATCTATTCTAGGAAAATGTGATGGAGGGTTGTTAATCAGTAAAAGGTGTTATCTGTTCAGAAGTGGCAAGGACTGTGTTTTGGGCTATTGCACAGCACAACTCCAGGTGCATGTCCCATGAAGAAAAAGTATATTTGAGAGATATGTGGCCTGGAATGAACAATTTAGAAGATAATGTAATTGATCATTAAAGTCCAGCAAACCATAAAACTAAGCATATGCAAAGGGATGTGTGTGCATTTTTTTTTATTTTGATACATAATAAATTTAATGTATGACATTTAGGAGGCAGAAACATTCTGTCAGTAAGTAGAATAGTCTGCCTGGCTCCTGAGCAGAAGGAATATTTCATGAACTTGAAATTTGTATTGCATTTTTTGTGGTTTTGTTTTGTTTTTTTCCCCACCCAATTACTTTTTGAATGGGGAGCAGGTTTGGAACTTGATTAGATGTTTTTCACAGAAAAAAAAAATCCACTTATTTATAGTCAAGTTACCAATTATATGAAGTGCACAAACTGAAAAATCTAGATAAACTTCTAAAAGTTTTAACAGTGTACCTCTTCTTACCTGCAGTAATATTAGATGCTGCTTTTAACACCACTAGTTGGCAATATATAAAAAGATCTAGCTTTCTTAACAAATGGAATTTACACTTTACCATGTGTCTTGGAATTCAAGAATCTGTATTTAAGTGGGGTAGATATTTTGGGACCTGATTAATACCATCTGGAGTTGTGCATTAAAAAGAGAAAGGTAAACAGTTCCCAGACATTACAATGTGATAAATGAATGGAGAGGACAACTGATCTCTTTCATGTGGTATGTTCCTCACTAAAGAAAGCAAAGGATATTTCGAATTATTCACGAACTCCTATATGTTATTGACTGAGTCCAATCCCCTGTCTTGTAAAGTTTTTTTGGTTTCTTTTAAAACATTCATCTCCTTTCATAACAAGATTATTTACTTTTGCTGCAGCTTGCTTAATTCTGGATGAATCTGGCTATTTGCAAACTCAGAGGAATGGTCATAGGGAAATGAAGGGTTACTACCTTGGCTTAATATTTCATAAAAGAGTGAATTGCATTGTGCCTCTGAGAGCAAGAAATTTCAGATCCTGCCTCTAAAAACATGTCTACAAAGAAACTTTGACTGAAGCATTCATTCAGAGGGTTTTTTTTTCCTTTTTCCTTTTGCTGTTTCTTTCATAATGATATGTTAATGCTGATCGTGCTCTCCTGACTGGCACTTCAGTGCCTCAAGGCATTTGGGTATGGGTTGTAACACTAGTAAATTGCCACATGTATGGAAATTGCCCATTTGCCACCAACACGATATCAGAGAGGCAGCAGGAGGTCCTCACTTCCCTTCATATGTGCTCTTAAGTTAATGCTTTTATTAGCAGGGAACTGTGAAGAGGAATATCAGGTTTTATTCTCAGGCTATTTTGCTGTGAGCTTTGCTGTCAACTTTTGCTGAGATTTTTGGCACAGTCTCAACATTCAGTGATAACCACTTAATTAGCGTCTGTTTAAAAACTAGTTTTGGACTCTGGATACTGTGTTTCATGGCCTATTTGAACTCCTGGTGCTTGTCAACATAATGTTTTCAAAAATACATGTGCAGAAGGTCATAATGAAAACGGGGTGTGTTGATTTACCTGAAGTAAGGTATCTTTTACAAATGTTTTATATGTATTAAATACATATAAAAGTATGTATTAAGTATTACTTAAGTATTAAGTTCATGTTGTGCATTGACTTTGTAATGTAGTAAATAGACAATACCCATGAGTTCATTTTTCTAACTGGGTTTTATTCTTTTGTATTTCTTTATGAGAAAAAATGTTCATTGAAATGATTATTTGCCCATGTTCTAATTTGAAAAGTATATACAAAATCCACCCCAAAACTCCAGCAACATAGATGAGTAATTTGAATTGTCCCAGGTTTTTATACAACTTGTGCAGTTATGCTGCTTCGGACAGGGAGCAGTGAATCAAAGGTCCTCCTAAAGCACTTCATCACATAAAAACTGTAATTAAACAGTGGCTAATATTTCATGATACAACTTATTTTCTCCTATGAAACTCATTTGTTTATTATACAGAAAATATGTGTGATTGCGTTGTGCTAATTATTTTCTAGGTAGCAAAAGAATATGCTGCTAGGAGGAGGAAGTTATTATATACTGGCCTTAGTCTTATCTTCTGATGTATTTTTAGATTGGGTTTGGATTTTAAACAGATAAAACAACCATTATGTACTTACTATGTAGACCATTGGGAGATAAATAGCAGAATTTATCCGTTCCCATTTAATGGAGGAAAAAGGGACTTCCACTTGTAGAATACTGTTAGGATAGCTAGTCAGGAAATCACGAGATCCAGAGGGAAAAAGACGTAATTAGAAATGTTGAAGACATTCTTATGGCAGCTAAAAAGCACAGTAAAATAGGAAATTGGTAAAGATCCAGCCTGAAAAGAAGGCACAGTAATGCAGTATATAAAGGAAATGACAACACAAAATTTAAAAATGGGAGTAGGCAAAGTCTCTTGTTAAACCAGGACAATGTGAAAACCTAGACTAGTAAATTTGTTTCCTGCATTTTAAATTCTTCCTCATAAACAAAGATTAAAACTGATTTGGAATAAAATAATAATAACTTGTAGTATCATCCCTTTTAAGTCCTTTACACATGCATATGTAATCTAAAATGTTTTCTCAGGATGTTTGAGAGCGTAGTTCTGGAAAAGTTAACTGTATTGTTAGAAATATGATGAATTATAGTTAACATGCAACCTGGAGATCTCTGTATATTACGAATTTAGAAAGAAAATTGTATCTGGGACAGCAGATTTTGTTTAATATTGTGGAGGATGAGCATAGGGACTGTGAAAAACCCTTGCTTAATGCTTAAAATGTTAGATGATCTGTAATCTGAAAGAACTGCCATGCAACAAGAAGTAAAGTGTGTAAAGAGACAAATACCTTTTATCCTCTTGGAATTGCTGGAAGAGCAATAAACAGGGATTCAGTGTGCATAGTAGCTTTCACAGACCTCTAGTGCTCTGCAGAATGGCAGATGCTCTACTACGAATACAGAAAACAAAAAGAACAGCAGTTGTGGTTGGATCTTGGAGTACATGCTTATGTGTCAGGGCAGGGTCCCATTAAATGTTTGGGCAGGCACACTGCCTAATTATGATCTAATACAGCAAAAGTAACAGAGCAGGTAAATATGAGGTTTCCTCTGTAAGATGGTGTGGCTCAGGTTGACGTTTGCATCCCTTCCTTTCTCATCGTGTTTAAGTGTTACTGCTTTGTGTCTTTTGAGAACAGCAGGCATTCCTGTGGAACTGGTGGCTTCAGAGAGGTGCAGAAGGCTACTTAGCAGCCAGTATAATTGCAGTCACTTAAGCAATAACTTTGGTGTGTCTATAGAATAAACCAAAGACTTCCTCACATGACTTATTAACAGTGAACAGACTATCCCTTTAAGTGTGTTATATGTCTCTGTTAACATGGGTCATGGCAAGTTTCTCACACAGTTCCAAGAATGGGAATCTTTCTTACATGATGCTGTTGCTGTTTTTGAACAATGATGTGATTCCAGCACACCAGCCATCACAAGCACCATCTTCTTGTACTAGGCTTGCAAGTTTTGGTAAAACCAAAATTCTTGACCAGCTGAATCATGCAGTGGCTGTTTTGCTTTGCCTTTTCAGTCTTTGTAGTGCCACTACTCTAATCTGCCTGCATTATATGCTGTAAAACGTCTCTATTGCCCTCCATTGTCACCTTTCCATCAGCTGCAATAGCAAAAACAGAAGGCATTTATGCACCAGAGTCATAATATTGATTCAGCAGAAACAAATAGAAGGGATTTATGTAGGAAAAAATGTCCATTCTAAATGTGTCTGTGAGCTAAAAATATCTCCAAACAGGGCAAGCAAGTTCTCTCTGAAAGCATCCTAAGACAAATCATTGGCTTGAAAGAGTGAGGAGCACATTGAGAGAGATCCCTAGGAATCCTAGCAACAAGCCTGTTACCTAAGATATCTGCTTGATGTAATTACACAGGTGTGGATTGAGTGCTTCTCTGCAATATACCTATTCAGAGCTGAGCTTGCTAATTCTGGATGTTTATTCTCAGTTAAGTACATATCCTGCTTGGGTATAACATCTGTGCATAATTTCTTTATCTGTAAATAAGGGATGTTAAAATATCTTTCAAGGTTTGTGGCAAGTTTTTCCTTTGGTGCTTTCTTTTCAGTTGCTCAGAATTTTGACAACGGACTTGCCTGAAATTTCAGTTCTTGATCAAGATTATTCTTATTTGTTTAATAGAGTCAATATTATTGTTCAGATAAAATTTTCATGCCCCTTTGTACTTCAACGTTGCTGAACATTAATAAATCGAAAGCTTTTTTTGAAAAGGCTGTATTTCTGTTAGTTTTTTATACAAACCAATTACTTTGAGTCTTTTAGTATGATGATGAACACGATAAAGTTGTAAACCATAATACTGCAAGTACCAGCGGCGCAGAAAAATTTGAAATTATTTGACTGTGTTTTCTCATATGAATGATGACAAACAAAAGCAACCTCTTCTCTTCCCCCTTCTCTCCGTCACCAAAACAGACTTATGTTAGACTCCCCCAACTCCTTACAACTAGGAAGTCAAACAGAAGCTCATTTTGTGACTCCCCTATATGTTGTTTAGGCTACAGAAGCAAGATCACTGCTTCATTTTAATGACAAACCAAAATAAAACCCAATTCTAGAAATCCAAGTGGACAAAACCCTGTGTGAAGGAAACACCACGGCTAAACTATCACCGCTTAAAAACAAACCACATCCTGTGGCACAGGAATGATTTTCAATCAGCTTTTTGATATATTCCATTTTCAAATGAGCAATGGGAGATTTATCTCTAGTAAGCCTCACTGGGAAAAAAAAAAAAAGAATGAGGAGGAATAAAAAACCTTAGTAAATGACTGAGAACTTTAATTGGAAGAAGAATGTGAAAGGTTTTTTTTTTCCCCCTACTAAATCTCTGGTTTTGCAGGACTTTGAGGTAAATAAAACAATTATATAGAAATGGTATGAAATAGTTTGAATATTCTAGAAACCCAAAAATGTAAAATGAAGATGTAGTAGAGTGTGATTTGTAGCTGAAATTTTAAGTAAATTTATTATGTTTATTCTGGTAGTTATTAAGAAGCAGTAACAGAATAGGTTCATACTGAGAGGATGAATGTATTGAATTAATTTATGAATCTTAGGAAATCAGTGGATATCATTATACAATTGGTTGCAATTTTTCATTTCCTAGTGGTCTTTAACAACAAAGATTTTTTTCAAACTATTCTTTATAATTTTATGATAATAGCAGAAAATTACTATTTAATTTTTGGTTTTTCTCTTTTTGTTTTCCAGTCCAATCTATTCTCACTTTTCTAATAGAGAAAGAGAAAATAAAAAAGTGACCTACGAAGAAAGAATTATGACTTTTTGCTTATTAACTATGGCAAAAAAAGTATTTTTTGTTAACAGTTGTAATGCAAATGAGGTTTCATTTAGTCCGTTCTCTTTTTTGTCATTGACCAGAAAGATGAAATGAACATTTCCTTTATGTTTCTGGAATAAATGTGCATTCAAACCAGAAATGGTATTCAAAGAAGTGTGTTCTTTTATAGTGTTTCTTTCTACATGTGTTTCAGGCTAAAATTAAAGAAGGAAAAGTGTTTTGTCTTTAAAGTATACTAGGTTTTGTTTTTCATCTGGTAATGTTAGTATAAAGTGAACGCTCAATCCTTTATTAAGGTTTTGTATCCAAGTCTAGTTGTGATGACAATTTTGTCTGTGTAATGTGTCTGTTGGATTTTACTGTCTGTGCATGGGCAGAGCAGTGGTGAGGGTCAGGCTTGATTCCAGGTTAAGGGGTGAATATTGGGTGCCTCTGGGTTGGATGGTGGATTTCATTTTCTTCCCTCTAAGCTCCAGGCTGACTCTTGTACTTCTTGTCAAATGCTGCACAGCACTGACAGTTTTGTCAACAGCTTTTATGTTCTGGAGGCTTTTGCTCTTTGTTATTGATACTTCTCAAGACAGACTTTGAGCTATTTTGGAGTAGTATCAAAATGTTTGCACTGTTCTTCAGATGTTTGTTTGCCAAAAATACGCTGTCTGTCAAAAGCCTCTTTAAGATCCTAGATTCTTCCATTTTCATTGCTTGCCCAACATGATGCAAATTGGAAGTATGTGAGATTTTGGCATTAGATGGGCTACTATGCGAAAAAACACAAATTTTTGTCACATCCTGTTTGTTAGCTGTAGCCCGCTGCAGACAGCACACCTAACATTATCCGAGTTCTTGGGGAAGAGTTACAGCCCAAAGCTGTAAAGGAGGCTGTAAAAGAAGCCTGCTTGTTGCATGAGTCTGTCAAGTAGCTGATCCCTCAATGACTCTGTCTGTGATAACATTACTGCAGCCTGAGGATAAACTTGCTTTCCAAGCTTGGAAGAGATTTTGCTGTCAACAGCTCCTGGCCAGGGGAGACAGCAGCCAAGGGGAATTCTGTTGACCACTTTAAATGTGATTACCTCATTCTGCTCCTGTGGAGACTGGATACAAAGTTTTTGAAGACTGTCAAAGGACAGAGCTTCTTTAAGGGTCCACTGTTCCCAGAGTTACCATCTGTCAAACTCCAGGTGAGTGTTAGTGACCTTGGACTACAGGATGTAGCAGGTGATGATCCGGTTTATTGAGGAAGGCTGTTAGTACTGAAAATGAGGCCAGAGATGAGATGTAGACAGCCCAATTTAACTTAATTTGTGACAAACTCATCAGCAATACATGTAGTTCTTAGTCCAGTGCTTTTTATTACACAGAAATGGATAATGAATGAAGCCAGAAAGACGCATTTTGACAAAGATCTTACAGAAAGCTACTCAGTTTCTAATTGTTTTCCTACCTATGACTCTTCCATTGACAGATCTTCAGCTGGCAAGGAAAATGTGCAGGATTTTAAAATGTGTCTTCAAGATTCAGCGAAACTAATCCAACTTAATTGCCTGCCACTGAGGCAGTGTGCTAGTCCTGTTCCAATCTTCTTGCCAGGTCTCATATTCTGAACGAGCATTTAGCTTGTCTGATACAGACTGCAGTTTGAGGGAGTTAAACTTGTGAAACTTGTGAGGGGTGGCAGTGGTGATGTTAGTTCAGTTTTGTTGGGGTTTTTAAAAACTGCTTATTTTGCCATGCCACGAACAGATAAATATGCCGGTGTTGTGTGCAGCTCACTGTGGCTGTCTGTGGTCATCAGACTCACTTGGCAGAACAGTGAAGCTGCATGCATAGGTGACTTTGTGTCAGGGAAGGGAGATGTCAGGTGTGAGATCAACACCAATGGTTTCTCAGGATAAAAAGTAAAATTCAGCTGTAATGATTGTTGTACAAGGGGGGGATCATTATCTTCTTTGCTGGAGCAAAGGGTTCTGTGTGACACCGTGAATTAGAGAAAGTATAAAACTAGAAATTAAGAAAGTAAATCCTAAATCAATCACAGAAGATTTTTCATATATTGCAGATGTTTTTAACTTACCTTGTTTTTCTCTCTTTTGTTGTTGACTTGCTCTTTTGTAACAGTTTTATTTTTCATCTCTTCAGCATTATCATCTTCCTAACCTAATGTTCCGTTTTGCAGTTTATAATTATCAATCTGTTCCTTCAATGCCTGTCTTTCCTCCTTGGGATTCTAATTGACTTTTAATGATCTATTTCTGCATTGTTTTTTGCTATATCTGCTTCTACTTTTCAGCTGCTTACTTTCTTATGTGTCTGGTCATGTCTTAATCTGAATTGTAGTCTTTGCCATCCTCTTTTACAGATGTAAACACCCTTCTCTCTTTACAACAAGAATTCATGACTAGTAGGTTCATTCTTTTCATTCTTTTTAGATCTCTGGCTAAAGTGTATTGGTTTGGGGTTTTGTTCAGGACTGCAATGGATTTCTTGACAAAACACCAATGGAGTCTTATAGCAAAATGTGTCCCCATCTCTCAGGTAGCAGTTGCAGCATGCTAGAGATGCGTACCTAGGCATTAATGCTACCTGAAAATTATCCTCATCCAGGGTTTCAGTGGAAATCTTTAAGGCAAAGCAAGCAAAAAGTCTCTAATAGTTATTTGGGTCACTTCACCAAATTGAAGTTACATGTTGGATTTTTTATCAGTGAAATTTCCTCCAGTGAGAGCTTGCTGGATTAAATGTGGGCAAAGCTGGTTGTTACTTAGTTGTTCTCAGTGTTTCCTGTGGGTTTTTCTGCAGTCTCGATAGCAGCCAAGATGAGGACTGAGCTACTGGGTGTGGAAGGAGCCCTTGGGGATGGCAGCACTTGGAGACTTCCACTCCTCTGCGGCTGGACTCTGACCAGCCTATGGTAGAGGGTCTGGTAGGGTGTGGGGACAGTGACAAGACTGTGTAGTACCTCAGTGGGGGACACTGGCTTCCACTTACGATCCTACAGCATGAAATCAGAAGACAGTTCTGTTACAGCTCTTGCAAAAGACAGTGGCAGCATGAGTAATTTTTATTTTTTTCCCCAAGTCATTTTAGAATAGCTTTCTAAAAATTATCTTTTCCAACTTGTTCCACTGGTTCTAGTTTTAGATCCTAAGCAAACACTCATAGTTCTCATTAAAAACAACAACAAAAATCCTGTGTTTTGTTCATAGAGAACACAATTTTCAAATAGTCTTCATACAGCCAGCAAGTTCAGCAATGGGCCTTGATTCCTACCTTTCCACTGACAAATATTTGTCTTTTCCAGTGGTATGTAGTTTTCCTTTTTGTTGTAGAGTGGTCTTTGGTATATTAAATCTGTCTGCTACTGGTTCTGCATCTTGGATTTAATGAAGATGAAGGAATACAAATGAATCTGTTTCTGGCAGGGTTTAATCAAGGAGAAATTTCCCTGTAAATGCTCAAAAAACTCCCAAAACAAACAACCAACAAAAAGACAATGTTATGAGTAAGGTAGGTATGAATAAACCAGTTAAGGATGCACCATCAGGACAATTCATTTTAATTTATGTGGTTTATCAGTGTGTATATGCATCAAGATAAAATACTTGTATACAGAACAAAACTGTGACATGTCAGATGAAACAGTTTGTATAGATACAGTTTTCAACAGTAATTTTTCCTCCTAAATTTCTCTCTTGAGAAGGTGCTTTAAAATTGGTTTCTCCCTTAAATGGGGACAGACTTGCTAAAAAATCTTGTGAGGGGGTAGTTTTGTGTGTTTTAGTAGAAGTATAACATTAACTGAGTAACACTGGAGAACAATCAGAGTAACTTGTTATTTTAGCATAAGGCTTTGGGTAAGGTGTAGGATGCCATGCTGTGCTGTAACTCTGTAATTTAGTGAAGTAGAAGGCTAATAATAATTCAGAGACTTCCTTTTTGTTTGTTTTGGATTGCATAGAGTTCACTTAGAGCTTCCATTAGCCCTTCACTATTTTGTGAACACCATGATCAGAATAACAGTGACATTTGCAGGATAAGTGCTTCACTTAGAATATTCAAAGAAGCAGTGTTTTTACATGTCAGCAGTCTACTTAAGCACCCTACCTGAATGACTGAATAGCTGAGCAAAATGCCATGGCAGGAGCATTGTCAAGTGATCATGCTGCAACGCTATCAAACTGTTGTATCCCTGATACCTTTCAGACATCGTCATTACTCAGCAGGAAAAAGCTGTGGGCGCTGTGTGAGACCTGTGATAATCTGATCAATTGTATTTTAATGTTTGCCAGATCATTTTGTTAACTGTGAAGCTCTAATTCAAGTTTTCTTTCATTATTACATCATATCTATACATTTATTCACTAATAATTTGTTGAAAAGGAGAAAATTATAAGAATGAAGCTGATAGTACTGTCCTTACAGGGATGTTAATAAGAAAATCAAAATCCTCTGGAGGTAGTTCTAAGCATAGTGATATTTTTAAAGCTTAACATTTTGACAGCTGTCAGGTACTATCTAATCAATGAAAGTGCATTTGATAAAATTTAATGGTTTGGGAGTCACTTTAGTAGTAATTAATCCTTCCTGCTTAAGCATTTCTTAAACTCTGTAAATCCATTTGACTGCTTTAATAACAGTCCTGTTATCAGCTTATTGGGAGGTTCAGATAAGTGTCCCTGTTTTGCATGTATACTCTGAACAACTTGTCTTTAGAGACATTGATTTTAAATGGGAGAAAATTTAGAATTTACTTGCTTGAAAAAGAGGTTTGTATTGTTTCTTCTCTCTGCGCCACACTTCCTTTTCAAGTTGGCTGGAATAGTTTGAAGGGCAAAGCTGAGGGCGAGACTAGTTCACTTGCAGTTTATGTAAGCAAAATGGTGCAAGCTTTTCTATAAAACTGTAAAGTAATTTAATGATGGTATTTATATAAATACAAAATGTTTTATGTTCAATAAAATTTTGGAGAGTTGTCTAGGTAAGTCAACAAGAAAGCAATTTTCTTCCACTCCAGTGAATTTGATCCCAGGGAACATATCTTCTGAATAAACAAGCAAATCTAATCACTGTGACTTAAAACACAATAATCAGTTTTTAATATAGAAGTGTGTAGGAATCTAGAGTTCTGGAAATAACACCACATATATCATCTCAGATTTAGGTCTGAGGCTGAGAAGTCAAGTCACTAAGTCTCATGTCTGCTATCCAGACTGAAGCAGATAGAGAAGAATGCACAGAAGGTTTTCAAAATGTTCAGAGTGAGTGCTGACAGTCTCTTAAAATCACAGAACGTCTTGAATGGGGGGGCAAATTTGAATTCAGTCTGACCTATTTGATCCTTACTTCTAAATGACGTTGTTTTTGTGTTGTTTAATAAAATAGAAAAGCCTGCTTCAGAACAAAACCTGACATGTTCTTATGGTTTAGATAATTCACCTTGCTAGAAACATGACCTGTTTACTTCTTCCATGACTCTAAAGAAATTTTGTTGATATTAACTACTTATCTAGAAGCTGTATTTCATTTCATAAGGTTTTTTTCTGTAGATGGTGCAGACCTGTATACTTGGTTTCAGAGATAGCAAAATTAAGTGTAATACATATGCCATGTATTTCCACAGGGCCTTGGCCTGTATCCACTGAGGTAATGTGCCTGTCATGCTACTGAAGTAATATTTAGTGAAAATAGCATCTTACATCCAATTTAAAAGATACTGTTACAGAGTATTTGATTGTAACTATGGTACAGCCACTCTGACCTGTTTCAGCACTTGAAAGCAAGCCCAAACTACTGCAAAATTTTCTCACTATTCATAGTTTCTTAAAGAAAACTATGTGTTGAGGAGTGGTCTTTGGCATATTTAGAGGTTTAAGATCTGATATGTGTGAAGATTTTAACAATAAATGGACTAATCTGCTAGGATTCACAGGAGAGGAGAAAGGCAATTGTTAGTTACTGGGATAAGATGTTCGATTTAACTCTTTATTAAGTAAACTCTATCTGACACTTGTGATGTTTTAGGTGAGTGTTCCGAGTACGAAGTCTGTCTTTGATAAAATTTATACATTTTCTAATTTTCAATCAACATACGTGTCAGAGGAAACAGGAATTTGAGTTTAATGTGAGGACTACTGAAGAGTAATGTGACTTTAATATGAAATTTGCAATATTCATTTTAGAAAGGCCTTCACCTTACTATGAAGCAGGTATGGTGGAAGTTTTTCCCATTTTTGTCCCCCCCCCAAGAATGTTTATAACAACTTCTGTTTTTTAAGCCAGTACAAAAAGAGGAACATATCTCCATTGCAGCAAACAAGAAAAAAATACCCAACAATCAAACCCCTCAAAATGATCTCTTTTTCCGTGTATATCTCTTACACTTTTTAGATTGAGTGTTTGGGTGTTGAATTTTAATTTCAGGACAGTTGAAAACTGTGCTAAAGTATATGTTTTGGTGGGGTTTTTTTTACTAATTATTGGCTAACTGATATCCCCATCACTTAGTCTAATCTGTGCAAGCACATCCTTATTTAAACACAGAACTTTTCAGGTCCACAGTGATGAAGTTTTTCCAGCCTAGAGCAAATTGCAGAATAAAGAGTCATTATAATAATATTAAATCACGTGCAAAGAATCTTGTATTTAGTAGTGTAAGTCTGTGTGAAGTTTCCTGTAGATCCAGTGGTTGATTTGAACATTATATCTGAAACTATTTTATTTTCCTGATGAGTTTGAAGATGCTTGCCTTTCTCTGAGTATGAAATATGCATGTGGGCTTTTTTAAGAGGGTATTTGTTTGAAAACTTACCATTAGTGACAGTAATTCAATGATTGCTCACTACAGGATTCTAAAAGCAGTAAAAAAAAAAAATAGACGCTGAATGTTCTCTAAGGTACTTCAGATGGAGTTTTATTGCAGGTGGTAGATAAGGAAAAAGCCATCTTTGACATTCAAAAAGTAGTAAAATTTTTGTTTGACTTCAGTGGAATTCAGTGGTCTACTTTATAAACCATGACAATGTCTTAAGGTGAAAATCTGTTTCCTACATGAAACTGCCTTTGCAGACTGGAATCTTCAGGTTGCCTTGAAAATTGTCCATGCGATTAACTTTATTAGGGACTACAAAAATATGAGTTTAAAGATCTGTTTGTTTTGAGAAGTTACAACAGAATTGCCCCTTCATGTATCCTTAATTTTTTTTTTTCTGGTAGCAAAACAAGATCACTGAAACTTCTGTCTTGATGTTTGTTCATATTTAAAATTACTCTCATGCGACCAATCAATAACCTACATCTTGAATCCATGTTTTTAGACATGTAGAAGTATTACTCTGTGATATCGAGCATGCAATCAAGTTAAAGTTGCTAAAAGTCACTGCAGTGAACAGCCTATGCACACCCTGGTAACATGCAACAGATGTGGAGTACTTTGTCTGACTGAGTTGCATTTGCCCTACAAACTTGGCTAAGTTCTTCTTGGACTGTTCTTCAGAAGTAGTCAGCCTGGATTCACCAAGGGGAGATTGTGCTTGACCAATCTGATGGCCTTCAGATGTGATGGCAGGATGGGTCGATGAGGGGAGTATCGGCGATTGAGAGAGACAGGAACACTGACTCAGGATCAGAATTTGGTTTAACTCAGGTTTTCCAAAACCTTATATACTATGTCAGGTTTAATAATCATTTACTACAACATTAGGTTAAACATCACACAGACAAACTTATACGTTTTACAAACATCTCTTGCTTGCAGAGGGTTGATTCGATCTTCTCTTCCTGATGCCAGGCTTGATCCACTCAGCTTGTAATCTTCAAAGCTCTCTTTGCTTCTGTCAAGGCATCCTGGTTATCAGACTGGATATGCTAATTAAATTCACAGTATTCTCTGTGTAACACAACAGGGGAGAGCAGTGGATATCGTCTACCTTGACTTCAGCAAAGCTTTTGATGTTCTCTGCCATAACATCCTCGTAGGTAAGCACAGGAAATGTGGGTTAGAGGAATGGACAGTGAGGTGGATCAAGACCTAGGTGATGGCAGAGCTCAGAGGGTTGTGATCATCAAAGTAGAATCCAGCTGCATGTCTTCAACCAGTGACATTCCCCAGAGATCAACTGGGGAGATCAAGACTGGGTCCTGTCTTATTTGACATGTTTATNTGGGTTCTGTCTTATTTGACATGTTTATCAATGACCTGGATAAAGGGATAGAATGTACCCTTGACAGGTTTGCTGATGATATGAAACTGGGGCAGTGGCTCATATATCTGAAGGTTGTGTTGCCATTTACTGAGAGGCTGGAGAATTGGGCAGAGAGAAATATAAAGAAGTTTAACAAGAGCAAGTGTGGGGTCCTGCAGCTGGGGAGGAATAATCCTAAGTACCAGTACAGGTTGGGGGCTGACCCACTAGAGAACAGCTCTGAAAGAAGGGACCTGGGAGTCTTGGTGGATGACCAACTGACAGTGAGCCAGTGGTTCCCTGGCAGTCAGGGGTGCCAGTGGTGTCCTGGGGTGTATTGGGAAGAGTGTGGCCAGCAAGTCACAGGACTTTTGCTGTCCTCCACCTTATTGAGGCCACAGCTGGAGTACTGTGTTCAGTTCTGGTTTCCACAGTTGGAGAAGAACAAGGAGCTCCTGGAGAGAGTGCAGTGGATTGAGGGTCTGGAGCGTCTCTCATATGAGGAGAGACCATGGGAGCTGGGCCTGCTTAATCAAGAGAAGACTGAGAGGGGATCTCATCAATACATGTAAATATCTGAAAGGATGGTGCCAGATTTTCTTCAGTGGTGTCCAGGGACCAGATAAGTAGTAACTGCTTTAAACTAAAACAAAAGAAATTCCACCTGAGCATGAGGAACAACATCCTTAGATTGAGAGCACTGGCACAGGCCTCCCAGGAAAGTTGTGGAGTCTCCCTGTCTGGAGACATTCCAAACCCACCTGGATCCTGTGTGACATGCTCTAGGTGATCATGCCTTGGCAGGGAGGTTGGACTGACTAGAGGATCTACAGAGGTCCCATCCAACTCTATTCTGTGATTGTGTGAAGTACCTGTAAAAGCTTATAATGGCTCACCTGTCTGGTGATAACCAATTCAGATCTTCTCCTTGGCAGTGTTTCTTAACTCTAAGTCTTAACAGATTCCAATTAGACTTCAGATCCTTTACATCTGGATAATTTGTACTTTAATTTTTACTTTTTATTTTACTTTTGTACCTTTATACCATTGAAGCATTGTTGAAAATGAAAGAATGTTAGTTATCATACAAAGCATTTTTTTTTATGTTGCCTTAATGAACAATATGTGTCGGGGATCTCTGAAGAGATCCCAATACCACTGTGTGCCAAATGGCACATTTGGGTGCACCAATTAACACTTGTTTTGCCCTTCATTCCTCTTGGAAAAAGTAATTTTCACATAAGGATATTCTGTGCTTTTTTGTCCCAAGCTTCTGTTTGTACAGTGAAGTGTAGGACTCTGCTAGGTTTCATTCCAGTGGGGATCTTTGGGCCTGTTAGAGCCAGTAGAGAACAAGAAAAAAAGTGTCTGAAATTTGAAAGGCCTGAGGAACTGTAGCACCCAGAGTGCTGTTGATGGAGGGACAATTTCTTGGAACAGTTTTGTTCTGATAAACAAATGTGTGATTGGTCTGGTAGTCCTCCAGTACTAATGATCTATCACTATCTAGGGGAGGTTTCAAAATGCTTAATCAGTAGGGCTGGAAATATTGAGTCATAAGAACAATAATCCATATTTAATGTCCTAGAAATTGGTAGAATATCCAAAAAAGGCTTATTATAGTTTGAGTCTGGTGCATCTGTCCCACTGTGACCTCTGTGGGGCTCCCAGAACATGTAGAAGCTTCATTGAAATAAAGTTCAGGGCAAATTTTGCCTTTTGACAGACAACCCAGGCAACTGTGCAGATTTTGCTCTGCAGATTTTGCTCTGCAAGAACTTGCCATTAAAAATGCATTTAGTAGGCTGAGACATATGGAAGCTATAACACATCTGGTCCCTAAAGCCAAATTGTGTATGAAGCACTATTGGTCTTTTTTTCATTCCTAAATGTTCTCTACTCTGATGGCAGATTAAATGGTTTGTAATGTTTCCCAGTATGTTGATGTTCATGTAAATCAACACATAATCTATCAGCATTGTATCATTTTGTGTAGTGATATTTCTCACTATTGATTTTGTATAGCATTGAATGCAGAATATTGGAGGACTGCTTACCTTAGTTACACCATTCTTTTAGTTTTAAAACATGTGGTCATTCTGATGCATTTTTATTTCTGGTTTAGAAACTCAATCGCCCAAAACAACAGCTGACAGTCATCTTAATGAAGAATTAAGACTGAGGATATGAGCACTTGCACAAGCATAAAATATACTTGATGATGTATTATAATGTTCCCCAAGCAAAGCATTCCTAAGAAATAAAGGGGAATCATAATGTAAAAGATAAATGTAAAAGATGGTAAAGAGAATCTGCAGACTTGATATATGGATATACGCTTCCTCTTGCCTGAGGCAACCTACCAAGTATAACACTGAGTAATTGTACTATTTCTGTTCTCAGAAAAGATTATATTAATAGTCAAATTAAATTGAAAAACCATATTTCTACCTCTTGGATAACTGTGGAAAGCATTTTTGAGGTTCTTGGGGACAGCAGTGGCACTTTATAGAATAACAGAATGGTTTCAGTTTGAAGGGACCTTAATGATCGTCTGTTTCCAACGCCCCAGCCATCGGCAAGAACACCTTCCATTAGACCAGGTTGCTCCAAACCCCATCCAGCCAGGCCTTGAAAGTTTCCAGGGTCGTGGCATCCACAGCTTCTCTGGGCAACCTGTGCCTGTGCCTCAC
This sequence comes from Phainopepla nitens, assembly GCA_013400175.1. Lineage (NCBI taxonomy): Eukaryota > Metazoa > Chordata > Aves > Passeriformes > Bombycillidae > Phainopepla > Phainopepla nitens. Next base: position 585,142 of record VXBQ01000187.1, read on the forward strand.
CACTCTTGTAGTAAAGAATTTCTTCTGAATACCTAATCTAAACCTGCTCTCTTTCAGTTATAAACTGTTACCCCTTGTCCTATCACTGCATGTTCACCGTGTACAAGAGAACTCGTGCAGATCTCTCCTGAACTGGCAGTAATCACTTGGTTCCAGGCCTAAAAGGCAGTGTAGCTACAGCAGGAGGATGTAGCACATGAGGGTTTTTTTCTTCACATCAGGTATTCTGAGGGCTTCAGATGCAGAGATGTAAAGTGTTGTAAGCCCCCATGACACTGAGATTATGAACTTCTTAAATAATACTATTTGCCAACAGTATCTGCTCAAGAGTAGATGTAGCACATTAGGATCCGAGCTTGTTGCAAGTCTGGGATCTTAGTGACAACATGGCTTTTCATCTCTAAAAGAGGACTAATTTAATTCACTTGTTAATTAAATCAAGGGTAATTAATTTCATAAAAAGACTGTAGTTTGATGTTGTAACATGTTCTAGCAGGATCAGACTGATGTTGCTGCTCCCTGATGTCCATTCCCACTGTTGACCAGCTTTATTGGCAGAAGTGTGGTGTAGTCAGTGCAGTGACCAAATTAAGGGACTTATCCCTCTGAAAAGCAACCCGTTGAAATGAAACAAAGTGTGTTTCCCATTCTTTAATATTTCTTATACCAAACGAGACCAGCTTCCCAGCCTTGTGTGTCCTAATGGAAGGCTAAGAAATTATGAGAGGATGGGAAAAGCAGCAGGTAGAAATTTTATGAGAAGGACCTTTGTAGTAAGAGACCACAACTACAGATGGCAGGGACTGCAGAACTTTTTTCTTAACTCTTCCACTCAAGAGTTGAGTGACTTTGAATTTATAACTTTCTTGTTGTTCGTAATTCTCTTAACACTCTACTGAAATCTGAAGAAAACAATTTTTTATTGGAAAATGTTAGATCAGAGGAGTGCAAATGTTTCAATTTTACACAGGCTTTTGCCAGAGCATGTGTTTTGCTACAGTGAGCTGCATGAGGACTGTGGTCTTTCTTGACTTTGCTCCACGCCTGAAAGTCATAGGGTGGTTTGGGCTGGAAGGAACCTTAAAGATCATCAGCACTTGGTCTTAATTACAGTCTCCTAAAGCTTTTGCATGTCTCTGCAAGCAGCCTAAGAAGACTTGGAATCCCAGTTTTAGCAAGAGGCTTTCAGAAATTCTGTACAGTTACCCTTTCTCATCATGGAGAACAAGTTATGTTCATGGGAATCAAAGCAGTGTGGCTGTCTTGGCAGTCAGAGTAGTTTTTTTTCTTAATCAAATATTTCTAATATTCAATTGACAAGAGAAGCTATATTTTTCAGAATATTTGACTTCTAGTAACAGAAACTCTGTTTTGGTCATCCTGATTTTATTTACTCAAGATATCTGTCTGGTTTTAGTATTATTTTGGTTTGTTTATGTTCCTTCATTCATTTGCTTTCAGCATCCTACCTGGAAAATGTCACATAAAGATCAGTTCTATAAGAGTATACTTGAGTAATCGACTTCTGTCATCCTGTGAGTTATAGACCTTTCAGGTCATCGTTGGAGTCCTTCCTTTAGCTGAAGTTGACATGCCTTATTCTCTGTACAATATGTCTAAAATGTATGTATTTTTTTTCCTCTCAGATGGTCATTCTTATGTTTCTGTGATTTTCCACTACTTACATTGTGGGTTTTTAAAAATTATTTCATACTGTACATGGGTGACTGTAACCATGTTTGACAGACCACAATTTGATAGAGCATATCTTCTATATGCAACATAAAAAAAAATTAACAATATTATCTTTTTCTTCTCTCTAGTCTAGTGCATCTGCAGACTGATTCAGTAAACTGCATATGAAAGGAGGGATGCCACTGATCTGATCTCCTGGTAGAACATACACTGTATGTCCTGTAGCCACAATGTCCAGAGCTTGTTTCTTAGCTGAGGCACCCTAGCTGAGATGTAGCATTTGCTTGTGAAGTTTCTGTGGTATGTATTAGGATAAGGTAAACCAAACCCTAACCACAGTTGGGCTCTTTGGCTGTCTGTCCAGGTTCTGAGTGACACTGAAAAATGCTGGCCTATTTGTGCTGCATGAGAGCTAAAAAAGCTTCTCTTCATAATTTTTCAACTGTTTGTAGACCTTCCAGCTGAGATGAGAGGTAGTATTGGACGCATGGTACACAAAACAATCAAGTGTGAACATAAGACTGATGCAATTGGAGTTTGCCATGGAGAAGCCTTAGGTAAAGTACGTATTTGGGTAGTCCTACAGAGAGATTTTTATCTTGTTTGGAGCTCATTTAATTTGTATAGTAAAAAGCTAATAATTTTCTTCTGTGGATTTTAGTAGTTTTATATTTGAAAAGTCTTGTAGTAGGTTTGCTACCTTTTATTTTTTTTTTTAAAGGAATGCTAATAATGAGTGTCTGAATGCTGTGCTGATCCATTCTTAATTTATGTAACAGTTATCAGCTTAAACTTGAGGTTGATTTATTCCACTTGCAACCTGTAGTGTATGGGAAGTTGCAGCTGCTGACAGCCTGGTCATAGAGAAAAGCTCAAAACTTTCCCATGCTGTCCTGGGAGGGTTGTGAGAAAGTGAAGAGAAAGAATTAAAACAATCCCTGCACCCGGTGTTGTGAACATATTATGTGTTCACAAATAATATGTTCACAACAACGTGTTGGTTGTCTTAAGATGTTTTCAAGATGTTGTCCTTCTCGCACCAATGGGCTGAGGGGTGTCACTTGCTAGACCAATACGATTTTAGTCCACAAACTCATCTATAAAAGGGCAAGCTTTTCTCAGTAAAGTGCTTCATCTGCCTTCTGAGGCATGGAGTCATTACTGCTGCCATAACCAGCCATTCCTAACTCAACGGTGACAGGAAGTTCTTTCTGCACAGAGTGGGTTATTGTAGATCCATTGAAGGACACAGATTTGTTGTGGAAAATGTGAGGATAACTGCCCAGGCTGTTTTGTGCAATGATTGAAGCGGTGGTAATTTATCACTTTGGGATAAATTAATTTTTTTATCCACACATCACTCAGAATTGATTTAGCATAAAAATGTCAAACTTACTTTATAATCTTGCTCTCATCAACATTACCTTGGCTGTCCAGTGTTACACTGACCTTCGAATAATACATTCTGTTTGAGCAGTTGAGCTTGATTGATGATATGTGGATTTTTAACAGCAACTGGGACTAGTACCTATGTGCAACTGGGCACAAATTTGTTTAGTAATGGAAACAGGAAGAAATGTATGCGCAGTTTATATACACACTTTTGTCTGGACTGCTGATATTGAATTTATCACTGTTCATTTTTTCTCAGTTGCAGTTCACTTTCTGATGTTGACATGACAAATAAGTTTTATTATTTAGTATATTATTATTTAAGGTATCTAAATACAGTCAGTTGTCTGTCTTTATTCCTCCTACTATAGATTTTGGATTGAATGGGGAAATTAAATTAGTAAATTTTGCTTTTCTCTCTGTCCCCATAATTTTTTTCCATCTTTTTCTGCCTGTTTTCTCAGTATTTCCTTTATGCACTTTTTCAGTCTTTGTTATCTGACATCACCTGAGCACAGTAAAGTGAGTTACTTTTCTTTCCTGCTGAATAAAGCATGGTTTCTGGGTAGTTCTATATATTTCCAGAGAATAGCCATTACACGTAACTTTGATTTTAAAATTGCAATTCTATGCTGATTGGCAATTCCACAAAGTACTTTATTCCCCCTAAATGTGTTCATTTTGTGAAATCATGTTTGTATCTGGATGCTTTAGTTTATCTTACAAAGTAAAGAAAATAAAAATGCTTTATAAAGACAAACATCAGTTTGTCGTACTGACACCTGTCAAAAGCTAAGAAGCATGAGGAGTAACTGAAAGCAAGCAAGCTGGATTTAGTCCATTTTTCATATAGCATTTAGTGACATTATATGCCTAGCTGCAAATTATCCCTGTGCAAAATCTTTGGAGGCTTTTTGTGCAGATAAAATGGAGAATACAGTTTGAATATGATGAAATTACTAGACAGCTGTGCTAGAGTATCATCTTTGGAGATGTGTTTCCTTTTAATTAATGATGTAAAGAAGGAACTGAAATTCTGTGCAAGATCCTGAGAGGAGCTAAAGGATCTGGTGCTTACTCTCTAGCAAATACTGTATTTTCATTTATAAATGATAGATACTTAGGAGGGAATAAACAGAGAATCCCATCCTTGGTGCCGTTTTTTCAGAATTCATGTGGGAAGTGCACTTCAAGACATGGTACCACAAACAAAGCTGCAAGTCCTGTAGAGACCTGTAGAGGTGTGTATTCCCTGAACTGTTATTTAAGTCCTGAAAGCTGATCTTTGGCAGGTTTCTCAACTCTGTGAGATCTTACATTGTGATTGTTCTCCTTGTTTTTATAAGCTTAGGTATTTATTTATTTATTTTACTTGAAGCTTTGAACTAGGCAGCCTAGTGATTTCTCTAAGCTTCACTTCTTCTAATGTAAGGACCATGATATTTGTGAGGCCTGGATCATACAGCCTGTAGTTTTTGAAGCAAGATGTACAGTCAGTTTCTTTAATCCTTTTGGTTTTTAAGCTTCTCTGTGGCTGGACCCCTGGTTTCCCTGACTCGGGGCTTCAAAACTTTCTGCTTCTCTCTGGCTGAACAGGGTATCAGTGAATTGGGATAAAATTGTTTTTAGCTTTCTGTACAACTAGAATGGACTTCCAAGTTTACCTCAGTTCAATTGCTTCTCTGGCATCTGTCAGACTGCTTTTGCTTTCAATTTTTTTTAGCTTCCCAGCCAAGTTAGTAATAAAGCTTGAAATCTTTCTCCTCATCTGAACCCACTTGCTGCTTCTGTAGTTGTCAAATTAGTGCTCTGTACTAAAGTGTCTCTGTAGTGTTTTTAAATTTAACTATTAGTCTGTAGCTATTAAAAAATCCCTTTTGTGCCTGCCTATGCAAAAAAAAAAAAAGGAGCAGAATTAATACTTCACTGATTGCTGTGAAAGACTGGACTAAAGACTTGCAGTAGATGTCTTCCTTGCCATTTCCCCACTTCTCTGGCCACAGCTAACAACATAATCGCTGGCCTTTTGAACATGGGCATAGATTACACAAAGCAACCAGACTGATCAAATGGTTTGCTGCTGCTGAGACTGCTGCCTCCTGGATTTCTTACTGGGAAGTGTGAATCTGATCCTGGGTGAATCACAACAGTTCACTGCGCTGTTAGAAAATTAATCTATGGAAAAAAGTGGGAGGAAAGAGTTTATTTCTTCCTCACAATTTAAAAATCTAGAGCAGCTTACTTGAGAGAATTGGGCCAAGGAGGCATCCTGACTGCACTGCTGGGAGCTGAGGAGCTCCAAGGAAGCATGGAACACCCCTGACAGTGACTACTTGATCAGCATTTTAGTAAAACCTTGCTCTTCTTCAGCAGATTCTTAAGATGGCCAATATGACAATATGGACTGGGATGATGCTCTGACTGTGAGGTACTTAGGTTTGGCACAGGGCTTACAGCAGTTTTCTACCTGTTTGATTTTCTCTGATTGCAGGTAACCAGACATACAGCTGTGATTTGAGCACACAAAATCAGTATCTCCTCACACACTAGGTTGGAGCCAAGAACTCTGTGCTATCCCTGCAGAGTGAGAATAAATTCTTTGGTTGCAAACATGGTATGTCTTTGTGAGTGGCAAATAAAAACTGGCAGCATTCTAAACTGCACAAAGTGTATTTTTTACCCACCATGGTAAAAATACAGAATTCAGTAAATGAAAATAAAACATCATTTGCCATGTCACTATATGAACAATGGATTACTTCTTCCTGCTGGGGAAAAAAAAAAGAAACAGGAGCTAAAATATTTAAGCAAAAAAATAAAAAATTAAAATTGAAAGTATTTTGCCTTTTAATATTAGGTACCACTGCCATGATCTGGCCTAGAACTGTCTACTTTGTTGTTTGGTTTATCAGAAGCAGAGATCAGAAACATTTCCTTGTTTTCTAATACTCCAGCATAATAATCTAGTTTTAAGACCTTTATGTTTTTACTATAATTTACAGCAGCATTCCTCCTATAATCCTACCAGTAAGTGCACTAACAGCGTGACCTGCAGGCTGTCAACCAGAAGATCATCACTTAAGTCCTTAATTCATTTTACCACAGGACTTCAGTCTACCATATTTTGAAAAACTGCTGATATTAAACTGCTGGAATTGACCCTGTTCCCTTCATGGATCAAAGCAGGGGTTTTCACTTCCTTGTCTGTAGCTCTACAATTCTGGTGTCTGTTCAGCATATGCTAGTGCCATATGTGAGAAAGGGAGGTGTTAGCTTTTCCCTCCTCTCTGTGCATAACCCGGGAAGCTCTGGGTGATGTCTTGTATACATGTGAGAAGTACCGGCTGCAATCCATGTGTGATCAGAGCAGGCTGAAGTTCTGTGCTGCAATCTCACAGCCCTGTTGATGGCTGCTTAACAGTCCTATCCTACCGTTTTCTTCCTTGCTGAAGGATATATTTTAAAATAATTCATGCAGTCAAGGGTGGTTTTTTGTTTAGGTTTATTGTTTTGGTTTTTTTTCCTGTAAGTTCTTTAAACTGTATTTTGAGCTACAGTGTTAATGGCATGAAGCTCACTTATTGATACAGAAGTGACTGAGAAATCAGACTGTAATGGTGATTCAAACCCGACATCTTTCAGAGTTCCTTTTTGTCTTATGATGTAACAAATATGGAGGTATGGCAATAAAGGATATTTTTCTTTTGAGAGGACAGTACAGCAGAGGGAATAAATTTTGGTGGTGGAAGAGGGAGAAGGATGGTGGAGGAGATGAAGCTGCTGCAACATGCAGTGCTGAAAGAAATGTCTGTCCCCTCTGAGAGTCACTTAAGTAGATAATCCATTTGCTTAGCAGGTTGCTGGCACTTAATGAAGAGAGTTCACAAGGGTATGGAAGGCCCATTACAGTGTCATCAGCAATGAAAGGCCGTCACTCACTCACTTGGGGAAAAAGGCATTCAACTTTGAGCTACGTGCTGAAGTCTTGAAATTCCTCTCACCCCATTCCAGCCTGATTGATGCTCCTAGAGGAACACGTGAGGTTTCAGTTCTGACTTTTTGTTTGATGAGTTGTCAAAATACTAGTTTGATTGGTTTTGTTCCTTAGAAGGCACATTTCTGAGTAGGGGTTCCTACCCCTGCTTAGAAGCAGGTGAAAAATGAAAAGTGTGGCTTCTGATAGAGAGACCAAAGCCCAACGTGTCCACATAGGGCAGGAGGAGGACACTTAGGGGATGGAGATGTCATTTGTGTGCATGTCTACATATTTCTTCCCTTTTTTTTTTGTGCAGGCTTTGAGGTGTTATGTATAACAATTTTTTTGGTTTTGAGCTCATGAATGCCACTAACACATTAAGTAAATGATGATAAACTTTCTTTGTTTTAAAGCTTTGTTCAGAAGCTGCATAAATGCATTGTGATTCCTTTTATTTTTTTCTTTTTGTGAAGTTAACTAAACTCTCACAGTCTAATAAGCAGGCAAACTGCCTGAAGTATAACTGTTTAATTTTCCTTGGTTTCCCTACACTATCAGGCTTTATCGCAAATAATGTTTGAAAAGTATGTAGCAAAGATTCTTTCAAATAGATCTTTCAAATGATTTGACAAGAAAATCTCTCTCCCTGCACCATAGAAACTCTTGACTTCCATCAGTGAAAATTGTAAAATGATGATAATTATCTGGAACTTTTTGGCTGTGCCACAAGAGAATGATAGTGTCACCTCACTAATAATTTTTTTTTCAAGCTGATGATGGACTTTATAGACAAGAATATATCCTTACCATATGATGCATGTAAAGTAAATGATCATGTGCATGTATCCAGCTATCTCTTATAATGCCTAAAATTTGAAATAATTGAAAAACACCTCTTTCACATCTTGGCAAAAAAAAAAGTATCTGTAACTTAGACCCCAGTGAAAAGATTTTGATGTTCTTAAGAATCCTCTACATTCATAAAAGAAAAACTAAATAGATTTTTTTTTTTGTGGGAAGATGCCCTGATAAAAATAAAATGATTTTGATAAAAATCATGATGAATGTCTTTCTATGAGAATATAGGAAGGAAAAAAACCTATAGAAGTCTAGGAAGAATGGTACATCACAACACAACCTTTTTTTTTTAACTTTTATTTTTTTAAGTCTTTTATATTAGGGAATTTTGGGCAGAATCTAACCACGAAAGAACATATTAAAATTCTAATAAATTTTTTGATTCATTGGTACTTCTGAAACTGTTAAAAGTTGTGTTTGCTGAGGTTTTAGTGTGTTACACGTTGAACTTGTATGTCCTCTGCCCCTCCAATTACACCTGAAACTGGGGAGGGCAGGGCTGAGGAGGTGGAGCTGGAGATGGCAGGCAATGATGTTAAACTAAAACTGCTGCAGATCTGTGTCTGTTAGCAGCTATCTGAAAGTCTGAAGTTAATGCAAAGATTTCCACTGGTTGTATATTGTGGATGGGATGCATTGTGCATTCTTTCTTCATTGTGTCATTTTGTATCATTTACATCGTGTTCATTAATTTATTGCCTTTCTGCTCCTGTCTGTTACAGGGCCAAGAACATACTGTTGGTACTTGTCACACAGTAAAATGATAGTATTTTGTCAGAACAGGTTGTTTTTCCATTTAGGTGCATTGGAATTCATGAAGATTGTGAAAATATGGATTAATGTGAGCTTGTGAGGTTTTAGGAGGAACTTTCTACACTTTTCCTACAATAGTGTAAATTATTTATTAGTAAACTATAATAAAGCTGCAGTCTTTAGGCTATGAAAATAATGCTTGTCATCTGCTGGTTCTGGGATGTTTTAACTGTTACCTGTTTTTCATTGATGTTCTTCCAGCTGAAGAGGAGCTCATATATGTATTGAGGAAACCTGACCTTAGAATTAAAACTCAAGGAAAAAGTAGGGAAAACAAAACCTGGGCAATTGTCATGTTAGATTCAGGATGTTTACTTTAAGAATGCCCATATGACTTAATTTTAAAATGTGGGCAGCTCATTCTTCCTACCCTCCTTCCACCGTCACATGTATGAAGATATGATGTTTCATGTATGATTCACATGTGATACATGATCATGATTTTATGATCTCCTTTCCTCATCATCATTTTTTTCTGTACTTTGTGAGATTTAGGTTTTTAGTCCTTTAATTATGTGTCTTTTGTTGATGTGCTTTATTTCTCTTTTTGGTTATTATTTCATTAGTCTTCTGATAGAAAATGAAAAGTTTTTCAGTTTAAAAGAGTAGAAGGTAGAAAAAAAAGAAGGTTTGGTTTGGGGAGGTAGCCTGATGATCAAGGATAGATGGAATCTGTGAACTGTGAAAGATAAGAACTCAGAAAACTATGAAATTCGTAACCCTACTGCCTGTAGCATGAATAAGGTGTCATACTGCCCAATCATAACCTAGAAGTACATGTTAGCAAATCAATATTTGGTAAGTAAAGGACAATATAAAAAAAGAAATAATCTATTTAGTGATAAAGGGTTTAAGATATTCTAAAGATAATATATTTTATGCATTATAAGTGAAATTTTAAGTGGGTGCCTCATGATTCAGATTACTTTGCAAGCAGCATGAAATGCATCCTTTTGTATATGTCAGTCTTCAACAAAGCGTTGTTTACACCATGGATCAAATATGCAACATTAAAATTCATTATAGGCATATTACCCACTCTCATTATATGACAGAAGTGTGTCAGTGAAATTAGCAGCCACAAAAAAGACAAAGATTTTCTTACCTATTAGTTGGAAGGTAGCAGCTGTTTGAGTAATTCCACAGAGGGATAACAATGACCAACTGACTTGCACGTTTTAAAGAAAAAATGATATCAAATCCTTTGAGGATGCCATATGTTCTGGGCTTTGAGGCAGGCTGTGTACGCTATCATAGCAATTAGACAGACTGGATACTCTGCTAAAATTTTATCCAAAATGCCAACAGAGAAGTATTTCTTGAGGCTTTTTAATTGTGAACGTAGACATACTTATGCTCCCGTTATTTATTATAGGGTAAGTTAGTTAAAGTGTAGAATTTTTTCCCAATCTTTTCCGATGGAGAACTATGTATAAATAAGCTGGTTTGGTGTGGAGTTTGGGTTTTTTATTTATTTTCCTTTTAAATTATACTTGAATTTATTTAGGCTTTTTTTTTTAGTTTTGTATGGTGGTTATCCTTTTGCTTACAGAAGAGACCGTGAAATAATAATGTTGCTTAGAATAATTCTAGCTTCCTTTGCCATTTGTGAATGGGGTCTGAGGGATGCCAAGTCTTCTCAAACAAACTTGGTCATTGCCACCAAGAGTTGGGCCATTCAGATGATCAATAGATCCATCTGTGTGTTCTGTAGTTTGATATTGAACTTCTGTAGTTCGATGTGACTTCTTGTCAGACCTATTGTGATTTAAGAAAGCTTGTATTGACCAGTTTACCTGAACTGGGCACATACAAATAATCTGTGCTGGTGTTGGGGAGATGGGTCACCCGCCAAGCTTTGGCTGGCTAAAAAGAAGGTGCCTGTGTCAGAAAAGATCTATCTGGAGCCATTAGGAAGCAGAAAGACCTGTTAGCTGAAACTGCTGTGAAGATGTGTTAAGTCTGTGCAACACAGTCTCCAGAGACCCACCAGGACACATAACCCTCCGTTAACAAGGTGAGAAATGGTTTGTCTATGGATACCCATACCTACTCAGAGCTTCTATGTCCATTTTGAAGCAAGGCTTTTCTGCTGTGCAGGTCATATTATTTCTTTGCCGGATAACTTCAGCAAGATCCACACTGGCACTTTATTCTTATTTCAGTGTCTTGGTTCTATTTGGCGGTTCACAAAGAGCCTTTCTGACTCCGTAGGCATTTTGTTGTTCAGCTTTGCTTTCATTTAAAGCACAAACCTTGTACATGTACAAAAAAGCTTCTCATAGCTTTATATTCCAGGTCATGGTACTTTCTAATGTAGTATTGCAGCGTTACTGTATTGAGTACTGTGGTTCCCAGGTCCCCTTGTAGCCCCTCCCCTCTCTTCTCCCTTACCCTCATCCAGAACTGTATTGAATCCCCAGATTGATCTCTGAAGTCGATAGAATTATTTAGGTTTACTGTTTGATGAAGTTAGGGACTAGGAAGAAAGCAGTATAACCAAAGGCTTGCCTAAGAGACAGTGCAAAACGATGGGCAGGGAGTATGGAGTATGGAAGAGTTTGAGGTCTGGAATTTTGTGATCGGTTAGATTTAATATCAGGACGAGAATATAACGGAATGATAGATCCCTGTTTTTCTGTGATACAGTGAAAGAATATAAAAATTGAATTAATAGTGGCCATCCGACTCTAAAGGCAATACAAAATGAGGGCTAATTTACATATTTGAGAATAAAAGGAAGAATACTTTCTGAATGGTTTAGGTTTTGTTTTACTTTTTGGGGTCATTTTGCCCCATAGAAACAGATGCTTGAAACTGAAGCTTGCCATCACAGAACCAATATTGATCAATATAAATGAGCATGTTAATCATAAGTAATGAGGTCACAGTCATGTGGGTGAATACAGTTTTAAACATACTTCTGTAGTTTATCATGCTTATTCTGCTGAGGTACATGTTTATATACACTGCAGAAACTCAGTAAGTAATGCTGTACTTAAGATATATAAATTAAGTTTGGGTTTGTTTTTTCATTTGTTTGTTTAAAAGAAGCATCAAGTAATGTTTGAAATGTCTGGTATAACAGCGTAATTTTTTATGTGATCTCAGTATTATGCAGCCAGGTCTTTATCTGCTCTAAAAGGATGAAAGGAAAGCTTCTTTCCTTTATTTATATGGTAGGAGTTTCTACATTTTCTTTCCTGATTCTCAGATGTTGTGAGCACTAACATTTCTGGAAAAGCCACAGACTGTCAGTGACTGGGGACGTGATGTCTCTCGATCTGTCTCCATGACTGTGGTATCAATTGTTCAGGGCTCCTCATAGTCAGTCAGGCTGAATCAAGGAATCTGTATTAATTGCCATTCCTTTGAAATGCCTTTGCTGCTGCTGTGGAAAAAAAAGACAGATTCAGACAGTCCTTGAGCACTGGCATTGCTGTTGCCTGCCTTATTGAGCCATGGCAACCACAAGGACAGGATCCTGGGACATCTCCACTCTGAGGGTGCTGTCTGCTATGTTTCAGCCAAAAAGGGCATCTGACAGGAAGGTGGTGGCAGGAGGTGTTTGCTCTTGAGGAAAAATGCAGTCCTAAAGGGAAGGGGGAGGAAATCAAAACCCTACTGGTGCTGGCGGCATTGTGAAGTGAGAGAATTTCTTCCCAAAGGGTTTTCTTTCCTTTTAAGGAAAGGTTATTGCTGTTTGTCTCAACAAAGTGATGGTGGACTATCTCTTTCACTTTTTACTTAAGGTGTTATTTGCCAGTTATACATCAGTCATTTTCATCCTCAGGAAATTGCATGCAGTCACCTCTTACTCTAAGTAATGGACCCAAAGCAATGTAGGGCAATCTGGTAAAAAGGATTAAGTTCAAGTATTATGATATCTCCTTTGTTACACCTGAGAGGTCCTTCCTGCTGAAATTAAATGTAATTGCAGTTGCTGTCTGGATAGCTCACAAGCACTGTGCATCAGGCTGGGAGGAACTGCCTACAGCACTGCTGGTAAAAGGGGCGTAGAGGGAATTTAGACAGCTGGGTTCGTTCACAGCTGGGATCTGAGAGTCATGATATTTGGAGAAAGAGATTTGTACAGGGCTACTGGATAACTGCATTTGTTGAGGTCCTTGACTTCAGCACAGCCTACAGTCATGCTTTACTTCTAGTTTGGAAAGCCAAATGTAGCCCAGGATCCTTCAAAGGTGAGCGATCTTTGAGAAACTCAGTGAGTAAGCACATAAAGCACTTCATTGTCTCCCATTTTACCAGGTGACCTATACAGAAGCAGGATTGTATCAAAAAGTGGCTGGAAGGGACTTTGCTTATTCTAATAAACCCATGGGAGGAGGAGGTGGTTGTCGGTACAGGGGTAGGGAACAGACACAACTAGACACACATCTGACACTGCATAACAGCTGTGCCGCTGCCAAGCTTCCTTAAAAGTTCTGCCCCCTTGCCAAGAAATTATAATGAATGAAAAAAAAAAAAAAGTAAGTTTCCAAAAATAGTAGCAAATGAACCTAGAGAGAGCTGTACCTATACAAATCTAGGTATAGGTGAAGAGGAATAGGCACAGTATATGTGTAATATTATCTGGGAAGTTGGTGATTTGAATTACAGGGTAAAGATGGTGAGGTATATACAAGAGAGAACACTGGAGCTCAATATTTTGAATCTTGTAATTATCTGTAAGATTTTTTCCCTAGGATTTTTAATACCTTGCGCTGTTTTACTTTTGTTCCTCTGTACATCTACTGCTTTAATTGCAACTGCAGTTTATGCTGTATATAACAGCAGTAAACGTTTTTGCTCTTAAAGTGTTTGCTATTGATTTTATACATGTTTCTCTATGTAAAACATAATTATATTTCCTAATATATCAGTAGAAAACACTGTTCAAAAAGCAGACTGATTAATAAATGGTGTAGTGTTTCAGCACTTACGAATACCATTTTGTTTTATCTCACTGTGAATTGACAGGTTATGACAGGCAATTGAGAACAGAATGCAGTTCAACTTCTTTTGTGCCAATGATATGTCTTTTAAGGAGTAAAATACTTTAATTAAAAAAGACAGTTGAAATCTTAGCTTAAATTTTTCTTGTGTCAGATTTTTTGTTGCAGTCTTAACCATTATTATTCTTGTCTTTAGATATCTATTTATAAATTATTTTAATAAAAAGTATCTTCTTAAAAATTTCCTTCTGGATATTATGTTTATTTTACTGATTGTAGGAATTAAAAAATATCGATGATAATTCCCTGACTACCTGTTTCTTGTTTCAAATTTAAACTAGCTTAAATTAGACTTTGTTTTGCACACATTTAAAGCAAAAGCTTACCACTAGACAGTCTGACCATCAATTACTCATTATATTATTTTGGTATTGTAGCTGGACATGACTACTTTAAGAATTGTTACACGTTTTTCTAAAATTTTCATAGAAATTAGAAGGTTTATTAAGTAGCTCAATTTGTTTTTAAATAGGTAAAGCTGGTGAATTTGCTATCAGATAACTTGTACATGAATTATTGCCTATATTTGGCTTGGATGTCACATTTTAATTTTGTTCTCCAAGAATAATAATTTTTAAAATGTTCTTTTGCTGCAGGACAGGTAATCTGGGCACTAAGCACTATAGATCATCCTCTTTGTGTCATCTACTGACAGCCATGTCAGGCCTCTTTTCTCTCAGTGTCTAGATTGATCCTTTCCTCAGGTCACCCATCATCTTCCTTTCTCTTTTTATGTCTTCGAAACAAAAGGAGAGGGGAAGAAAACCCTTAAACAAAGGAGGAGCAAGAAGGCCAAGACTGCAGTGAAGGGAGTGGGTAGAAATGCAGTGGGAAGGGCAGAACAGGCTTCTGACAGTTTGTCTTAAGAGACTATTCCAGCTCATTTTAACGATCAGGGCAATGGAGTGCCAGTAAAAAGTGGTATCCAGATTTCAGGGAGTCAGGTTTTCCAAGTGTTTATCACATTGTCTCCTTCCAAGCAGCGGGCTTCTTAGCCTTGCAAGAGACCTGGACTGTGTGCTTAGCTGCCTCCCTGTCTGGACTCGCTGAGTCTGACAGCATAATAAACATGCCCATATGCAGACCATCACTGTTACTTTCAGTATGCATCTTTCCTTTAACAAGGTTTGCCACTGGGTTTGTAGACAAAAGCCCAGCTACCCATATTCTGTCTTTTCACTGACTCTTTGTGTTTAGGCACAGAAGTGTTTCTGAAGTAGGCAGCTCAGACATCAGAAAAAATGACACTGGTGATAGAATTGCTTCAGCTGCAGTGGAAAAGATCATTGTACTTTGTTTTGAAAGCTACAAGAACAAAGAGTGCTTTCCCTGTAATAAGGCCTGTGGCTCCTTCATTCCTCTGCACATCATCACAGAAGGTCAGGCAAGACAATGCAGTGGTTACTTCTCTGGGTCTTTGATAGTTCTGTCACCTTGATTTCTAGAAATTGATGAGTCTGGCAGCTCATTCATTTCTGGACACTTTAAAAGACACTGAACATTTGTTTTAGTGCCCTGTTCTTCAAAATCTTAGGTGACTTTTGAAGGTGACTACAGGGAAGATGAGTAGAGTTGCTTCGTGCAGCTGAGTTTTTCAGCTGTTGCTTGATTTAATAGAAAGAAGACATGGACTTTGTACATGAATTCTTTCTTTTGCGGATGAGAAGACAGTGTAGCATTGCCAGCTTCCAACTTCCTCTTGAACAACTGGAACTTTTTCACTTTGGAGACTGTAAAAGTCTGCATGCCCAAGATACTCTCCCTACTGCTAGCCTTGCGATTAAAAAAGAATTTTAAAAGAAAGAAATGTTAACATCTCAAAACTTGCAGAGCCCTGCTTTTGGTTCTGGAATATTATTGTGGGAGCTTTGCTTTGGTTTCAGATTCCCAGGAAACTCTCCATTGGGAATGCTTTGTGGGTTTTATAAGTAGCATAAGAACTCCTGTCATCCTATAGTAATTGGTTAAGAAAGTTCTGAGCTGTAGTAATTTCCTTCTTCATTTTCCCTGAGATTCTTTGGTTTTAATTCATTGAGTAGATTTGCTTTTCTCAGTCATTATTTTATCAAAATTTGTTGTGAACTAGTTCCCATCTTGTTTCCTCCATTTTGTGCTGGCAACTTTTGCAGCTGTTTCCAGTGAGACTTTTGAAAGCTTTAACTCTTGCTTGGCTGCTAGGAAATGTTTTTGGTTAATGGCTATGGTAAAGGTGACTTGGACTTGAGGTTACTATTTCAGGATGTGTGTGAAGGTGTTGCTATCAGGGAGTCTTTGATAAAAGGCTGGGTAGCTTTTGGCTGGGGAAAGGGCAGGTGTAGTTAACCATG
This sequence comes from Phainopepla nitens, assembly GCA_013400175.1. NCBI lineage: Eukaryota > Metazoa > Chordata > Aves > Passeriformes > Bombycillidae > Phainopepla > Phainopepla nitens. The sequence goes on from VXBQ01000187.1 coordinate 601,218, forward strand.
CCTCAGGCGAGAGAAGGACCACGTGAGCTCCTGGGGCTCCTCCTTGTGTTTGTTGTGCCATTCTGTGGTTTTGCCCCATCTTGCTTGGGATCAGGCAAGGGGATTCCTGGGCTGTTTTCTTTTCTGCCAGCATAATTCAGTGTTACAGCATATGAGTGTTAAGTCTGCATCTCTAAGTTGTCAACTGAATGCTCTCAAGGCTCTTTATCAGTTTGAAGAGGGTAGAACTGTTGTATGGAGAGAAAGGACTTGTTGCTCAATTGTTGTTTTATTTGAAATTTTATCCATCCTGGATATGGGGGCTGTTTCCAACAAATTTTAAATCTCACCAACACAAGAAGTGTGTGTGGGACCTGGAGGGAGGGGATCGCTAAACATGTATGTACATTAGGAAAGTGGTTTCAAAACTGTTCTGCCTCTGTGCTTTCTGATAGATGGCACCATATTGCTAACTCTGAACTGCTTGTATGGGGAAGGAAGGGAGCAGACTGTGACAAACAGCTAGTGGAAAGTAATTTTTCTTTGTGTCAGTAAAATTGAGTAATAGAGGAACGTAGCAGAAGTTCCTTTTGTGAGTGGTTGGTTTCTAGTGTGCGTTTGTTATTTTAATTAACACTTTTTTCAGCATTAACAAAACCCAAAAGATCCTGTCGATGTCCAGGAGAGGCATAAAGACAGACAAACCGATTAATCCTAATCTTGCCTATTGTGAAAGATTTTATATATAGCCACTGTGATCTCTACTCTGACTTCTTAATCCGGGGTCTTGAGAGGTGAATAGCAATTCTCACTGTTCCAGAATGCTTCTGCAAATCCATATTGATACATCTTTTGCAAAGGTTCCCTTAGAGCTCCCTCCTGCCAGCAAGTCTCTGAATTGCACAGTTATAATTTCTGAGCTACCTATTGCAGGTGCCAGCATTGTCTGCATTTCTTATTGTGTAGTAAAAATGTAAGAAATGTGATTACAGACTTCCCCCATAGTGGAGGGCATGTTACCTATTTCCTTGAGCTTTGCAGGCAAGGCTAGGTCAAATGCAGCTTTGTTGGAGTTTAGATTTTTTTGAGTTTGGTTTTGTTTGTTGTTTGAGTTTGGGAGAGATGCCTGGTCTGCGGTATTGTAAGGGTTTCTGTTGTTTTTTTTTTTAAATAATGAAGAATTGAGAAGCAGTATGGAAGCTGTTTAAACTCCAGTTAATAATTCAGGGCAGAACAGATCCTGTAGCTTCCAAAGCTTATAACGTATCTGAGAGTATCCAAATTTCCTCTGGTTATGTTAACCTGGGATCTCTTTGGATCCTTGTAAATGCTGTGTCATTGGTATGTGTCAGGGTTCTGGTTTTAGTATGTTCATTATATCACCAGTTACATTAGCATTTAAGCAAGTTTACCAGATGGGATGGAAGGACAAAGGAAAACATGTAATGTGTTTCTTGTTCTGTCTTGCCCTCTATAGGAGTAGCAGATCATGGATTTCATTCAGGTTCATTTGAATGCTAAAATCCATGTCTTGGTTTGATAGAGATAGTGAAGATATGTTAGCTTAGCTCCCCAGCTGAGTGCAGGGGTATTTCTTCTCATGCAGTAGAGGAAAACAATTTTGTTCTTTTCCTAGGACAGAAAAGGGAGATATAAACATTAGAAAGTCTGTGAAACAGATGGTGATTTAACTGGTAAAGTTATTACAGATAGGATGGCAGTCATTCAGACAGAAGATGTGCAAATCATAATAGCTTCTCAGGTGCATATGCATGATACGAGCTGTGTTACAGAGCAGGTCAAGCAATCAGTTTTACATTCATATCCTGAGCCTCAGTCATTTTTGTTAGATCACTCTCCTGTGAGCTGCTTATTCCGTCAGGGCATGGAAATTTATTCTCAAATGAAGGGTGTTTGTTTGGCAAAAGAAACAGGAAATTCAAACTGGTTTGACCTGTTTCTGGATGACCAAAATAAAATTACTTTTAGTCTAGTTAGGATATGACGGCAACTTATTCTTTAAAATACAAATGGAGCTTTTAACTTCAGTAAGGTAACAAAAATATTGCAGGTGTTTTTATGTGGAAAAGAATATCCATAATATTTTCCCACTGTTCTTTCATGTTTCTAAGGTGCTTTTCATTAGAAATATCCTAGTTTTCTTTTTAAGCTTTTATGTGTAGGTATGGACCTGCCTATTTTGTCATTCTCTGTAGAATCTATTCATTAGCACAATGTCATGTAGATGAGTCCTTAAGTTCTTTGGATAAAGAAAGAAAAAGAACATTTCCAAACACTGAAACATGTATAAATGGATGTGCCATCATCTTCTTGAAAGTGCAGAAAGCCTGCGACAGGGACTTTGATCTTTTGGACCATTCTTATTATCTCTTTGGAGTGTCAACACTCAAACTGTGTGATAAAAATGTCAGTGGCAATGTTATCCATTTTTGTGTTGATCACTTTCACGGAAGTATTCACCAACTGAGCCTATTTCTCAAGCCCAGGTCATATTTGAAGCACTAAATCCTTCATCTGTTTTTTCTATGCAACTGCCAAAATTTCCTCTTGCTACAATGATGTTGACAAGTCACTCTTAAAACTAAATTTACTTATTTAATAGAAGATGTAAAGCAGGTGCTTATGCATTTGAATATGAAGTTCTGCCTAATTTATTTTTTTCTTTAAGAAAAAGGAGATTAGCTGTGACCTCTGTGATGAAAGTAAACTGAATTTGATACCAGGGAATATTTTACTGAAAGTCTTTTCAACTCACAGTTCAATAAAATTTGTCAATCACTGTGGAAGTATTTCCAATTTGTCAAGTAAAGTACCACAATTATAAAAGACTTTGCCAAAAATCGGAGCAGAAACTATTTAGTCAAGTTTAGGATCTGAACAAACAGGTGAGAGCATCTGTTTTGAAGCAGCTGATGATCTAGAAAACCTGAGCAAGACTTAGATGTGGGGATGCCAGGATTATGAGTATATACCTTCTCAAATGCCTGCCTCTGGTAGAGTTTTGTTAGCGCTTCTAGGTTTGACCTAGAACCTGACCACAGGCACATTGTAGTAACACAATCAAGAGCAGCTTCCCTGCCTGTGAAATATCTCTGTCATATTTCAGGAGCTGAAAGCACCAAGTGCTCGGGAGCCCCAGTGACCCTGCTTGGGCTATGGTGCCCCTCTAGCCCGAGGTAACTGCCTGCAGGAGGTGGGAGAGGAAGATGCACTACGGGAGGCCTAGGACAGTTAGCAAACTGCCTAGGAGTTTTATCCCAAACAAAATAGGTACCTGTGGAGGACGCAGTGATGAACCAAAGTGACAAAGGAGGTATGACTGGACTAGGCTTCCACTTACATAAGTGGAGGTCAGCAGATTAGACATGTAAGTAAAAGTTAGCAGAAGCAAAATGAAAATGAACTGCTTTTTTCCCCCAAACATTGCATAATTTTCATCTTTGACTTTGGAAAAGAACTAGTATGTTATTGTAGGACCAATAAAATAGGTAGATTTGAGGAGGTAGCAAATCTATTATGTATGTTCTAAAAAGAAAAATCTAAACAAGACCTTAGGCAGTAGGACACATTTTACAGAAAATATAAATATTTAAGGCTTGGAAATAATTAAAAGTGGGATAAATGCTAGAAGGATTTACTAAAGGTACATTGTGCCAGGCAGAGATGTTGTCTTTGCTAAAATTAATGGATTTCTAGACCTAGGAGGTCTGGTTTACATCATGTGACTGTAGTGGGTATCTGATAATTAATATCAGAATATTAATAGTCAAAAGGGGAAAACTGGGGATCTGCGTAAGTAATATAAGTGGTTAGCTAAATGAAAGGCAGCACTGGTTAGTGCTGAATGAGAAAGTACAGGGTTGTGTAGGTATTACTGTTGGAGTTCTGGGAGGGTGAGTTTTGTGATCAGACTTAAATTTTTCAAGTGACTTACTTGGACACCGAAAATGAGAGCAAGTTGATGAAATTTTCTCATGAGAAGAAAGAGAGCTGATTCAATTAGTTGATCACTGAGTGACTAAACCACTGTTATTGTACATCAGTTGGAAAGGGAGATGGAAAATCATAGGATTCATTTGGATTTGATTGTGCCCCACTAATATATACCAATTAAAGCACATGGTTAGTTTTTGTGACCTAAACTGCAGCAGTTAAGATTAGTGTCATAATAGATCCTTTTCTTTTGCCAAAAAGAACCTCACAGTTTTGCAAAGGCATATCTTGAATACTTTGCATTACATACAAATGAACTCTGCAGTGCAGTCATATGGGGAAAAAAAAGGACAGGAAAGTGTTTTAGGAGACTTTACTCTGTGTGCATGATGGCAGGAAGCAAGGATTCTTCTGCGAATTAAGCTGACTACCTCAGATTTGACACAGTGCTGAATGGTTTGCAATGCGGGCTTGCACACCCCTGCAAACAAGAACATTTTTCCTGTAGAATCAATTTGTGAGAACAGATCAGAGAGAACTGGAGAGAAATGGTACAAAGGGGAGCCCGAGAGAAGAGTGGTGCAGATAAGGAGACAGAAGGAGCCAGAATATCAAAAAGATAGAAGGGAGACTAGTATAAAGATGAGCAGGGATAAGGGGGTGCACGAAGGAGGGGATGAAAAATAGCGAAGAGGGCATGAGGGAAGGCAGGCAGAGGAAGGTGTGTTATGAATGCCAGTAGGAGTTTCTGAGAAAAGGCTCATGTGCACTGCGGCGGCAGAGGAAGATGCAGGATGGATGGACGTACTAGGGGGAGGGGGAGAGGCAGTGAATACTCTCAGCAGGAGGGGGAGAGAGATAGATGGCAAACATACACAGAGGAGTGGTGGGGAGAAATAGTGGATGTACACAGCAGGGAGAGAGCAAGTGAGAGAGAGACACAGCAGATGCACACAGCAGGGGGGAGAAATGCATAGAATGAGGAGGGGGGCAGCATAGGGAAAGTATCAAAAAGCCTCAACAAAATTTAAAAATAAAAGAATAAGAAATAATAAAATTCGTGATTTGAACATTTATCATTATTTAACACAGGAAATCAGGAAGGGAATTGAAGAGAATTTACATCAGTTAAAAATTTTAAGCACTTCAAATGTTAATAATTTTTGGTTTGGAATAAGACTATGCTTGACTTAATGAATTCCTCTTCGCATTTGCAGTGAAGCAGATGTCTGCTTTCTCTGTCTGACAGGGGACCCAATCCATTGCTTTTTGACGTCAATGGGACCGGGGCTTTTTCAAGGGCATGCATTTATCTTGTCAATGTGGTCTAACCAGCCAGCCTCGCTTCGCTGCTCTGGTCTCACACAGGTGAGGAAGGTGGATGGGAAGTGTCGTCACCTAACCTTTCTGAAATCTAGCAGCTGTCACATGCTTCTCAGTACTCTTTTGAATGTTTGGGCACTGATCCCTGTTAGTGGATCAGTGTGGATCAAGTTAGTGGATCAAGTACACACTTGAGGGGAGGTTGCTGTCATGTGCCTCTGGGTGTGGCTCATTGAGGTATCTGGCGCCAGCCCAGCGGCACAGACAAGGTTAGACCACCTTGATAAGCATAAAGCAGTATCAGTAAAAGAGCAGTCCAATAGTGAAATAGCTAAAGGAGCATTTTTTGGAGGATCCTTTTTTCTGTTATTGTATTAAATGATGTGTAACTTTTCCCGGATTCTGTGGAAAACAAACAAGAAAGCTCCAATGATTTTTATGAGCATAACATAAACTCCACAGATATGCATAAAGAGAGAACATTGCCAGTAGAGTGACTTTGTTATTACACCTGTACGCAGAGTTGCTTCTTTGTGACTGAGCTGGCAATTCAAGGAAAAAAAAATTACATGGAAAAGAGACTCAAAGGGAGACACTGAGGAGACGATGTTGGTACATCAAAGGCATGAGGAACTGGAGGTTGAAGATGCTGTTTCTTAACAAAGCAAGTTTTACTCAACAGCAGAGGGGATGTCCCTGTGGAAGAAAGAAAGTGTGGATGGACATTTTGGTTTGTTTTTGTGGGTGGAATCAAAGGAAAGTACTGCACTTGGTCATCAGTATGGACTTTTAGGAAAGTCTCTTCCTCCTTCAGATGGTTTTTAGCCCCTAAAATGATTTCTTACAATTGCTGCAAGGAAGGCTCTACATAGTGCTGATAGCATGCTTTTGAAGGGAGAGGTACCAGTGTCCAAATTAAAGGGACAAAGAGAGTACAGCCAATGTATCCATGCAGGCACACACCTTTGATGAGGGAATGGGAATGTGAGGTTTATATATCTTCAGTGAAAAGTAGAATAGTGTTTGGATTACTCTAAGGTGGAAATGTGGTAGAAGACATGCTCAAAAACCAATAACTGTTCTTATTCATATCACTGTTTTCCTCCCTTCTGAATTCTTACTTATTCTGAAAGCTCACAGAGAAAAGATTTATTCAAGTTTCATTTAACCTCTGCAATATGTTCAGTGGTTGCTGCTGTCCTCCTACAGTGTAAGGAGCTTCATGGAGTGCTGTGCTCTCCGGCCAAGCAGACACAGCAGAAAGAGAGAAAAGGTGGATGAAATGTGTGGGTTTCAAGAGAGAAGATATATATTAGAGACTGATATCAAAATGCCAGTGTTGTAGATCATACTGAGAAACGATGAAGTTCCAGAACGGTCTGTTTGTCTTGTCCAGATTTGGAAGGATTTCACTGCCCGTTTCCTTCTGCCATGGTGGAGCCTGTTGTGGTTTGACAAGCAATGTGGAAAAGCAGGGAAGGAGAGTCTCCTGCCGTATCTTTTTGTGCAAGTGGAACCAGAAATAAATATGGTGTGGTGGGAACGATGCATTCAATTATATTTCAATATGTGAAAGAGCAGTTCAGAAGCAAGCTGGCTGTTCTGTTTCTGCGTGTGTTGGTATCTGCTCTGAGGGTCTCTTAGAGATCTTAGTGTGAGTGCTGTATGTATTAATCGCCTGTAAACATACTTCCGTCAGTCTCCTGCTAGCTCAGTATGATGAGTTTATGCTCCTTTTTTTATGAATAGAAGAATTTTGCTTAGGCATTGCTGGAGTGGGGAAAGGTTCATTCTGAACTGCTGTCACGGCTGTCTCCATCCTCAGAGGCTCTGTTCTCTGGTAGCATCAGCTGAGACTTCTCTCATTCTGAGTCCTCATGCTCTTTTGAATACCACAGGGCATGGCTCAGTCACCTGAGTGACCAAAATGAGTGCTGATGACTGAGAGTTCTCTCTTGCACACTTTTGCAACCACATTTTCAGAGTGCTGCTGGGGTTGAGGCAGAGGGAGGAACTCGCACCACTACTGGGAACTCTGAAAAGCTGTCTGAAACTGATGGGAAGATGTGTCTTTAAGCTGGGCCTAGTGCACATAAAAGACCAAATAATTGCTTTCTTGAGCCATAAAAATAGCTAGAATATTATTATGGTCTCTTTCTGCGTTGGTAGAATAAGTTTTGTCTTTTTTCTTAGATGCTTTAAATTTCTACATGGTCTTCAAATGTGAAAAAAAAAAAAATCCTGTTAAAATGTTTGAGTGGGACTTGGAAAAAAAATCTCCCTTTGCATTCTGATAATTCCGGTTTGTGTCCAATGTTAGCCTGGGAAAGCAAGAGTTATCTTGGGCAATTTGAGTGTGACAAGACGAGCTGAATCTTATTATCAGAAATTCAACAACAAGAAGACTAAAATACAAGGAATCAGTAAATGGTGGTGATTTAAAAAAAAACCAAACAAACCAACAACCCAAGCCAAACAGTAGATACAGCTTCAGCAGGCCTATTATAAGAGCAAAAGCTTAGCTGATAGTACCAGATGGGTGACAACTGATAACTCCGTGAAGGGAATGTTGCCACTATATAGAACCCATGTGTGAGTGTTGTGGGGACTGGAGCACCATTTGACTTCAGGTACCATAATTGCTCTGTAATTCTCTGATGAAATCTTTGCTCTTAAATAACTGCTAGTTTAGTTTCTTTAAGATACGCTTATATGTCAATAGCACAACAAAGTGTTTTGTGACATATATTCTCCTCCATATGTAAGTAACACCTCAAAAACCCTGAATCTTGTTTATGAAGTGACTGCTGTGAAGATTTAATTCTGGCAGGACAAGCTTTAGTAAAACACTAAAACCTTTCTCTTTTTCATCAGCTTCTCTATTGAAATTAATTTTACAGAATATCCAATTAGGTGCTGTTTGTTTAACTACTTGAACTGTGGGGGTTACATACCAGGTAAAGAAAAGTGTTTTGAATATAAAATAGTACAAAATTAAGTCATTTAAAAATGAGAATGAAAACGGCGAGAAAAGCTGAGTCCCCTTCAGCTCTGATTGTGTGATACTTAAAGGGATAGGCTTGAATATTCATATGGCTGATGTGTTCTATCTTCAATCTATTCTATAAAAATTAGAATTAGGTATAAAGCATAAATCACCTCTGATTCTGTCATTTCATAAGAAATCTTAGGCTTTTTGGGGTTTAGAATTGTATAATTTTTTTGAGGCATGTGTGTTGCTTGTTTTTAACTTCAGCATTAGCAATGTAGTGATTTAAATTATCCTTCTAATATTCAGAGTGAAATTAGAGGACCTTATCTGGATGTTGATTGCAGTTTTGCTGATTTTTGTTCAGAACCAGATAGTGTGCCGACATTGTAGACTCTTTCCCTGCCAACAAGCTGACGAAAAAACATATAATTCTCACATATGATTAAAGACTGGAAGGAAAAGACAGAGAGGAAGAGAGCAAAAAGTAAAATGGTAGGTAGGGTAAAGAGAGGAGTGTAATGCAGCTGAATTTCTGTGCGTTTATGCAGCACAAACTGGGACTTAACACAGCAACGTGACAAAAATGTCAATTATAACCATTTCACTGCTATGTAACTAAAAGGAAAGGCCTGCTCATCTCCTGATATATAGCTAGATCTTGATTTCAGTTACATTCTTGAAGCTGAATTTAGGTAATGTCATAATTACAAATGTATTGAAAAGAAAGAAAAAATGAAAAGTTGATGCACGCTCTTTCATATCTGTCTCACCATCGACATCTCACTTGACAGTTCAAAGCAGTTAGAACATACCATGCAATTTTTAAAGTATTTTTTACTTCATTATTAGGAAAGGTTTTCTTGGTCTATATTTGCATCAATTAATGATACAACATGCACAAAAAGTATCTTCGTGACCTTATTTTAAAATACTGCTTTGGATATGTTCCCCTCCCTCCCCCTCCTCCAATTATTAATATTGCTTACAGATTCTGAGAATATTTTTCTATTCTGTTTTAATTTTTTTCTCCATCTAGTCATTGTATTCAATCAGTAAGAACTTTCCTTTCTAATGTCTTTGTGTCTAGGGGCTTGGCACATGAGGGCATGATGAGAGAGTTCAGTGTAGCATCTTCTTTCTTTATTGTTTTTCTTGTGACAAATCTTTAACAGACTCTAGGGAAAATCAGTGTATTTGAAAAAAACAAAAAACTAGACATCTCCTCCCCTAGGATTTTTTTTCAGAAGATGGATACAATATTGACTTACTGATATACGTTAAATAGGAAAAACCATTTTTACACTCTTAGAAATGCGGGTTGTCTGTGTGATCTGCATTAGACTGGAGTAGGATTGTAGCAATATACTGTATTTAGTATTCCTGAATTAGTGACTTGCACCATATTAATGTATCAAATTCAGTTCTGAACAATACAGCTTTCTTTATTCCTAAATGTACTTCCGTTTAGGAAATGAGTTAAAAGTAAATAGGACAGTTACAGATGAGATGAAACTCTGACTTTGGGCACATTTGTAAGAGTATATGACAATAAAGTAATCTGTTAGTTGAGAGAAATTCTTCCTACCCTGTTAACGGATACCTACTTGGGTCCTCTCTTGAAAGATACTTATGATGTTCGGGGAAGAAAAGAAAAGGCCCAGTGTAATACAAGGCTTTTGTGATGTCTTGGGGCATTCAACTCTTTGAACTAAGTCTGTTTAGTAAAAGCAAGTGTTTTGTTCCAAGAGGCTGAAAATGCATCACTACACTCAAAAATTACTTTTTGTTTGTTTTGTAAGAAGAATTAACCACTCATTTTTACTCTTCACCATGTGCATATTTATTTATTTACTTCTTTTTGCAGATGGACACCCTAACTTAAGAGACTCTGTGAGTCTCCAACTGTGATGTCTAAAGCAGGCAGAGGGAAAGATATCATGTCCTGTATTGTTTCCTTTTTTCATCAGTCAGAGCAAGTCAATTTTCTAATTACAGGATGAAAAGTTATATATAGAGTACAAGACATAAGGAATGAGAATAAATAAGTGAAAAACTGTTAATATGCCTTTCTGCATCACAATAGGAATTGCATTTAATATACTTGGTGCAATATTGTATCAACAATACAAAAATTTTGGAGAGAATACAGAAAAAACTTGAGCATTAAAAACATTTTTAAAAGTCAGAAGCAAAAAAGGCTGAAATTTCTTATCATCAAATAGATTAATTTAGTAATTATGATTAGCATTTTTTATTAATAACAGATTATTCAGTAAAACAGGAAAATGAGGTGGTAAATTCCAGATGTTTGAAAGAGTTCTTCCAGAAGGTTTCTGTGGCATAGAACTAAAAAAAAAAAATCCAGTTAATCAAATGTGGTGTAGTAGGTGATAGTTATCAGGTCTTTGACTTTTAAATCCAATTTACTTTGAACTTCAGACTATTTGTCAAATTCTTTACCAAATGATCTTCAGAAAAAAAAGTGGAGTCAGTGTAGTGAAATGATTTTGTCTACAAGGGCAGGCTGAGCAGACTGAAACTTTTAAGAACAGAAGGGAAGTACTCTGCTAGAGGTGAATACAAAGATGATTGCTGCAGAGGGGGTAAGCATGGACATATGAGCTGGTAGGCTTAGACAGGGGGAGAAAAAACCCCTAACCCACAGCATTTCTTTTTTTCCTCTGTACCACAGAATTTAAACTGAGGAATGCACCTCTACTATTTTTAGATGGTCTAAAGTACAAACTGATTTAAAGAGGGACTGGAAAAACAACAGAGAACTGGCTAATGAATAGCTGTTGAAGACAATTGTGTGGACACACAAGCCTGTGGCTTGTGAGATACTAGCCTCATTTGTTACTGGCAGGTATTTTGCGCATTCCTTGGTGGTAGCAGCTGTGGAGATGGACTGTGTACTAGATGGACTAATGTTCTGATCTGCAGTTGCATTTTTCTAGATTTCCAGTTTGAAAGTGAATATATGTACAAAAATCATCACTTTAATCTTTTTCTAGAGCCTAAGAAAGATCCAAAAATCACTTGCCTTAGTGTATCCCTGTAAAACACTCTGCATGAAATATGGGTTGCAGTGTGATTCATTGCCTGTGTTCTGCTTGATAAAGGTGCATTACAACAGCAAAGGTGGTAGAGTTTTGCTAAACTGGGTGGGCATAATAAGGTTAGCAGCTGTTCTTGCTCTGGAAAATACTCTAGGATGTGATGAGGAGGAATGTTTTTTAAAGTCAGCCTTTTCTGTATAAGGGGCACTTATATTAAAGCTTCTGGTGGTGGTTACAACCCAGTTATGTTCTGCCTGGCTCTTGTTGATTGCATTAAAGAATGACAGTTGAACCTCTGGGTGCTTTATAATGTATATACTGTTGGTGCATGATATGTGGTGGAAAGCAATATCCTTCTGCATCCCAGTTTTGGACTGAGGAAATAAATGCACTGTGCAGTTTTCAGTAATTACTTGTAGTCTGTTCATGAATCGGTGTCTCTGCCATTTATTTAAGCGTAAGCAAGTCTCTGGTTGCCTCCAAGACATTGGCTTTTCTTTTAAAATTCTTTGGCAGAAGAATGCTTTCTCTCCTGCTTCAGGAGGTTAGTTGCTTGTCAACCTATTCAACTTGTCATTTCCTGAGAATACAGCTGGGGAGCAGTCAGAGCAGGAGCCTGCTATTGGGGGCCTCCTGCACAATGTGCTACAAATGAAAGGAAGGTTCACTTTTTATTCATCATGTTATATTTTTAACTAAAAGGTTTTTTGCCTTATTTGATTAAAATACTTTAAAAAATATTTGTTTAAATATAAAACATAAAAATGTTATTCACTCAATTCATATATTGATCTAAATAAAACAGTCTTTGAAAAAGTATTTATTTTAAAACATAAGTATTATCTGGTTTAGAAATAGTAAACAAAAACTAATTCCTAACATATGGATCTGGCTCTTCAGAAAATACACCTAATTCGGAAATGTTGGTGAATGAATGCTTTTGAAGAAGCTAAAAGCTTAAGGAGTCACTTACTTAACATGCATAGCTAGTAATAACCTGTCTGCTGCATATGACTTCAGCAACAGAGCCAAAGATTATGGTTTTGTGCAGTTTTATCAGCCCGACTTCTGGGTTTATACTCAAATTTTCAGAATACTCATATTTCGTTGGCTTCTGGACTGAAAGTGAAACCTATGCCCACTTACATTTGTTAATGGTGGTGGATCCCAGGACACTTTAATGCTTTTGTGTGCTTAGGCCTAAGCAAGAAATATCTGGAATATGGGGTTTTTCTGGCAAAGTCAAATATGTTACTGCTTTAACAGATCTATAATTCAGCCCTTTTTTTCGGCATAATAGTGTGTTTTTGGAGAGTGGCCTGCTTTTACCTGCAGAGGGTTATAATTGTGTAAGGACTCTCTTGTATGCCTTTCCTTTTAAAGAGAAAAATAAACATCAAAAATATATACCCCAAATCCCAAAAGAGATTGAAGGTCTTGCATAACTCTTAATGGAAGAGCTGTTCTTTGTTCTGGGGTTAAAAAGGAAAATTGAAACAAAAGAACGGCCAGTTAATAGAATGTAGGATGTTTAGGTAAAATAAAGTCATTTCATCCATGATGAAGAAGGTGCCTACTGTCAAGGAAGCACAGTGTGAAGAAGGCATAATAACTAATAACTTATTTGTACCTGGGTTATTAGGATAAATCTGCAGATAAGGGTACGTGCATAATGGAAGTTTCAAAAGCTGAAAATCTGATGTGATAAATGATTCAAAGTGCAACACATTAGATTAGATTTTAATGTTTGTAAAATGAATGAAACAATACATCTATATGCCAAAACCGTATTATCATAAACGTATTTGCCAAACTATAAGACATAAATTGCACTTAAATTTAGTAATCTATGATGGTATGCTTGAATGTATCTTTGTGATTAAATGTGAACAATTGCTCCTATAAGGTAAAGGTCTGTGTTTGTGTGATTAATCAGATTGAAATGACAGGGCGGACAGTTCATGCCATGCCTGGTTATCAGAGTGATTGATTTTAGTCAATGCTGCTGGATGAAAAAAAATCTGTTAATAACTACAGCTGCAAAACTCCTGATGTCACTGATAGCACAAATCACTTCTCACACTCCTATTATCTGGCTCATTTGCAGATACGGAGCACACAAACCGATCCATTGGAACGCAAAATTATAACATACAGATTTATGCAAGAGGGATGACTGCAAAGTGCGTTGCATGAGCAGTGTAAGAAGCTGAAAATTGCTGCTGTTGTAGCTGTCATAGGCACGTTATTTTCTTTGGTATGTGTGGAGATTTTGCTGTCAGGCTTTTATCCTCTAGATTGTTTGCGCTGTACCTCTCTTCCTGCTTAAAATAGAAAATCAGTCACTGAACCTGGATGCTATTAAGTGTTCTTAGAATAGTTCTTAACTAAGTTGGCTGATTTGCACTTTCTGATGAAGGAACATTTGGTTGTTTATTGCAGGCTCTGAACAAACATGTTTTTCCAGAATCAACTAATAAGATTACTAATTGCATTTCATCAACAGAATTGTTTATCGTAGGTATATTCCTTCCATCTAATATTTATCTTTTTAGTTCTGTTTTTGTTTTGAAAGATTTAGAGTTTATCTGCATCAAACATTGTGTCTTATCTGCATTTTGCAAGGGTTAACAAGGAATGCTGATGTCTTACAGACTTCATAGGAGAAGGGGGAAAACAAATAGTCTCAAGTGTTTGGTAGGATCGTTATCCTAAATCCAGCCCCTTACCCAGCCTTTCTCCATTAGCTTTTCGTCTGCCATTCCCCACTGGCCTAAAGCAACACATTTGATATACCTCCAAACATAAAAATCTTTTTGGGTTCTTATAGTCCCTTGTCCCCCCAGAATTCACGGATGCATCTATTTTCAGAAAGCACATACAGTTATAGTCTGAAATACTGGGGCTCTTGATTTTTTGAAATGATGAAATAATCCTTGCTTTTTCAAGCTTCTCCCTTCTGCTCTGTCAGCAAGTCATTCTACTGCAAAAACATTTATATGAAAAACTCCAGACTTACTAATGTGTATGCTATTTCATCACACTGCTGTTTAGTTCTGTCTGGTATTCTGCAGAAGACCAGAGTGTGCTCGTAGAGATACCAGTTAGCCCCAACATTTCATGCATGTAAATGATAAGGGAAAAATGTTCAGTTAAGAAAGCAGAGATGGTTCTTGCTTAGTTGGATATTAAAGCATTATTATTTGTTCTTACTTCTCCAGAGGATCTGTGTCTTGATTAGGATTCTGTTGTGGTAAATGCCTCTATCAATCACAGCGAGATCAAGTCCTTGCCTGAAGATGTGCATATAAAGATACCCCATACAGTAGCATGCCTTGAAGGAGCTTGATGGTAATTTCATAGGTGTCAAATATATTAATGTGAGTTCAGGTAGACTGGCTTGTTTCTGAAGTATTTCAAGATAAAACCTTCTTTTTATTGATTTATTTTAATTATTACTGTGATTCTCACAGGAATAGTTGTGATGAAAAACAAAGGACTTGCCTGACTTTCAGATTTGTGACTTTCTGAACTTCGGATATTGTCCTTTAATATGTTGAGTAAGATTGTGTAGGAGTTCTGTGTTAGGTGCTTTCATCAAAGGAATGAAAAAACTGAAGATGAATCCTTGCCACTAGTGTAGTTTACTTAGGAGTTTACTGAGGATTTATCCCTTAATCTAAAGGTCATAACATTTTAAATGACATGCTTTTAATATTCAGAATGGACCCAATTGCCCTCTGAGCAGCTGATAACATTGAAATGCTTTTAGCCACAGATACCCATACATTACCTTTCCTCATTTTCTTTTCATAAAAATAATGAAACTTGGACTTTACTGCAAATGCTCTTTTGTCTTTTGTTCAAGCAAAAGAGTAAAACTTGACTGTAAGCCTGCTTGTGTGTGGTGTTCCTGAGTTCATTGCTTGATTTGTTTGCAGATATGGCAAACTGAGAAGATGTGTTTAAAATACTGCCCGTGCAAGAAGAATCCCATCCATGAAGGAATCTGAACTAGGAGGACGAGACAGGAGTTCTTGGCTGCACTCTTTTGCTAGCATCACGAAGGCATTGCCATAAGATTGTATGAAGATGCGCCACCCAAGGAATTCTAGATAAAATGTCACAGTTTGACACCGAATACAGGACATATATATACATATCCATTCCATTTCACAGAGCAGCCACTCTGTCTCCAGGCACAGCTGCAGGACTCTTCATAAATAAATAACCTCGTGTAAGACAGATTATGTTCCTCAGATATCAATCACTGGTAAATATCATGTTCCTACTTACGATGTAAGAATACTAAATGGAATCTCATGAAGATTTCAGATTGCCATTATATTTACAGTCCTGGGGCTTACTGCTGAGAATTATTGGATGTCTTTCCCTCTGAATGTGAGCTGGAAGCTGCAGTGGGATACTCATTCCTAGCTTGCCTCTCAGATTTTCAAATCAAGGTTAATCATGCTTCTTAAAGCCCTACCTCTAAATCACTGTAAATATTGCAAAAGGATTCCAAACTTGGTCAGATGGGTTCAGTGAGGGAACAAAAGCCCAAACTCATCCTTTCCTGATTCCATATGTGTAAAATGTTTTGGACCAAAGTGTTCTTAATATTGTGTGATTAGAGGGACTAAATATAGCGGGGGGAAGAATGTCAAAAAAAACACCTGAGGCGTTGGAGTGCCTTCTAGTATCTGCACAATGAAAAGGCAGTTATTTCATTTCCTTTCTTTTACTGGGCCATCAGCTCTTTTTCTGTCAGTGGTCAGCCTTTCCCAGTTCCAGCTGCAAATAATACATCTCTCCATGTACTGATACCAAGAAGCAGGGCTGTTCTAACCCTGAATTCTTGCCGTTTTTCAGAGGCAGTGAGTCTTATTTCTTTGCAGTCTGTTTGAATGCTTCCCTCACCAGCTGCTGTTATCCACTAGCCAAAATAAAGGTGAGAGATTGTTTACAAGTTCAGAAATTCTGTGTTGGAGCCTGTCAGTGTTTTGAATGAAGCCACAGTTGAGTGTTTTGAGATGACTCGAATTTTTTTCAAAATGACTGCAGCTGCTGTTTCATTCCTTATTAATTTTGGCTTATTTATAAATAATCCCAGACAAGTTTCAATACTTCTTTTTCATATTCTATTCCATTCTGTTTATTCTTACAGGAAAAAATATAGTTAGAATATACAGACTCCCCTCCCCGCCATGATTTAGTATATCACAGATTAGCTTGTGATCATTTTTGTTGAACTGTAAGGATAAGGAAAAGCTCAAAGCTTGCTAAATACTCTTTGGTTTTAGTTGTTGTTTTTAATTATTGTTTTTATTAGGGAATGTATAAAGGAATATTTGTCAACATTTACCTTCTTAACATAATTGCTTTTATTTTAGGATTGGATTACATTTGTTCTGTAGCACTCTCATTAAGTTGCAAAAGGATGACCTAAACAGAGGAGTAGCCCAGCAGAGCCAAAAGCACCTTGGCAAAAATGTGAGCTAAGAGGGGTACACAGCATTTCATTACCCTGGTTTAGTCCAGGCACCCTGGAAGTACTTCTATGGAAGGTATCTAGCCAAAGCAACCAATCTGGTAAGAGAAGCACTGCAGCTTACTGTAGCCATCTCTATCCTTATTGAGCTTTAATGTGGCATAGTAGGATTCGGGCTGACCAAAAGTCAGATGTTTGTTGAGGGATTATTGCTTTCAACTGGCATATAACAAGTATGACTTTTTCCTAAAGTTTGTTGGGTTTTTTTTGTTGTTGTTTTTTTTTTATTTCTGTTTTGAGTTAAAGTTAGAAAAAATTAATGTCAGTGTGCCTCTTAATTTGTAATTTCTGAGGCAATGCTCTACTTCGTACAACATCATGGTTAGTATGCCATAGGCTTCATGACACAGCCTCCTGAATTTTCCAAGCAGATTGCTTCAGCGTAGGGGAAAGGTTATAATTTTGCTATTAGTTTCTATTACAAAATAAATAATTTCCAGATAAAAAGTGATTTAGCTTGCCACAAAAATACACAGCATTTTCAAATGTAGGAATCAGAAGCTTATTTTTGCTACTATGAAACAGTCACTAGGAGAAAACCATTTATGAATTGAGAAAGGGAGGTAGAGACTTAGAGGTGTCTTCAGCCAATTTTGATTCTCTGAAATTATCTTAGATATTTTCAAGTATTTTTCTTCAGTGGATTTATATTTCAGACAGTATTTCTGACAATCTATTTTATGCTTCATTGACCACAGGGTTTTGAAATTCTAGTTCATATTGGCACAGTAGTGTCAAATTTGTAGTGATAAATGGATAACTTTTTTTTTCATTTTAAATAGGTCTCTGTTGTTTAATTTGAGATCTGTAATTTTTTTTTCGGTTCATTACTTGTGCTATTTTTCTGTCTAGGAAAAAGTGATTAAAAGAGACAGAGGGATCAAGGTGCTTTAGACTTGTCCATGTGAACAAATGGATTGTCCAAGGGAGGGTAAATGTACTCATGCCGTCTATTCATTTTGCTTTAACAGAATTAATGTTATAGTTTTCTGAAATTATTCTTTTTTAGTGAACCAACTCTGCTGCTCTTGGGAATCTGTTTAAAATGTGCAACCCAGGATTCATTAATGCGTAGTATGCTTGCTAATGTTATTTTCATAAGCAGAGGTCTTTTATTTAGGTGTATAGTGAATTAAATTTCTTGACTTTCAACAGAGCAGTAGTGTTGCTAAATTATAACCTCCTTATACTTAGTGATAATACCTCCTCTCGTTATTTAGGTATGTTCCACTACCTAATTGTAGGGAGGAGGAAGCTGAAGAGGAAGTTATGCGCTGAGAAAATGCTTCTATTTTAGCATGTCTCTATTATTCTTTATCTATTTTATAAAAAACATATCTCTTCAAAAATGGGCCCTGAATCTCAGGTTAGTTACATTGCTTTCCTAAATCTACAGAAATCTGCATTTTATATTACTCATGTAAGATAATTCTGATCCCAGTTCTTAAGATTGTGTAGGATTTTTTTCATTGTTTTTTCATGAAATTGGTGGAAAATATTCCTAGATTTTCCTATGCTGTAATATCTGGGAGAGTCCATTTTTTATATAGACTGCAATTAAATAGAGAGGACACAGAGTGGGATTATAATATGTCAAGAGGCAAAGAAGAGAGTTGCCTACCTGTGGTCAATGAATAGCTGGAGAGAGCTGTGTTATATCTAAAGACAATACAGAAAAGCAACTATTCCTTAAAGTGGAATAAAGAGCTTGCTTCTGAAACCAGTGAGAGACAATTTAAAGGCACAGTGTGATGAGGAATAGGACTACTCCCCTGATTTGGGTCTTTGGCTTATATGTACGTATGTGTATTACATTTCCATGTGTATGTTTTGTGTTACAAACTATTCAAGTTCCTGCTTTTTGTGTGTATCATACCTATGTTTTCACCAGGAAAATCTATCTGGCGTGTGGTTTTGATTGCCATTTGTCCAGGAAGCCATAATAGTGAATCATAGGATCATAGACTATCCTGAGTGGGAAGGGACTCAAGGATCAACTCTGGACTCCACGCGGGGCAACCTGAAAGTTAAACCTAATGTCTAAGAGTGTTGTTCAAACACTTCTTGAATGCTGGCAGGCTTGGATCCGTGACTTCACTGGTGAGGTTGTTTCAATTCCTAATCACATTTTCAGTGAAGAACATTTTCTAAATCACAGAGTCAAAGGATATCATGTTGGAAGGGTTCTCAAGGGTCACCTGGTCCAGCCATTCTTGGCAAAAGCACTGTCTCAACAAGATGGCCCAGCAACATGTCCAGCCAAAGTGTCCAATGTTGGGGAAATCACCACTTCTCTGGGAAAGTTATTCCAATGCCTGATTGTTCTCATTGTGAAAAAATTTTCCTTGTGTGAGCAGTCAGAATCTCCCCAGGAGTAACTTGCGCCCATTACACCTTGTCTTTTCCGTATGCCTGCTTGTAAGAAGTACTATAGAAGAGCTTCCTTTCACTGTGGATTAAAAAATTGGATTGTTTCTAGAAATGCTAAACTGTTATGTTATAGTACAAACAGACAATCTTTTAGTTAAGTAAAGTTAAAATGTTTCAACTGGCACATATTGATGTGCAAATGTGTGTGTATATATACATATTCATATATGTAAAACACAGTCTTATGTATATAATACTTATATCATGAGTAAGTGAGAAATATAAAACTTATATCATGAACTGTGATAGTAATGTGCTAAAACTTGAACGGAAATTCCAGAATAACCAGGTGACACTTTGTCCTTAAAATCCTGGTGGAAAAGCTATTATTTTACCATTGTCTTTACTGTTACAAATTCAAGAAAGTTGTCTTTCATTAAAAGTAACAATAAGGGGGAAAAAAAGTACACAAACCCTTCTCTTTGGGATTTTTTTTGACAAGACTTACTGTTGGATTTCAGAAAACCTGTGCATTTGAGGAAATGTTGGTTTGTAATCCAAAGTGTGCTGACCTTACCACCATAAGCTATTGATATCATACATTGCCTCTAATACTACTATGAGATCACTATCCCACTCTCAGATTTGATTCTGTTCTATTCACTGCACCTAGAAAAAAAACATGATCTCATTATGCCTAATTTCCTAAGAAATCTGGCCAAAGTGTTAAGACAAAAAGATACGGTGCTTTTGAGAAGGAACTGTAGAGATATGTTTAGCATTTAGTGTTTTCAAAGATAACTAAAGATTTTTTTTGGGTTGGGAGTGAGGATTGATTGTTGGTGAATCGCATATATAATTCGTCAGTTGTCTTCATGTATTTTGATACTTGTGAATTTGTAACATAGGCAATGACACTTTAAAACAAAATGATTCTCCTCCTCTTCTTTTTCTCACTGATTTTCTTTAACTTCATCTGTGTTGACAAAAAGGAGTTGGAATGAAGGGAATTTGGATGAATTTATCTGTCATGATGGGAGAAGAAAGGCAAAGAAAAGCTTCTAATGTTTTAGCATGCATTAGAATGTTAATAGACAATTACCATAATTAAATAAAAACATTCTGGTTTCTTAGTAGTGTGCCAGTTTTCAAAAAGCAAGTATTCCTTGTTGTCTCTTACTTGAGAGATATAAATCAATTTGTCTGCTAAATCCAGGAGATGTCAAAGCACATGTTTTATTTATCATGGTGTGTTCATCTATTTGTCTTTTCCTTTATTGAAAATGCGGGTTGGTTTGAGATTTTAAATTGTTAATTTTCTACTCTCTCTCTCTCTACTTGAATGTACTTTATTTTCATGTGCAGTCAAAGAAGCATGAGTATTAGCCTCCATGCTGTGCGTATAAATAACTCCTCTAGCAACTGGAAAGAATTAAAACATGGCATTAGCAGCAAAAGCTGCATTAGTTGGAATGGTTTACCCAGGATATGCTAACTGATAAACTTGTATCTATTTAAGAAAGATCTAATTAGGATGCTTTTTGTTACATAAACTAAACCATATTATTGTAATGAAACATACATAAAATAATGAATAGAACATATTTTTTTATAATTTTGTTCAAATGGGATGACTTAAGATAATTTTTACATTTTAAGCATTTAGTTTCATGACATTTCCTAGCAATTCACCAATTATAATGCCTCAAATGTTTGCCATTATTAAGAGACATTTAATGTAAGATTAGATTAGTCATAAATATTTTATAGGGAGAAAATATATTATTTCAGGTACTTCCCAACATCTTTATGCCTGTAATTCTGTGCATCTGCATACAAATAAAAGGGATGCTCTGTTAGCATATTGCACTCCTACTACATCCTTCTGCTGTGGGTGAGTCAGTCTTGAAACAATTTGAAGATTGTCTTGATTTTGCTTCCAAAGTCTAAAGCTAGATACTGTTTGGGATGACTTTTCTTCCCTTTCTCTGTTCTGTCATCGTAGCAGTCTTTGAAGTAAAGTTATGACTGTTCCCAGGTATTTGAAGATCTGTCCTTGACTGTCCATAGCGTGGTTCTGCCTGGCGTGGTAAAGGACAGGTCTGGCAGCTTCCTTGTTTTTCTAGACCACTACGACAGATATGCCGTTTTGACTTATTTTGTAATGAAAAACTGAGGCACTTTGATGTTAAGTGATGGTGAAGGATTTTGCAGGGCTGTGACATGGAGGTGCTTTGCTCTGTACCTTTAATCACCTTTTGAACTCTAACACTGTTGAGGCATTAGTTTTCTTCCCAGGGCAGACAAGAATTGCGCTGTGGCAGTGCCATATGAGTAGGGAAAATCAGTCTTCATGCATCAAGCCAGTAAAGGGGAAAGTGGAGAGAAGGAAACTACATTTCATTTCATATTTAACAGCCTATTATGGCAGGATTGCCGCAAACACAAATATTTTAATTTTAAGGCACACATTTTAGGAAAAAAAAAAGTGAATCTTCTAAGGAAACAAGACATAATTTGTTGGGGTTTTCCCTCTTCATTCTCTTTGCCTTTTGTGTCAAGGAACTGCATACCAGCATGCTTCTGGTGCGTGGTGGCCACATCCCTCCTGACTATACTCTCATTTTTATGACTCAAATAGCAGTCCCAAAAGTTCCTTTCTCAGGGGCTTACAACATTTATCTGGGTTGTGACTCACCTGCAGCACTCCAGACCTCCTGTTGGTTGGTGACCACACAACTGTAAGGACACCCTGTCTCACCACAAACGGACCCTAACTGAGGAACTCTTGATGTGAACCCTAAACAGGAGCTGGACATGGGCAGCAGCAGCAGCAGGAGTAGCCTGGTGTGGAGCTTCCTAGAGAACACTCACTGTTTTATAAAGCAATAACACACCTCAGAAGAGGTGCTTGGTAAGATTGCTCTGCTGTGTGCTTTAGGGATGTTCTTCACTGTAGAGGTTTAATAAGCTTGAAGGAATCCTAGTGTCCACTCTGGAGACTGCCTGCTCCATTTATTCTTTTGCTATCTGAGGACAAAACAATGTTGGGTGATTCTGTTTGGATCATACATTAACCAAATTTCTATCAATGACCTAAAATAGAAATAATACTAGCCACTAAATAGAGAATAGTGTTTCACAGAACCATTTAAAACTGTCTAACCAAATGAAATTAGCAATAATTCCTTAAAAGATTGTTTTTTAGTTTATGTCTATCCTCTGTTTTCTGCAGTTTTGTGCATCTATAAATTCTGCCAACTCTGTTGACAGGCAATATTGGTCTTCCTTTGAAAGTTTGATTTGCTTTCTATGAGATTTCTTGATATATAGTAGAAGTTTAGTTATGACTTAAGCTTGAAAAATCCCACCTTGACTGTTTCATTGCCTCTGTGATAAACTTAAAAATCTGTGTGATCCACATGCTGCCGCCTGGGTGTTAAAGCAACAGCGTTTCTTTTAAAATGAACACAGTTATTAAGAAAGATAAAGTACTAAAATAATAAAAGATAAAAAACACATATATTCTTATGTAGAACATGGGATTAGTATATTTTTAAAATAGTTTTAGCTGTATACTTGGCAGCAACTTCTTAAAATTTTAATTTCATTTAGCTGTGGATTCCCCTTAGTCATCTATACTAATGCAAGCAGCAGTCCCCATTCAATGCATAGAAGGCTGTTATTAAGCTGTAAGGTTGTAAATAGTCTTTGCTTTTTGAATTTTCCCTTTTGTCGGTAAACACATATTGGAAAGAGAGAGACTAGGCTGGAAATGTCATTTCTTGGTGTTTAATGAATGTTTTAACAGTATGACAGGATTTATTTCATTCCAGCGGATACAAAAGAATTACAAAGTTGTTTAGAGTAACACATTTTACCATTTATTTCCATTTTTTCACTATATAATAAACACAATATTTCTTGCGTAAGAAGACCGTTTCTCCTCGTCATACACCCTGTGAGGTAATAACAGCCATTAGTTCCTTGGTGCCAGTTCTGCTGGTACTAATGAAATCTCTGCTACTGATTTATCTTGTGGTTAATTTTGCTGTGGAGTTTTGGAATGACATAAACATTGATTTAAACTTTTCATAGGTTTTGTGCCTGAGCTCTTACCCATGTTGGCTTCTCTGGTGCATACATTCAGGCCACAGCCTGTCCCTCTTTAGGTGCGTGTGTTTGTCACCAGAAGTCTCTTTTGACAATACCTGTGGGAACAGTGTGTTTAACCTCTCCACCCCAAAGTTTAATTTCAGCAAAACTAACAGTTCAGAAAATGATTAATGAGGGTGGTAAGCAGGCTGACAAGGCAGAGAGTATTGACTTCATTAACCTGTTTAACTAGGGAACTGGGTAAAAAAACCGTAAAAATTAAGTGTAACCTCTAATGCTTCCTTGCCATGTGGTATAGGAAGTGGGAATCACTCACAGTAAATTATAGTTCTAAAGAAAATGTATACCATTATGATAAATGTGATATAAATCAGTAGATAGGCTGGCTTTCATTGCTGCCTTTTACTAAGTCATTGTCCTGCCCCAGATTGGCTATTCTGTAGTGATTCATAGATAATTTCTTGTAATGAATGACCATAATTCTGGTAGAACTTGGAAACTGGTAGTAAAGCTTGTTTCTAGAACATTTACTAGTTTCTTTCAGTAATACAGTAGAAGCTGAAACTAAAATAAGAACAGAAGTCTCATCCTTTTCTCCTTCAAATTCTTTTGGAAAGAACACAACATTTGACTCTCATATCTTATGGAGGTATAAAAAGGCAGATGTCCCTCTGGTTGCAATCTCCATCTTAATTAATTAGAAAAACTGAGGAGCTATTTGGGTTTGTACATTGTTTGAACGAGAAGTTGGAGATTAGCAGTCTTATCTGTGGTGGTGCTTGTTGGCATCCTGGAAGAGAAACAGAATTTAAAGAGCTCTTAACTTTTGGGATTTTTTTTAATAATAAAAGTAACGTTTTGGAAACTCAAGTGAGGAAATGGAAAAATGAATGTTCTCAGGGTAGCACTAGCTCAGCCTCTTTGCACAAATAGGTTTTTTTCCCCAGTAGATTCCTAAAGCTGATTATATTACCATTTGTTTTGCTCTGCATGGAAGAATTCCCTTCCTTGCAAGGTATACACTGCCTTCTCTACAACAGTCAATAGCTAAACAGTACTAATAGCAATGATTAAAGGATCAGATGTACAGTTCAATTAGTAGAAGTGGGTTTTAATTTCCTGAGTCTTAATTGGGGATGATATTGATGTCACCTTAATTTTAACTGTGTATATGTTTTGAAATGTAAATATAAAACAATAGATCCAGAAAATGTCATCAGGCCTGAGTGAGATGTGCTAGACTGTGCATCCCTCCAACGCAAGAGCAAACAGCAAAGAAATAAGCAGCTAAGTCATTCGATATCCTGTGCTTCACTCAGGTCTGCATCGCAGCCTTATCTTCCTCCCTTTCATCACACACAGCTCACATATCATCACCACCCCACCCCCTTCCCCAACGCAAGCAGTTTTGTTATCAGCCACAATTATTATTTGCCAACACACTGAATAGAATTTATAGAACTGAAATTTATAAATTAAAACTGTCATGTAGTTCAACTACAATCTGCATATTTCTGCTCATGAGTTGTGCTGACCAGTGCAAGCTCGGCAAGGAGATAATGCAGAAGGGCTTTCTAATGTTCTCCTCGGGGTTTTTCTGCACTTCTGAGGACTGGAGAGGTGCCCTCAGCATTGAGTGTGCTGCCCTCTGCTGCTGCGTGCGTCCCTGCTCGTTGTAGCCTCTGCTCATGGGGACCGGCCCTCACCCGGACCAGGAACCTCTTTGCAAGACCAGGGCTGATGGAGGTGAGGCCGAGCAAGAAGCAGCAAGATGCAGGTCTGCTTGCAGCATAGCACGGGAACAAGCCATGGGCTGGAGTTTAAATACATCTCCTAAGCTGAGGGGCCGAGACAGCAGCACGTTCCCCGGCAGCCGATCCCGGCTCACCCAGCGGTGTCACTGGAGGTAGTTGTGAGCAGCTGAAGCCCGGGATGGGCCAGGAGAAAGGCTGCAGGATGCCGCTGTGCCTCAGGCAGGGCTCTGTCATAACCTTGCTCTCTAGAGAGGAATGTATCAGTGTAAATAGAGTTTAATTACAGTCTCTTTATTCCCTGTTGAGAAGTGCAAGAGAATGGAACCAGGACATGTGGAATTGGCACCAGTGGGAAATTATCCCAAGTAGCATTTGTGTCTTATTGGCCACTTCTGAAACCCATACAGTGAGATTTGCTATCATCAGAAAAGAAAATATGGCTCTGAACACTGCGGATCTGATGACAATTCTGATCTTAGTGACTAATGCTGTCAGGAGGAAGGGAGGAGGGGATGCCTTGTGTGGGAAAATAGAGGTGAATGAAAACTGAGCTGAAGAAAAGTCAACTTTGAGAATGCTTTAACGTCCTCAAGTCTTGTAATAGACCTATGGCAACTCCAGAACTGCTGCTTGGATTTCAGAAAATAACCTCCCATCCAGTATTTGACACTTCCGCTGCTCCCTGAAATTGTAATTTTTCCCCTCCTGTGTTAGGGTTCCTAAACTGCAATAGCAGCTTAAGTATTTCACCTTTGTTTTGTCGTTTTGTTTTTCTAGGATTTGGGAAGCTGAGTTATTTAACACGTGAAAAGTGAGTAATTAAGAGGCCTCTCCTTAATGGATGTGAGTGCCAAAAGTACTAATGATGAGGAGGAGATTTGCATTTGCTGATTTTTGATAATAAAGGAGAGAAAAGTGGTTTTCTCCTTTGTTTCCACTGGAAAAGAATAGCGAATAGGCTGCGAGGTAATATTACCAATATTGGTCAAAGAACAGGATATATTACAACAATTTAATTCCACAGGTTCGTTAAAGAGTGGCTAATTGAAGGTCAAACAGTTAAAAAATGTGCCCTCAAGACTCTTTTTGTCCCTGCAGTTCATCACGTGGAATGGTAACTTTCGCTTCTTCTCAATATTAATAAGGTGATCCATTTTATTTCCTGAAAATGAATTAAAGATGGTGAATTTTCCTTTTTATAGGAAGATAGCAGAAAGAATATTCGAAAAGAATAAGTCTAGAGCTGTTATTTGGCTATCTTTCTGTCTGTGAGGAGGACCCCTGTGGTGTTATATTCAGAGGCATTTCCCTGTCTCTAAGTGAATCTTTTCTCAAAGATCTAAATTTCAGTTGTCAAAACTTTCTCCTTTCAGATATAGCAATGGAAGACTTAAAAGCCATGGGAATAACCTTTGGCTTGAATTTAAATGCATATCTCCAGGGACTTTAAACTCACATCACACTGCTTTCTACCCAACAGATTTTGCAGGTGATACAATATAGTTCAGAAATTCTTTTCAGAGCCAGGCCTTGCCCAGTCCACCACCACACATGCTATGAGTAAGGTGAAAGAAGAACCCTCAGTACTCCAGGCAGATGCTTACAACTCCTTTTGTTTACATTCCCTTGCATTGGTTCTTTTTCACTCTACATCAAATTGCATGTCTTTGGCAACTGGTTCTTGTTTCCATCTCACTTGAAAACTGGGTTACTCATAGCTGTCTCTTGGTTTTGTGGTACACAACACTTTTACTCCAACTTTGCTTCCTTTGTTTTGGGTGGTGTGCTTAAGAATTCTTGAAGTGTTTTTCTGCTTCAGAAGAGGAATCTCTGAAAACACTGGCAAGTCATCACAACTGGGTGTGGCATGACAGTTCTGTTGGCTGTGAATGTGCTGAGGAGCTGTAACACTAGGACTGTACATCTGTATAATGTAGATGTGTGTGTGCAGTCCTGGCTAGGGTCTGTGTGTGCATACACACACGATCCTCTCTGTGCATGCTGCCCTAATTTGTGCGGTGCAGCTTTTCTCCTCCACAAGAGGTTTCTGGGACCATGACTGTTCATAGCCATTGTTAAACATTAAGGAATGATAATCCAATGTCCTCGCAGGCATTAATTGTCATTTTGGTTTCAGCTGTGTTGTGGATGCCTTGTGTTCATCTCAGTCTAAGGACTTCTCTAGCACTGACTGCTCTTAGATGTCAGACAGAAGATGGCCTTCACAGGTGATATGCTTCTGTTTCTCAGAAAGCTAATGTTCTGAAAGAAGCTTAGCTCAGCCTTCCAGCTGCGGAGCCACAGCAGTCATATAATACTTCCAGGGACTGAATACTGTGGAAAGGGTGTGTTAAAATGCTTATGAGCAGGACATATATGTGTCATTAACTGAAATAAATTAATCAGTTATTTTTACAAGTGTTGAAAAGGAGCAGCCTAAAACAGCAGTTCATCCCATCATGGATAGCAGCACAACCATGATGTACTATTCTACCAAACCAGAGAACTCATCCTATCCAAGTCTTCACTTGTATCACACTGTGCAGTGTTTTTTTAATCCAGCACACACATTAAAAAGGAACAGAAACAAAACAAAAACCCACGAACCCTGAAGGTCAGTCAGTCTAAATAATGACAGGCAATACAAATGCATTTTATACATAAACAGAAAAGGAGTGGGGAAGGTCTTTCTCATTATGCCAAATGGCAGTCTGGCTATGATTTAATGCATTTGAAATTAAGTCTGTCTCTTCAGCTGTACATTTTTACTAGGTCTGCAGAACAGACTGGCAGACAGTGTGAGCAGATGCTTCTGGTTGGATCAGGATAAATTTCTTTGTGCTGGCTTTTTCGTCTGATAAAATCTTTTGCATCTTTTTGCAGCAGTGAGCTTTAGGTATTTTCCAGATGAAGTGTTGGACCAAATGAGTCTAGTGGTGTACCATTGTAAGGAGTCTGAAAAGGCAGCTTCTGTTTAAAGGTCTCTGCTTACTGTGTAGGTGAAGAACAAATATGACTTTATGACTTCAATATCTTTCTCCTTCTTTCCATTTTCTCATGGCACCTAGAAAAATGTCATTTTTCTTGTGGATTCTTGTGATTTTTTTCACGCAGTCAGTGCAACATCTGGTCCTTTAGGGATTTACAGTACATGAAATCAACACCTTATTTCATAAGTAATGCAAAGAAAAGGAGATTATGGTTTGGTGGTTTTTTGATTCTTCAGAATTAGGAGAAGTAGTAACCTACTCTTTTTCCTGGTGCCTTGTGTATGTGTGGAGTGTTCCTGGACAGTTCTGGTGCTAAGATATTTATCAATAGTCAAAACTCATGAAGTCCCAGATCCCTGTTTCTATTCCACAAGCAGACCCTGACAACAATTACCTTTTCTTAAAGAGTGGGGAAAACGTATAATTCAATCATTTATTATGAACTTTCATCTATCATACTTCAATACATAACAATAAAAAAGCACTTCCAGAATGACACGAGGCACAGTATAGCCAAAACCATGGTTTAGTACTATTGACTGAACATATTAGAGGTGTAATTCATTATTGTTGATGTGAACAGTTCAAAAGCTTAAATTTTTGCTTCAAACCAGAAAATTATCTATAATCTCTAGAAAGTGATTATGTTTCCTGAAAAATTCAAATAAATTGAATTTAATGGAAAGGAGAAAAAAATCCAAAACAAAACAAAAAAAAAAGAAAAGAAAAAGGAAAATGATTTTAAAATGCCCTTCTTGATAATTCTCTATATGCATGATTTTCTTTGTTCCTCTTTTTTTGTTCCTTTTATTTTTTTTTCTACTTACAAGCTTTGTTATCTGAGTCTTTAGTTCTTCCTGCTCCTTTCATATCTTAGCTACTCTTTCAGCAAGAGTTTATGGCCTGTGAGCCAATTGCCTTTTTTCTTCTTTAATTATGGAAGCTGAAGGCCACTTTGTCTGCCCTGAGTGCTTAATTGAAGGAGGACCATGCTTGCTTTTTTGTTCCTGCCTAGCTTGCCAAGAGTATGGTGCACTGCACAGAGGGGGCAACAGCTTCTTTGGTGATTTCTTTTTAACTAGCATCCTGAAGTAAAAGGGGGAGCCAATAAGGAGATTTATAATACTTTGTCACTTATTTAGGAAGGACTGTGATGGCCTAGTCTAGGTAAGTATATGTGTAGAATGTTCTTCAGTTTTTATCTTGGTAGAACATATGGAAAATACTTCCTTTTAAGGAGTTCACTTAACATATCCTGTGTCTCTCTCTTTTTCCCCATACTGAAAGGGGGAAGGGGTTATATTCATGAAGAAATTCCCTACTTTCTACTCTTTCATCATGAAGTGATATTTTTCTCATTAATTTATTTTGAAAGAGGTATATGGGTGGTCACTGCGAGCTGATTTGGCCTTTTATATGCCGTTCTATGAATCAGCCAGAATGTGACTTTGAACAATAATTATCTCTGTTCAAGTTTTATTATTTATTTGCCTTTTTATATTTGCCCAATTTGATATCTGAATGAGTCACTGTTTTATAGAAGGCATGTCTTTAAAATTATTCAATACAGCAATAAGATTTCTAAGCAGGGAATTAGAATTGCTCTTACAGTGTTTATGCTAAGATGACAATCAGACACTCTGGTTCTGCCTGGAGATACTTGCTAAATTGGTAGTGGGATTGAACTTGGCTCTGACTTTTCAGAGCATGCAGATCTTCTGACTGAGCCATGAAGGGTGAACTGTCACATATCAAAGCTTAATTAATGCTTAAATTTATCTTTCACTCATTCTCCAATTGGCTCATACTAAAAGAAAAATATTTCCTGTTGTGATGCCTTTTATTTTCTCAGGAACAAATCCAATGATACCAAAGGAAGCTGTGGTTGCAGTTTAGTGACAGAATACAAAAAATAAGAAGTGATAATTAAGTTATGCCGTGAATATTGGTTATAAATTACATTGTCTCGTGTAAACACTTGGGACTTCTGTTGTCTTTTTCTTTTTAGTGCATCATTTTTTCACAATATTGGAAACCTGACCATGTGCAGAGATTTTCTTATCTAAGGATACCAGCTGTTTACTGGAGGATGAAACTAGTTGTTCCTTTCTCAAGCAATGTCTGTCACAAGGAGACAAAAATGTGTGTATGACTTGATTTGTTTTCATAATGATGAATGTAGTTTAGTTAGGAAATTGATTATAAAAATAGAAACCAGGCAAACCAGGCTTTGAAAAGCAATTTGAAGATATGGTGTAGATCTGTTATGATCATTTTAAGGCTACTGAGAGTATTTCACTTACGTAGTTCATCTTTTCAGTGTCTAGCAATAATGTTAATGTGGGAAGCCAGTGTTGAGAGTAGGATGCACACTTGGCTGATATGCACCCAAATTATATGCTAACTACTTAATGCATTATTTCCATGGAATGAGTACATAGAATGCAAATGTAATATAAAGCTGAGACATTAATCTTCTTCAGAATATACAAGTATCAGCACAGAGGAGCAGTAATCTCGTTTAGGCTCTCTTCAAATAATGTTGAGAGAAGGTTTTGACTCTCTACTGGTTTAGAGGCATAAGCAACAATTTGAGAGTCAGGATCCATCAGATTCAGGCTATCCTTGTACCATGTTTCAAGTCCCAGCCTGGAAATATCTCAAAGCCTAGGCTGAAAGAAGTATTCCTTGTATCAAGAGAGTACTGTCTTTGTATGACCCAGACAGGGACTGGGCTGTGTGTGTCATGGTATTCCTCCACTCCTTGACATGGTCAGTGTTTCTCCATGTTACTCTGTATTAATTTTGACCAGATTAAGGAAGCATCCTCTCTGTAGCTATGGAAGAACTCTCTACTTGCTGATATCAACAAACTACTTGATGTTTATTTCACAAAATGTATGCCCGTTGCCTAGGCAGACCAGTTACTTCAAATTTGCTCAAGGCTTTGATAATGTTCGCTGCTCCCTTCTTTGAACGTTCTTCCACCAAATGAGGAAACGAAGCAGGTGTCATTTAAACAAACAAACAAGTATATGAGAAAAGTAAAATTATCTTGGTTAAATACGTTAGTTTGCCTTTTAGCATGCTGCAATTGTAAACTTTCAAGTTCCCTTGGTTCAGTTTTGTGTTTATACATTCACTTCTGTGATTGTTTTCCTCTCTTGACAAATATAAGATAGAGGCAGAAGGTGCACCGACAACAGCCCAAGGAGGTGGTAAGTATATTTTAGCATGGGATTTTGCTTTCTGTAATTTGGTCTATTCAAAATCAGTATGGAAATGCCTGTCTCCACTTTGAGTTTTATTAGTCCACGTAAAGCTTCACCATTTTACCTCTTTACTTTGCTTGACATATTTCATGATTGTGGCATAAATGAGCCCATATCTTTAACAGAGGAAAATAGATTATTAAAAGATTCTACAACAGAAAGTTGTAGATTATTAAAATATTCGATTTTCTTTAAAAAAAACCCCAGACATTTCCTTCTTGCTTCTAGATGCTAAGTATGTGTGAATACATTGACACAAATACCACTTTACTTTAGCTGAGGAGAACAACAGAATGTCTACAGATTCTTTGCAGGCCGAGTCTCTCTCATTCTATGAGGACCCAAGACTTTGTCAGCTCGCTGCACTTCTCAGGTGCTGCAATACCAATTTTCGAGGCACTGTTTTGGGATATTTGGATACACAGTGTTGGACATGTAGGACCTGGGATGCCTCATGGGTTTGTTTGTTTGTTTTTTTCCAATTCTATAGTACTGTTTTGCCACACTGAGTACTAGACT
The DNA here is from genome assembly GCA_013400175.1 of Phainopepla nitens. NCBI lineage: Eukaryota > Metazoa > Chordata > Aves > Passeriformes > Bombycillidae > Phainopepla > Phainopepla nitens. Next base: position 633,097 of record VXBQ01000187.1, read on the forward strand.
TCTTTGGGAGATGAGAGGGGCTGCAGGTAGAACTAGAGCTCATTTCCCATGCTATATTAAACACCAGTTTTTGAAATCCTTCTACACAATATCTTCAAAACATGTTGAAGAATTTAGTTAATCTTAACCATGTTTAGCTTTGCATGCAAGTGGAGATGTGGTTGTACATAGAATTGAAACAGAGTTGTCATACTAACATTTAAATCTTTTCTTTCCAGCACAGTACCACTGTGGGTGTGTTACATAAATTGCCACAATGGAGTGTATTTCAGATCCTTCATCTCAGAGGCCATCTGTCATTGAAAGTGGCACATTCACCTGCCCATCACTGCTGCAGCAATGTGTGCACTAGACAGGGTACATCCCGATGAAGTTAACAGGAACAGCTTTTCATACAGCTAACTTTGGAAGGACTTAGTAATCAAGTCACTCTTTCAGATGGGAACAATCACCACAGATAGATTGTTCTTTCTGTCCAAGACAACAACAAATGCTTTCTGTTTTGCTTCAGAAAAGAGCAAACTAGTTTCACGAAGGATATATTTCTACTCAATAGAATCTAACGTTGCTTCTGTGAACTCTTCTCTGCCATCTCTGACCCTTGACAGGTAATCACAGAGTTCTAATAAGAAAAATTATCTTCAAGTCCTTGAATGGATCTAGGCAGGACTCAATATTTTTATGATTGTTAATCCTTATATATTTCGCTTCATTTTCCTTTCACCTTTGTATTTCTTTTAACTTGACAAAGTGGAAGTAAGACAGGCGTGATGTCGACCATTTTTAATTTTTTTTGTGTGGAGTATTTTCTTGTTTGAGAATATGTATGCATTTCTGTATTTGTCTAAATTTTCCTTGTTCCATGTTTAATGCAAACTGTGTAAGTTGTTGAAGGAGGAACTTGACAGTGTGGATGTGTGCTCACAGTTTGCTCAAAGAATTTCAACTATGGGTCAGAGATTTTTCTTTCTAATCAGTGACAATGTACATAACCTTTCTGTCTACTATTAATGTTCCTGTCTGTAAAATGAGGTTTTACTTGCCTGCCTCACAGGCATGTTGAAGCTTAATTAGTGTAGGTAATAAATGCTAAGTATTATTTTAAAAGATCTACTGCTCTCTAAAATGATCAGGTTTGGATCTTAATTCACAGCTTTATGAGCTAGGGTTCAGTATTGACTACTTTAGATTTTCTCAAAGCCTCTCCTGGATTTAATAAGGGATTTAACAAAATAAATCTTGAAAACACTTATGATTCTTCTCAATAAAAAGCTAACTTGTACTTGCATAAAACTCATAGAGTTGTGCACATTATTAGAGTTTTCTTGAACGACAGTCTTTGAAATGCAAATGTTGTACAGGTTTTCCTCATCTGAAGAATATGTGATTGTTACTGTATTACCATATGTAAAATGTTTTTCTGCAGATATTTTCTTAAATTATTTTCTTCAAACTCCAGCATATGGAAAGAACATAATTTAAAAATCACATTCATGTGGCATTCTTTCAACATTTTGCAAGTAAAAACAAATGACACAGCAGAAATGGATTCTATTTTTCTAAGTTGCAAGAGGAAAGAGTAAAATATTGGAGTTTTGAGGTGCTTGGACTTGTGCTTCATCATGTTTAATCCCTTTCTGAGCATTCTTTGGAAGGTAAGCATTACATTTTTTTTTATTTTCTCTTCTTGTTTCAAACATGCTCAAAGAGGTCGTACTTTAAAAAAAAAAAGATATATATATCAGAGGTATTTTTGGAAAATTCTATCAATAAAGTTAAAATATGCAGCATAACCCCAAGGAACAATATGTGTTCTGCAAAATTTATAGAAGAGTAAGAGGAGATTTATAGAGAAACTTTGTCTATGTAAAGTTAGTTCTGTGTGTATATTTAATGTGATTTTCCTCTTCTGCTCTTGCACTTTTTCTTAAGGCCACTTTTTGCTGTTGTGGTATCTAATTAAAATTAACCTTACTTTAATCAGGGATTCTGTGAAAGTTTCTCCCATGAATTCTTCTAATCTAAAAGTCATCTAAAGCTCCTGGATGAAAATGTGGTTGCAAGTGTCATTCTTTTTCTACAAAGTAAGCTTTTTTGGTCATCTCATCCTTGGGGTTCATGTCAAGGCTCTGGGATTGTCTCAGAAGTTAAGAATCATAATGAATCTTGTTTCAATGTCTTTTTTTTTGTAGTTAGGAACATTTTTGAACTTGCCAGTGTAAGTTTGATACAATATATAAAAACCGATAAAATAAACTCCACCACAGTTCCCTTAATTTTAATCCTTCAAACAACAGTTTAATGTGTACTTGCTGATGTGCCAAAATTCGTGGTGGTTGTTGTTGTTTACAATGCATGCATTGAAGTAACTTTAGATAGTTGCATTCATGGCTGTGCCAGATGATGTACAGAAGAGGACATGCATAAGCTCACACGTGTGTTCGAGTAGACATGACTCAAAAAGGATTTATCTCTTGGTGGTTAGTTGCTGATTTCCAGTGATAGAAGGTGCCCTTGTACACAGGTGCAGTTTTAGGCACAGCAGTAATGGCATTCAGGTTAAGTTGTCTTCTAGCAAAAATTTGCAATGTGTTTTATTGATGAAAAATGACGTACGTTCAAGGATTTTTTGTGTAGCACAGTTCTGTCTCTCCATCTATTTGAAGGGGAAGATCTGTGTGCAAATTTCCTGCTAAACTGCCATAAGCAGTTAGTTATGTCCTTGATTTATAGCTTGTGCTCTTCTGGATGCATCTGATGCTTTCATTCATTAAGGAAGATTTCCAGCAAATGATTTTACATCTGCATGTTTATCAAGTTGAGATGTCACTGAAAACAAAGCTGCAAAGCACTTCTGTATTCTCTATCACTGACCCAAATGAAGTAAATGCTTAACTTTAGGAACTTTAAACTGGCTCTGAATGACTGGTCTGATACTTCATGCGGCATCTCCTGTACTTTGGTATTTCTTTTCTTGTTAGGAAGCAAGTGATTTCTTAGATTCCACTTACTGTACAAGAGAAATATCTTTGTGATCCTAAAGATAGTCTAAAAGGCTGCCTTATTTGTCTTTCTATATATATATATTTTAAAATCTCAGTGGAGATTTTTGGCTGTCTTTCTCAGGAAATGATGGATACCTTAGACAGGAATTCCTGAAGCTACTGGCATTGGTTCTGACAGATAGAAAATACACTACTGGCTTCTTCATGCTGGTGGGTAAATAAATCAGGAGTTTGTTTGGACAAGAGGAAATGGAGTGAAAATGCATCAGACGTTCAGACTTAGCACTAGGAAAAGGTTCCTCATCCAGAGGGTGTTTGATTGCTGGAATGGGCTTCCTTGGGAAGTTGTCATAGCACCAAGCCTGACAGAGTTCAAGGAACATTTGGATGAAGCTCTAAGTCATATGATTTAGTTACAGATAGTCCTCGGAGGAGCAGTGAGTTGGATTTGGTCGTCCTTATGGGTCCATTCCAACTTGAGATATTCTGTGATTTAAGACTTCAGAGTTTTTGACTGATTGAACTAGGACTGCAAACTATAAAATGTTTTGTAGTTCATGTGTCACAGTAGGTTCAGATTTTTCGTATTTGATTAAGCACACTTTATGTGGAGGATGGTTTTGGAAAGTCAGAGAAAGTAGGAAATTGCTTTCCCCAGAAGGAAAAATTGAAAAAACAGTATATGAGTGAAACAAAGGATGCTTCTTTTAAAGAAGAATATGATTCCTCCCTATGTGCCCAGGAAAAGTATTTTTAATTTCTTTTGTGGGTAGTTTTCAGGTTGATAAACCAATAATTATATAGCCTGGTTCTTTAGCCATGTACTCTGTTCCCTGCCCTTTCCCACTCTAATCTGGAGGATGAGAAAAAGGGTCTCGTTGCTGAAGGACTGTTGAGGAAGGGGAATTCTCTGTAGATTTTTTTTTTTTTACCATGAATTTAATAAATTAATGTGAGATCTAAAAGTGTTGACGTCTACTGCCTAAGCTAAAAGACGAACAGTGTCAGCGTGAAGTCTACCTGTGGAGTGTGACAGGAGGAGGGATTGTCACACTCTGAGCTTGACCTATTTTCCTTATTCGTGAAGAGAATGAGTGAATGTCCTGGATGCCCATCAGATGTACGACTGAAGAATCATTTATATTAAAAGATATTTAACTAAAAGAGTATAGCAACAAATATTTACTTACTTTAGTTAGCACATTCCTGCTGTATTTAAGAGTTTTCTCCAAGGAGAATATGCAGAGCTGTGTGCAAAGAAGCATGAAATTCTTTTTTTAATGCAGACTGTTAGCCAACTCTTCATTTCGAATGCCCTGTTTAGTCTCTAACAGTTAAAAAGATAACAACTGGGTTTGTGTTTTCCTTCTAGAAAGTAATTTCCTGAGGGTAACTTGGCTTAGGGAAAGACTGGGGATAAATTCAAGTTTCATACAATCCCCAGAAAGTCAGTTGCCTTGTGAATCTTGCAGAAAGCATTTGAACATCTTATATATGTAAAGTTTGTAAATAAAATACTGTGTCAACATGATTTAGTATTTTTAGATAGGATGAAATCGACTTCAAAGGTTTTTGTTTTATAAAAGACAAATTTTGTATCTTTAACCCTTCAGAGAAAAAGCTTTTCATATTTCTTTTTATTGATGAGTTGTTTTTAAGGATCTGGATTTCCCCCTTGTTGCATAGAAATTCTCCTCAGTGATTCAGGTTTGTGCTGAGGTATATGTGCAGACAGGATTTTAAAATAAAGTAAAATAAAGTATAGTGTTAAAAATTGGGAGTGTGAAAAGTCATAATCCTATTGGAAAGTCAAGGTTCTACTCACTAATGTTTAGCATGGGTTTTTTTTTTTAACAATGCATGAAAAATCTGCACAAAAGACTGTATTTATCATTGTGAGTCAGATAAAGCTGATTATTTGAACACAGTGCTTAATATGCTCATTAAATGGTCCTTGAGAGAGTTCTGGGGGGAAATAGATATGAAATGTAGGTTCAGATTCTGTCAGGTTTACTATAAGGGACAGTTTAGTGGCTGCTTGCCAAGGGGTAACAGGACTTTAGGGAGCTCAGCTTTAGGGAGCTTTAGGGACTTTAGCCCACCCTCATGTCCCAGGGCAGCAACAGCTGCCTCTGCATCTTTCCAAAAACTGCTGCATCTCTCTGTACCAATTTTGTCCAGGACCACTTGTGGAGTATTTCAGTAATCAACACAATCTTACTAACACTCAGCTTTTTATTTACATTTAGTCCTTCACTTACACCTTGCTACAAATTCTTTTTTCCAGTAAACTTTATTGTAAGTACTGACATACTTTATGCTCACAGTGCCTATTTAGTGGCTGTGGATCCTTATTGATTTTCATATTCCAAAAGCAAAAGTCAGTTGTATAATTCCCTGTATAAATAGATGACAATAAAATAGGGACCTTGTTAGCTTTCTGTAGATAATCTGTTTGTAAATAAATAATTAGTTGTCATAAATTCATACAAAAGGAAGTTGTCTGTTTTTTCTCTCTCTCTATTTCTTTTTTTTCCTGTAAATTAAAATATCTTGTAAATTCTACTCTTTTCTGTAGGCTTTTAAGATACTTGTCCATGTGAATTTTGCACTAACTTTTCCATTATTGTATGAAAATAAGGAAACTCATTATTTTTATAGTCACCTGGAAAATTTCCAACTCAAAAAGTTTTTGTAGTATATTTATCTTTACATTATAAAAGTTCAGTATTTTGAGTAACTTAGACCATTTCTGACTCCCAAGTAGAGAAACTCATGAGAGTGAAGGAAATGGCTGGGGTTAATCCCGCACCCAGTTTCTATTAAGCTGGTTAAAAGAGGGGTAGGGAAATACTGTGCTTGTATTCTGCAATCTGAAGACTGCCTTTTTAAAGGAATGATAACTGAATAGAGGTGTTTACATAGCTGAGTTCTGTTTTGTTGAGAAGAGGATGGTCTCATTTGTTTAGTGATGGGTTAAACAGAAACTAATCCTTTAGGCTTACTTTAAAAGGTGGTTCTTTCTAGCAAGAGAGAGTATTGTTTGCTTTGTCAAAACCAGTGTAAGTCTTCCTTAAATCATCATGTTCTCTAAAAGAATAAACTTGGAGGAAGAATATCATTGGCAAAAGCAAGGTCTTCAGAAGATTCCAAAAATTAATGAATGTGCTTTCATTTATACGTAACAAACATAGGCATTTTGCTTGATGTAGGCTGTATTAAAACTTTTTGAGAAGAAAGTAATTTTTTTTGCGTACAAGTGCTCTGATAGAAGTATCATAGGTTATGGAAAATAGAACAGAAGTGTGGTTGGCTCAAGTAAATTACATTTATTCAAATGAAATAGTATTTTACTTTACTCTTCAGGACAAACAGAGAAAATAGCAAAACCTTTCTCAGCCAGTATTTATCTATTTCAATTATTTTTGACAGTTTGTGTTGCATGTGTGCTTTAGCTACAGTGCCTTTATATCGACAGTTGGTAGCACAAGCCTTTTAAAGCACAAAGGGTAGCAGTACTTCAGCCAATCTGTGATAAAAGGGAAAAAATGAAATCACTATGGAAACTGCAGGAAGAATCTAAAAGCTTTCTTTATAAAGTAAACGTCTGATGTTTGTGACTGCGGGGGCAAAAAATTCATAAATCTGTACGATGCTATCATCTCTGATTTGTTATCGCAGCAAATGCCAAGTCTAAGCAGTCTGACCTTAGCCTTATTAAGTGCTTTCTTTTCAGATACAGTTATTATTTGACAATAGAGAGACTGCAGTGCTGCAAGGGGGGAAACTAATATATTTAAAATATGTGTGTGTGTGTGTCTACGTGCGTCTGTGTGCGTGTGTATATATAACTATCCATCTTTTTTACACTGCGAAGCTTATAGAGATGAGAGCGCTGAGTGTGGGAACTCAGCAACTACTATTCTGAGCACAATTGAGAAAACTATGTTTCGTCCCATTGCATGTGCTTGTCTTTGATCTCAAATTGAAAATCTCTCAGCGTCTTCCTCCAATCCAAAAGCAAATAAATACTGAGAAAGAAATCTCTCTCCTCTCAGCACATAGGGCCTCCACAACCTAAAAATGAAGGTGGCTGTAAGAGCTCTGGTGAACCTGTTTGGACAACAGACAGCAGAAAAAAAAAAAATACCTGTCTTGGTGGAGGAGTTTAAGAACACTGCAGAGATCATCAGACAGTACAGAATATCTTGGCTCACACGGGCCATTCTCTTTATCTCAAAACAATACCAGCCAAGCTCCTCTGTTCCTACAACTGAAGAGCTGCGGGAGCAGGAGGACAGTAACTAACACAGCTTTTAAATACGAATCTCCTTGTCTTACTAAGAAAAAAAGAAAAAGAAAGATAAATACATTTATTCAAAGCAAGGCAAGATATCTGGTAAGTATTTTTATTGTATTTGGCTGCTTGAGATGGAAGATTGTTTTTAGTCCTAAGTATCTGCTATAAACAAGATTTGAAGGAGTGTGGGGCTTTTGTGATGTTTTTCAGTTATATAAAAATTTCATACCTACTTTTGTATCTCCAACTTTGATAGTTTTTTGAATTTCTTTGTTTTGCTGTTGTGCTGTTATTAGTGTGCAAGCTTTCCAAGTCTGATGTTTCAAGATGCTTAAAAGAGTGCTGTTGTTCCCAGGCTCTTGGAATACAAACATGCCCATGAGTAATACATATTAGTGTATATTATATATACATACACAAAACCAGGCTTTAATATTTGTTTTAGTATGGAAGTTTTCAAATATACTGATAATGACCCAAGCCAGGCAAGTATTTTCTAACTATTTTAAGATTTCAAAACAATGTGAACGCTGTAACTCTTATTGAATAAGTTTATATTTGAAGATATAATCTATGATAGCTGACAGCATAAAGTTATTTGGCTACAAATGTGAGAGGCCAAAAGAATTCTTGATTATATTCAGATTTCATACTACATTGGTGAATGCTGCTATAGGGTGTGCTTGTGTTATTCACAGAAATATTCCAAGTTAACTGTAGAAAAACAGAGGCAATACAATTCTGTCAGGAGCAGGTCTGTCTTTCAGAAATAAATAGAACTCTAAGAAAATATATAGTTTGACTTATTGGCTTCATTGCAGCTTTTTATACATACAATGAAAACCAATTATCTGTGGAGGAAATTTGACTTTGTGGAATGGAATTAAATTGCTTTTTAAAGGCTTGCTTAAACAGCACTAGCTGGAGGGAAGTCCAATAACATTTTTAGCTCTGAATTGTAATGACTTTGCTACATTAATAAATCAGGTTGTGTTCTGGCTTTTATCAAAAGATTCCAAGGAAGAAAACTATCCACGGCAGGTTGAAACCACGGGGGCAGTCCTGACTTGCCTTTCTCCATCCAACTACTTCTAGAAGTGTCCCTTCAAAGAACAGCAACTCCCAGGGATCAGTGCTTAAAACGGTAGGTCCAAATCCATTCAAGGTGATGAAAATAAGTGATAAATATTAATTCCTGCTAACAAGTGAATTGGCAAACTGGAACATCTTTAATGTAGTGTGCCTACTTAAATCACTGTTCTTAAGGAAGCAAGGGGAAAATTCCTATTCATGTTCAACATATTTGGGGTGGTGTTGATATTGTTTAGGGGCTTTAGGGTATGTTTTCTGGGTTTTTGTTTGTTTATTCTTGTTCTATTTATTCTGTTTATCTCTTGTCTTGATATGGAACTGGGTACAAGATTGACTTAAAAAGTAAACTTTTTCAAAAGAGATTGTTTAATTCATTCTACATGTGTGAATATGCTCTGTTGCTGTAATTCATGTACTGCTAGTTAGCTAGGCAAATGTTTGGGCTCAGTGTTGAATGGAGGGAGGTTTTACAAAGTATGTATTTAGGGCTCAGAATCTTAAACTTTACAAAAAGAAAAGGATTTATTTGAACAGTGTTTTGGTCTGCTGATGTTAGCTCTAGAATAATTGAGGGAGAAAAGATATTGACTCCTTCTACTCATTTTCTCCAACAGATCACATATCAAAAATGTAATCTGTAGGAAGAATGTGAACTGGTGAAAACTACCACTGATGCTGGTTTTCTATGCCTTTATGTAGAATGTTTGTAATTATCTTGCTGAGTTGTAATCCCTGACATTTGCTTTCACAAAGCATCTAGTGGAGAATGTAATACTCTAATTATGTTTCTGTGAAAGAGTTGAGGGGAAAAAAAGTTCTGCTCTTTAGAAGGGCATTTTAAAGAAAACCAATATTGTTAGTAATATACATACCAAATTTTGAGAAGGTTAAGGATTCTTTATTGACTGTAGTTCCAGGTTGTTTTATATTGCGGTATACATACATAGTTGAATGTATGTTAATTTTAAGTTCTTTCCTAAACTACATGATTTACTTGCCTGCATCCAAAGCAAAATAGGCTTTGTTGAAATATTTTTATATCTTTCTGTTTGCTATCTTACATTTTTCAGTATTTTCTGAGATAAATGAAGTCTAGTTACCACATAATAAATAAACATATTTTGGTAAAAGAAAAATTCAGTGCTTTCTTATATGATGTTTTACAGTAGGTTTTGTATTAAGGAAATGAAGATCAGGAATAAAAATGAGTTAAATTTAAATTGCACTTCATGAAGATTGCCTCCTGTTATGTCTTTTTATATAGGGAACTAGCCACAAACAATGTGAGGTTGTAAAACTGACTTTTGAATGTGGAGGGAGTTCAATTTTTATAGATAGGTTTGTCCACAAAGTGTGAGGCAAAAGGTTAATTGAGGTTGCATATTTGAATACATTATGTGCATTTCACCTCTGTAAGACACTTACTGAAACACTGTGCTTTTTTCATATCTGGTATGAATTATTTCTAAATACAAAGGTATTTACTACAGAATCATTAAAATGGAATCTCCAAAGGAAAATGGATATGTGGTATTGGTGTGTGCCTTTGTTTGCCAAAGTGGGGCTGTGTGGGTTAGCTGAAAGAAATTACTCCAGCAGTCTGTTCTCAAGCAGATTTCTCAGATGCGGAATTGTTATGCAAGACATACCTGGCTTTCTTTATGCTCTTTTTTTGGGAAATCAATTCAAACTGTTCAAATATCCAATGGTACATGAGATTAGTTACCCAATGTTGTGCCCATAATGCTTGCTTCTAGTAGATTACTTAGACATCTAAAAAGAAAAAAAAGAAAGGAAAAAGCCTTGCTTTTCCTCCCCCGTAAGTGGCCCCTTTTTCCCTTCCACTTAGTGCTTGTGTGGTTTTTGCTGTTCAAAATTAAAAAAAAAAAGAGTGAGAGAAAAAAATTACGGCAAATCAGTGTAAACAAACATCATCCTTTACAGAAATCCCATAGTTTGTACTTTATAACAAGACATCTGTTATTGGTGACCTGGGGTAGACTTGACTGGGAAGAGTGGCCATTTTCCCTGTCAAAGGTGACCTCCAGAGATTGTGAAAGTCTTTGGGCAGAATACCTCTCTCCAGAGTTTTCCTCATGAATGCAGCCTGGGGATTGCTTCAGTAAAAGTGAGTAGGGGAGGAAGGAGGAGGAGGAGGAGGAAGTCACACCTTCATAGCAAGCACCAACTTCTCTGTCTTCCTGCAAAGTGCCCAGCTCCCTCCAGAAAGCTTTCCTTCTCCTCTTCCCATAAAGGGGTATTTACTAATGCTTTTATATGGCCTGTGAGCTCATGGAGATACCGAGCCAGCAGCAGATGAGCACGAACTGGGATAACATGGCGCTGGAGGATGTGTGGGATCCTGGACTTGGGGTGAAATACCCCAGGATTATTACACTTAGCAAGGCCTTGCCAGAGGTTGAAATCAAATGTGGCCATGCTCAGGAGCTTATCACATGGTCATTAGCAGGGCTTCAGAACAGAGTTACCATGGCATGGTACTGGTGATCTCCGTTTGGCAGCGGAGCGCACGTGCTGGGCAGGGTAGGTGTTTCCAGACAGTAACATGTATTCCAGAGGCTTTTGTTGTTGCAGCTCCATGGCCATGTACTCACCAGTTTTTTTTATGCTGTGCACAGCAGCAGAGGATCTTCCTGGCATATATTTCTCCAGAAATTTTAAACTCCATTTAGTAGCAGGAGTTTGTTACTAGTTTGCTCAAATAGAAGGGAAACTGGTGCACAATGCTTCAGAATTCATAGTAAATTAATCTTTTTATCAAAGAACACTATTAAATTGCGAACACAGATATAACTGAGAGCTATTTTCCTACATAGAACCAGACATTTATGTAAACTGATGATGAAAAGTACAGTTGAAAGAATAAGTCTATCATTAGGGACTGATATGCCAATTGATATGAAAGAGATACTCTGGAATTAAACAGCAACAAGGTTTATGAGTGCAAACTCCTTGTTCTTTAAAATGCATTGAGTAGGCTAGAGGTATTCTGCCACACAGGGCGTGTTACCCTGAATAACACTCAAAAGGGTTTGCTTTCCTGTTTGTCTGCACTGGAAGAATTTTGAATGGCCCTGAATGCCTGGCATTTTCGTAGGAATGCAATTAAATTCTCAAACATGCAGAAAAGGTTGCTTTGAAACACTCCAAAGTGACTATTGACAACTTTCAAATTAAATCACATGCAGTTTTTTTAGCATGTCATTTGGAAGTTGGTGATAAAATGATTGTTTATTTGTAAGGGTAGGAAGGTTTCTCTGAGGTGATAGGTTCTTTCAGGGTAAAATACTGCTTTTGACACCATGTCTCTAATTTGCACTTGTGTTAGCAGTCTTGATTTTAATTTTTTTTTTTTAACTGTGCATTTTATAAATCTGATTTTGTTGGCACGTGAAAATGTTCCTGGTAATCTTCAACCTTTATACCTTAAAGTTGTTTTAAAGCAATCCAAGCAACCCACCCTAAGGCAAGTATACCTATGCATATACATGTCCTACTACAATCTGCCTGAAATGAAATTAAGACTGACTTGCACAGAAGAAGGGAAAAAAGTGTTTTGGAGCTGAAGTCTGCACCTTGCTTGAACTTATACAATAGTTATACAGAATGAAGAATCATTAGATTTTCATATAAAGATGCATTGCTTCCTAAAAGTCAAGCACAAAGTGTAAATGTCAGGATATTTCCTCCAACAGCTTCATTGACTGTGTCTTTGCAAATAAATGATTAATCTCCATGTCATATAAAATTTAAAAAAACCCTATAACTTTTTGTGCAAATAAAATCTCCTTATAGAAATATATAACTGCTATGAGACTGAAATGAGTATCTCTGCTTTTTATACCAGCTAATTACTATCTACTTGCTCTAGCACAATTTGCTGCTGGAGATCCTAACTTCATTTTCTGTCAATGCTTAAAACATATGTCTGTTTGAAAAGCTACTGGAGCTTTTGCACTGAATTTCTCTGTTTCTTAATACCTAGATTATTTGAGCAAGGATGCATGTTATCTATTCCAACTGTTTTATTTCCCCATAATGAAAATTCAGAGGAAGGCAGAGCAGGACTTATTTCCCTTACAGAATTGGAATCCTGTTTTACCGCTGAAGTGTGCTATTGCTGGGTTGTCCAGCACCAGACTAGATGAGATTTCAAAATGAAAGTCAGTACTCCTAAATTTGCATAGGTTTACTGCTTATGTATGTGAAACATTTTTCTTAACAAAGCCAGAACAATTTACTGATTTTGGTTTTTTTACCTTCCCTGTCCCTCCCTCTCGAGGGCAAAAGGAGATTTTTGTAAAAAGTGAATGGCTAGTAAATAAAGAGTTAAACTGAAGGCAGGCTCACTGGTTTGTTGAGATCTGTCAGAGTCTGAGTGGCTGGCTACATATCTGTCTCAGGAACAATAGCTACCTGTATTCTGCACGGGCTGCTGGGCAGGCACTAGCAGTCTGGAGAAGGTCTGCCTCTGTTAGAGGCTTTTTAGTGGGAATCCCTAATGACAGCCCTACGTCTCATTGGGAGGGGGGAGAGAAATCTTGTCTACTCTGTTGATGAGGGACAGAGCTTTGATCATTTTCATTCAGCCTTGGCTTGGCCTGAGGTTTAGGTTCCCAGTCCTGAAGTCAGCAGGCTCTCTTTTCTCACACGCACACACACCCGCACACCCACACACACCCCTTTGCTGGTCTGTGCAGGCAGATTAGTGTCACGGCTGTAACTGAGGCACAGAGCAATAAACATAGCAGAACCAATCTCCATGGTGGCAAGAGGGGGCACTGGAGGTGACAACAATGGAGAAGGATCTTTCTTCTGACAAGTTTTAGGTAAGAGAGACTATTTATACCCTCTGCCAAGTATTTTATAGCCTTCTAAATAAGTTAGAAATTGGTAGATTGCAAACATGCCTTGTTATAGAAATATCTTAGTTTACTGCCGTATCCAGGCTGTTACTAGCGTTTAATCTGTAATTGACGTGCTTTGTGCTATGAGAATGTTTGCAGAAAGCAGACAGGCTTTCTTTTTTGTGGAAGTGGTGGCTATTATAGTTACGTTCTTGAAAATATAAGATCTTTAATATTTGCATTTTTAGAATTTATTTTGTCTGTGTTAAAATTATGCTTAGCTATCATAAATATCCATATCTGATAAAATGTTGTGTAGCTGATAGCACACATGCGATAATAAAACAGTGCTCCCTCAACCCTAATTTGTAATTATTTTTACACCCTTAACTGCACTAGGGTCAGGGAGTTTTAAAAATTAATGAGCTTCCCTGCTGAGTTCACATAGTATAATCTACATGAGTTGTTGCTGCAGAGGGCTGAAATTATTCCTGCATGTTTTTAATTAGCTGTAGAATTTTTGTTTCGATATATTTCTGTCGAACACTCCTTTAAACATCAATTTATGCAACCTGCAGTAAGAAGAGAATGACAATCTGTTTGTAATAATGACAGACTGAGCATGGGAAATACAGGGCATACAGTGCCAATACAACACAAACATTTGCTGGATGCATTTTTTGATTTTATGTGTTAGATCTGTGTTAGATTCCTGCAGCTGTGATCAGCTTCACCTATTTACAAATAACTACTGCTCTAGGGAGAGGAAAGCGAGCAATAGTTAGAGCTTTGTGTGAGATTGGAGTAATAGGTTACTGATGTGTTTGGAACATTAGAAAGAATTGTTCAAGTACTTGAAAAGGTATATAAAAAGAGAAGAGGAGCAGTGTGAAAAGAGGCAGTAAAAATGAAATAATGTACCATCCCTTTTCCTGGAAACACAAGACAGATAGTATCATCAGTGCTCCTGGAAAGTAGAATTTGCTGAATATCCTCAAATGGAAGGACTCAAAGGGGGAGGGAGCTGTTTACTATGAAATTTCCATATTGAAATTGTCAAAGTTTCATACTGCAAGATTTAAAGTGTTGTTTATTATTTATTATAATCTACTGTGCATTATGTTTAAATGGCAAGCATTTTAAAGCTGAGTATAGTGTAATCAGTGCTAAAGACATGTCTTCCATTTGCAAGATCCACTCTGAGCTTCCTGTGATATATTGTTATGTAAATACGGTGCAACGAGGGAAAGCAGTACTATGGAGATTCAATTTACTTTGAAAGTTGTTCATTATGGACGGGATGAATGTTATTTATTGGATGGGAATCAAAGGCTAGAAATGACTTTTTCACTGTGAAGTCTATTGTGATGGGTGCAGCGTGATCTAATCTTTTTAATTTTGGCTTTCACACCAGTGGAGATGAAAAGAGATCTGAGCTCATTTATTGGTTGCTAAGTCTTACTGAAGGCCTAAGTACCATTCTTGGTTGCTATGGCCAATCTGACCTCAATCTATGCAGTTTTAGGGACTTAAGCAATCCCTTTTTTATTTAGGAGCATGTACCTTGATTTATGTCCAAAATTGTGCCTGAATGTCTTTGTCTACAAGTGATAAATGGTGGTGTACAATTCATCAGTTCTTACAAGTAAACACTGCTGTCCCACTAAAAATATGTTTTGTTCTGAGTTAATGGTATGGAACAAGCCAGTCTCCACAAATAGCTATCTTTTATTGTAGAGAGCCACTGAAAGTTGGAGCAAAGTGAAGGAAATTGGCATTCATCTTCTCTGCCATTAGCATTTCATTTGTGCTCTCTGGTGATGAGACTGCGTGTCCATGGACAATGAAAGGCTAGCATTGTTTTTCCCCCGCCTGAATATATAATTGATCAATTATGAATTTATTTATTCTGAACAGATATTAAAAAGTCACGCATATGATATCTTATGCTGTTTGCCTGCCACTTTCGTATCACTAACTGCAAAAGTAATTGCATTCAATAAACTGTGTCCTAGCTGCATGAAATTCCCAGTTTCCTAGGCAAGTTCCTTCTTTTCGAGTAGAATCAGATGTATGAAACTTTCAGAGGCGTACTACTTCTGCGGTTCTTAGTGATGCTTAGTCTTTCATCTGTATTAGAACTTCTTTCAGTAGGAGCTGTTCTAAGAGGTAATTGAGAATATAGAGTGGTTTTTCTGATATGAGTAGTAAATTTTTTTTGCATTGAAATTACTTGTAGCCATTCAGGTTGTACATACACTGGACAAATGTGATACAGAATACACAGCAGCAAAAGCAAAATATTTTGATGGGTTTTTTGGTCATTATTATTATTGTTATTACTGAGTTTTTTGTTAGGGATTTTTTTTTTTAGATACAGTAGTAATAAATATATAAAACTATACGAAGCTGGATATTAAAATGGCTCCTGCAAAATTTGCTGCTGTTGATTTACTAGTCCATAGAGGGAAAAATCAGATCAATTGTTGATCTTAGTACTTGACAGTATTATATTACTTAAAACCCCCAAACTTTTTCTTTTTAAAAAGATAAAGAATACCTGGATATAATAGATTTCAGTATAGCTTTGGACAAAAATCATTCTTCAGTTGTATACCTTTTAAAACTAGTGTATTAGAAGAAAAAGTAGTATTTCCTGAAGCCTGATTTCTTTTCATAGCTCATTTTTAATATTAAGCTACAGTGAGGGTTAGTATTTTAATTGAGCAATTTTTAGTCCTCCTGTGGTGGATTTTCAACATTTGAATCTGCAGTGGTAACAAATTTCCCCTGTATACTCAGTAGATGATAGTTGTTGAACTCAATTCTCAGAGATGGAATTTACAAAGGCTTCTGGAGCTACTGAGCTGCTTTACAGCATCAGATTGATAGCAGAATTTGCAGAGGCAGTTCCTTGGGGTTGGTTCACAATAGTGCTACTGCTTCAGGGCTTTTAAGAGTTACTAGCAGCTATTGCTAAAAATGGTCTGGGATGTTAGGTACAGAACTAACCTGGATTTTCTTTCTATAAAGGTGCTTTGTAATAGTCCAACGCTCACCTACTGACTGCTTTATGCAATAAGAAACTCTTAAATCAGTCCTCCACAATTGGAAGCAGATTTATGAGATTTAATATAAGTGCTACCGAACAAAAAGACTGTGTTTTTAAGAGAGAAATGTCTTAGGAAAAAAAAATTAAAAATACTTATCAAGAGTATATTTTTGTTACTATAAGGTGTTTCAGTGTTTATTATTTGTTTCTACAAATGTAAGGAAAGAATAGCTAGTTTGCTATCTTATAAAAATTTTTCATTTAATAGGACAGCGACTAAAGAAGCTTTATTGAAGGGTTTGTATCTTTTGTCTTTTGCACACTTGTATTTAGGTTAACTGATTGCTGCATGCTTAGGCAGAAATTGCTTTTGGAATAAAGGTTTGTAGGATCAGGACACACAGTATATCCTTTTTCTTCTTGTTACGATTTGGTCATCTAAAATGCAAGTATATTGTGAAGTACTCTCTTCAAAGCTACGGAATTCTGCTTAAAAGAAGAGAATGCAGACATTCCGTCTTTGTATTTCAGCAGAGCATAATAACAGAGTGTGGATTAACTGGCAATAATGTCACTGCCCCTTCGGTGGAGTACCTAAGTGAGAGGAAAAAATCCTTGCTGTTTTTTTGGGAGTTCCTGCAGTTTATAAAACAAGTTTCCTTTACTGCTAGTACAGTTTTAATTTTTATATCAGACTTTCCATTTATAAAAATATGTAAGGTCCATCAAATTGCAATTTGTTGCAAGAAAACAGGAAAATTTATAAACTTATTTTAATCAGTGGTCATATGTGAATGAAGTCATTATCATTTCTTGTCGACAGCTGTCTTTTTAGTTGATTTATAGTCCAGGTTTTGAAATAAAGGTAAAATAGTGGAAAACCTCTGTATTTTTGCTCTATTAAATGCATAGATTTGCATGTAATCTTGCCAGTAACATGTAATTATTTTGGATATATTCACTATGAACTCTGTTAACTAATAGTCTGCTTTGTAAGAAAAATAAAGGAATATGTAATAATGTTATGTATAAATAAGTACATGATTATAAATATTGCTGGTTCCTTTTTCTCTCCCTCATGTTTTCCATGAGAAGTACACATATTCTCTCACATGTACCTAGAGTGAAGAAGCTGTGAGATGTAAAACCATTTCCCATGATTTTTTGAATTTATTTGTGCAAGAATAAATTTCTGAAAGGTACACCTAATTTTAGGTAAGGTTTTTTCTACACATACCAGGCTACATTACATCATACAGTAGTAAAATAATGCAGAGGAATTATAAACTAAATGTGTTGAGTTTTTTTTCCCTTTCCTTTGGCACAGTTCACATGTTGGGGACACCAAATGAGGTAGCCCCCCATATAAGGTCTGTCTTACCCAGCCTCCTCTTGCCCTTGGCCGTAAATATTGAGTGAAGTATTTGGCTTACTGGTAAAAGCCCTTGGTTCCTCTTCCTTTCAACTGGGACAAAAAAGTCACCCACCTGAGGCTGGGGGCAATCCTCTTGCTCTCACACAAGCAAACACCACATATTTGTCTCTATCATGGCCCGCATTTGTTGTCACACATGCATTTGTATTTACCTAATTGATCTAAGGCTACTAATGTGTTCTTATTCTTAAATTCCTGGTGTAATTTCCCATAGCTCTGACTCTCCACAGTTTTTGCCTCTCTTTTGAGATATCTTATTGATTAAAGTTTTGTGGAGGATAGAAGCAGTGTCTGGGTGGCTCATGTTGTTTTTTTGCCTACAGAGGAGGACTTTTAAATTTGATCATGAACAGCATAAACCCCTTGAACATCTGCAGGTTGATCCAGGTATCATCAATGTGCCGTCCTTCCTCTCCCTCTCATTGTGGCTATTGTCTGTTTATCACTCTGCAGACCAAAGAGGCTTGAGAACAGAGTAATTCAGATTAAATAATCCAATATTCAGTAATAGTCTTCCTGTGCACTTAATGAGATAGGGGTCCTATCAAAAACAGAAAAAAAGATACTTGTGTAATTAAACACGTTTTAATGAGATCCAGTTCTAATTTCATCACTAACCTTAATTTAGGTTCCTCTCTTATTGTCTATTTGATAATTCTGTATGTCATAGTCTTTAATATTAATTTCTGTGTATTTATATATAGAGAGAGTGTGTATGGTTAACTTAGTTTGTGAGAATTGTGCCTTTGAATAGCATCCATTTTGTTGAAATAAGCTGGCAACCAAAATATACCCGCAAGGTTGTCTGAATATTATTTCCCACATTGTTTTGTTTGCTGTAAATCAATAGATTCTACCAGAGCCTGGCTGGGTGAGAGCACTTCGCTTTGTTTCTCTCTATCAATTTCATCATCTTCAATCATCTTGATGATGCTATCGACCAATTATATAAAAAAATTTTCAGGCCTCAAGTACAGGGTGATGTGTCGTTCTCTCTTTAGAATGCAAGAAATAAGTAGTTACCATCTCTTTGGCTGGAGGTATTTTGGGCCACTTGCTCTGTAACTTGAGTCTGCTTGAACTGCGGGCCAAGCTGTACTCCACTAAACTAAATACCTTTGTGCTGTGGAGCACCTGAGGAAGGGTCACCTGGTTAGCAGCGCTGTGACTGTGTGCATAGAGGAGTGAGCAGGAGCATTTCACTGCAGCAGCTTTGCTGACCTGGGCCAGCGATGCCAGAGAAACTGCTGGTCCTGTCTCCTCTTTGTTGTAGAAAGAACTTGTAAAGCTTTTCTGATCAACTGAAAACTAATCTTCCTTTTCTTTCTCTGGTAGGATAAGTTTTCAGATGGATCAATCACCTGATGCAGCTGACTGCATGGCTGATCACATCCTGGTGCCTGCATTGGAGAGGCGGCTATAGCAGGGCACAGGGCTGGAGAGGGCAGGTCAGCCCTTTGGGCTGGGTCCATCCTGAGCCCTCAGCAGGAGCTAAAGCAGTGTTTGTGGACAGGCAGCTCTGTTACACTCCTGTTCCTCTTGCTCCTGCAGTTTCTGGAGCAAAAGCCACCTGCCTTGGAGATTTCGAGTTTCAAATGTTGTGATTAGGATGCTTCTCTTCTCTTCTCTTCTCTGCACTTGCATCTTGCAAGGGACCTGATCTGGTGTTTCTTGCTCCACGCTGTTACTGTCATTTCTTGTAAAAAAGCTTTTGTAACAGTCTGCAGGTCAATCTGTTAGACAAATATATTATTCCCTTAAACCTCAGCAACAATGTAGACCCTCCTGAGTTCTAGTTTCAATTCTCAATGCTCTAAATGAGCCATGCTGTGATTAAATTGCAGGTGCACTACTAAAATTGATAGGTTACATTTTCCAGAGGTGTCTTTTACCTCTGTGGGCTTTTTTTCCTAGTCTGTCAAGGTATTTCCTTTAGCTTCTTCTGCTTTTGTTCAGTCTACTGTTATTGACTGCATGGGTTCCAACCCTCTGCTTTAAAGAGGTAGGAGAAGTTTGCTCTTTCATTTCTTGCTAGTAAATCCTCAACCACTTTTACAAAATCATCTTTATCTTCAATAATATCTTCATCTTCTTTATCTTCTGGGCCAAAGGCATCACAAAATGGTGTACTCCTTGCTGACGGCATTGACTTGAATGGAGAAATTAATTTTTGTAGTGTTACTCTCAGCTTTCAACATTAAATTTTTCAATTTTGCTACAGCAACTGTACTATATAGGCAGCAACATGATTTCTACAAATAACTAGAGTAGCTATCTTATGTTCTTGACTGTTTAATATCTTCTTCTTAAAAATCTGAATTCCTGTTGTTGTGACAGGGCCTTTGTATCTAAGAATGTAGAACTAAGGCGTCCAAGACCTTCACTTGGCCATCAGCTGGAAACCATAGATTTGAAAAATGATCTCATTGTTGGAAACTGAACCAGCCTTCATTTTGCTGTCTAACATTTGGTTTCCATCACTGAGGAAGTATGGTAACTTGAAAGAGAGTGAATGTGATGGGGGCACTGTAAGATTCTCTGTCAAATTAAACTATGAGCTTGGCATGTCTTGGCAGGGTTGTTGCATTGACACAGATGGCAACTGTACTGTCCCATACCAAGAATGCTGATTTGAGCAGTCTGCTCTTCTTTCCATGATGAGAATACAAAATCACACCTAGCATTCAGTGAAGTGCAACAGACACTAGGAAATAAAAGCATAATACTGAGTATTATTTCCATAAATTACACCTTTGAAGAATTTTCTTAGAAAACAAACTATTTGCTAGTAGGTTGAAGTGCATGGTTTTAGAAAATTGCTTTCTGTAAGAAGGAACTACTAAGTGGTTCTGACAAAAAATTTTGCCTGTGTAAGTAAATGTGTACTGATATTGAAGAAAATAACCATCATCATGGCAAGTAACTTGTGATCACTGCTATCTGCATTTAGCACATTGGTTCAAACTTACTGCACAAATCTGGCATTTTTTCTTTCTAGTCACCACCTTCTCTGTCCATGAAGTGGACTTTAAAACTGGTATTTGTCCTTACACATTCTTTATATTTAGAAATTCTTCACAACTCTAGATATAATAAAAACCAATATGCAGATACATACTTTGCAGCATGATAAATGTTTGGGTTGTCAATTTGCTTTAGCATTTGATTGAAAACAATAGATAAAGGAATATCTACTACTATACTCTTTGTGTGTATATATTAATATATGTATTCACATTAGTTTATTGTGTAACCTCTCGACTTGCCCACACCCACCAAAGCTCCAAATCTGTTCTGTAATGCATAGTTTGATTTCTCAGTAAGTACTTATTTCATGTAGAGGTTAAGGCTTTAATACATTGGAAAAATAAAATTAAAATAACAGTTCCGTTTCTTCTAGATTGTTTGGAGTTCTGGCACACCGTGCACACATCTCTTGAACAGAAACTGTCTGCAGGGCCTAACAGCTACAAAGATGAGGAATTGTGTTCATATACTGTTGTAGTAGTTCTCAAACACGGGAGGATAGCCCCTCCTTTCTCTGGATTTTCACAGGATATATTTTGTCACCTCTTACTCAGCGCTGAGTGTTTCGTAGGCTCCTCTGTTGTTAGCAAGTTTCTAGAAGTCACTATTGTGTTTTTGTTTTCGTAACCCCCTTCCTCTTGTTTGTGTGCCTGAGAGCAGAGATTTTTTTATTTTAAGAACAATTTACTCAAACTGGAATGAGATTAGCTGGGCTGGCAGGGAGAACCATTCTGGACTGTCTGCCTGAGCATGCCCTCTCTCCTTTTGATGAGAGCAATTCCCCACTTTAGAGTTTTTAGTAGTCCCCTTGGGCAGTCTGTAGAGAGAAGTAACTTCTTTTTTGTTTGACTAGTCAGTTTTGGCCACCTAGTGACTCATAGCTGTCATCTCAAAATGACACTTTTTTGGTATATTCCAATTGGGATAATAGTGCTGGAAAAGTAGAACCAGGTAAAAATAAGAAGTACCATTTTAGTCATGTGTTGGTCATTAAAATAAATAAATAAATAAATAATTTTCAGTATGCTCTCTCTCTAAAATAAGTGATTGACACTAGAAAAAAGTGGGGTTTTTTTCCTAGATAAACCATTTAAATAGAAAAATGCCACAGAAGAAAAAACTTTCCGGGGGGAGTTTTCTATAGTAGAGGTGGTATTACAATGTACCTCTGAATATTCAGACTGATCTTTTTTTTTTTTTTTTGTTTCAAATCCCTTTCCTGATAGTATCCCCTGCACTTTTCTAGAAGCAGGAAAAGGCAAGCAAGAGTTTGAGAAGTGCCCCTCTTTTCAGCCAGCTGACTTTCCCTGTGCTGATTACGTAGCTCAGTATCCCTGGACTAATTTTCTAGCTTTTGGGGTTTTAGTTTATGAGGTCTGAGGTGTTTCCTTCATCCCAATCAATGTATCTCTCTCTGCAAGGGTGATGTAGAAAGGAAACAGCTGGGATTGGGATGAGCTGTCTGCCACAGTCTGTGCAATCGCTTAGAGGTGACTTCTCTGTTTTGTACTCAAGGTCTCCATGTCACATGGGGCCAGCAAAGTGGACCTCAGCACCAGTGGGATGCTGCCATTATCCTCCCCCAGCTTGCCCAGCCAGGCTTGGCACTAGCCAAATCTGAAGACTTCAGGCTAGTGAGGCAGGAGATGCTGCTGCAAGGTTTCTATGGAGACAGAAGTGGAAGATGAGAGACAACTAGTAAGAGGCCAACTCAGACAGCTCCTGGATAGTGATTCAAAAATAAGGACTTTTAAAAATAACCCTTTACCTTATATTCCCCCACCTAATCTTTGTTTCTGAAGAAAGAAATCAGAAAGGCAGTGGGTTGCCAGCAGCAGTGAATAAGAGCTCTCACTCACCACTTTCATCTGTTGGCTGTCATGCAAGCCCTCTAAGTAGCAGTTTACTAAAACTGGCTGGAGGCTTATAAAGTGTGTAGTAATTGTAATTTTGGACTAGAAGAAAACGTGAAATGTATTTTAAAGGTGTTTTTCCACTCCTGTTTTTACTCTTGTGAATGCAGTAACGTCAAGGATGGCACGAAGGCACCTTCTAAGCCATGAACTTGTGCTAGATATTAACTGTGGCAAAATATATGTATATTTTACTGCATTCAAAATATCTTTGGTATGTTTTACCCATATGGAATACAAGATCTAGGTTGTTATTCCCTTTAATCTGTTCTGTTTCTCTTTATCCTTCACAGTGTTGTCCCTACACTGACAACTTCAAATGTAGACATTAGAATGTTTCAAATAAAAAATTTATTAAGTTTTTTCCAAGAGAGATCTTAGAAGAACGTCATCATTTATCAGTGAAAAAGGGAATTCTTTGCCAGGTCTCTGTTTTACTTTTCTTTTCCTCTTTCTCCTCAAAGGGTTTAGGAGGTGGGAAATTGTGATTTTATCAATTTCTTACAAAAAATCTAAAACTTATTTTACAGGCCATAATTGGAATTAAGGGTAAATTTAGTGCTTTCAGTCTCATGTTGGATTGATTTTTGTTGCTGTTCTGTTAATGCGATGCTTGGATACTTATATTAACCTTTAGAATACAGAAACTAGATAGGATTGTGACTCAGCTTCTTCATAAAAATCTATTGAGATTCTTCTCAATAGTTTCTTTTTAAAAATCTATTGAGAAATTAAAAATAAAGAAAAAATTGTACACTCAAGAGAGGTAGGAACTCCACAACTTAATATGTCAGTTCCCATCCATGCTGATGCTAAACTAGAATGAGAAAACCAACTAGTTGATATCCTTTTGCATTTGCATGCCTCTTCTCAGACTGAGATGTCATGTTCTATCCCTCTGACCAAGGCCTTAGGAATCCAGGGAAACCAGGGGCAGTGATAGTGTGGTCTCTGCCTTCTCTGTCCTGTCACATGTGCACAGGAATATTCCTATTTTTCATATTGTACCCAGAGTCTGATTTGCTCCCCAAGGCCACTTGTCTGTCTGATGGGCATGTCTGTGAACATGTGGCTGTGTGATGCTGCTGAGAAAACTCTCCAGAGAAACAAAGTGGTGGCAAAGATCAGAAATTAGCTGTTTGTGGAAACTGGGAGCACTGTTGGATGATTTAGGTAAGGTTCCGTTGGAATAAACTCCTGCACTTCATACCTCAGATGAGAGGCACTTCTGAAATTTCAGAGAAAAAAATCTCTTTGTGTGAACAAGTGGGAGCAGAGAACAAAGTGTCTGGTTAATTTGAATGAGAAAAGTTATTTTTCTGGAAAAGGGCATACGCACATGGAGGGCATTTGAACTCTGTGCATTTAGCAAAAATTTTTTCTAAGGTGTCGTACAAAAATCAATAACCTTTGGAAAAAGTTACCAAAACTGAAGCACCATTGTGGTGTAAACCAAATAAATTTGATATTCCTCTACATTCAAATTGTTGTAGGTTATGTAGGTTTCCATTACACAGACGTTTCATTTTTTTCTCAGTCTCATTTTGGAAGCAGAG
Organism: Phainopepla nitens; assembly: GCA_013400175.1. NCBI lineage: Eukaryota > Metazoa > Chordata > Aves > Passeriformes > Bombycillidae > Phainopepla > Phainopepla nitens. Next base: position 657,345 of record VXBQ01000187.1, read on the forward strand.
AGAGGAAAAGGAGTAAGGTGTCGAGGAAGGAGTAGCTAAGGCTCATTTTAATTAATAGTGATTTAAGCATGAACAATTTCCAGCTTCTTAGTGTTTCTAACAGAAAAGAAGAAAATAGTTACTATCTACCAGTTGTTTTATTTTTCCCTTTGATGTACTCTCTATTCCTCCTGTTGATCATAATATACTTAAAAGTTATGCTTGCAGACTTGAAAGTGTAACACATGCTGATTTGTCCTCCCAGAGGCATGCTAGATTTGACATGCAATACACAATTTGACTTTTTAAAATACTGTATTTGTCAGTGTTGAGAAGCTTCTAAGACTATAAACATCATTGTTTCTTAAAAAACAACAACAAAACCAACCACAGAATGCATCAATTGCTCTAGCTTGCTATACAAATACATGTATTTGCACATATACACAGGAATAAGTTTAGAATATTCATAAAAATATTGAATGTTGCAATGGTGTAGGTACCAATTTTCAGTAGACTTTTACTGCTGTAAAATAATCCCTCTGGTCCTAGAATTGGTCTTCCACAGTACCATGCCTGGTAAGTGCTGTTTTGAGTATCTCTTAGAGATGCCAGAATAAAGGGGAGGTTATACTACTGTCAGTACAGAAATCAGGTCACTTCCCAGGGACAGTCAATGAAATTTAGTCAGGTGAGTGTGGAAGGTCCCCTGGGAAGGTGATCTAGGCACTTAAATGCTTCCTAATTTTTATAGCACATTACAGACTTTCCTTTTAAATCTTGCACCACATGACAGCAGTGGAAATTCTGCCAGAAGGATTGGTAGGATTGGACCTATCCATTTGTAGGAAATAATTGAGACCATATGTAAGTAGTGAGGGTAGCACCCATCACCACAGCCTGGGAACATCATTAATTAAAATGATTTTTTTATGTTCTTTTTCTTAAGTAGCCCTGCTGGCACAATTTAAGCTTAAACTTAATATGTTTAATGCTGTTTAATAATATTTAGATTAGTCCAGCTGGCATGAGTCACACTAAGGGAAAAAAAAGGATAACAATTTTGATATCATTCACTTGGATACTCATGTGGTAGGTCCTGACACATGTCTGTAGAAACAGAACAATGTTAACTTATGGTAGTACTACTGCAGGGTACTTTCAGGGTGTGGCAGCAAATGTTAACTTTTTCCCTGAATGTTTCTTTTGGAACAGATATTTAGAAAGTAATTTTGCATCCTTGGTTCTGCTTTTGTGTAGGTTTGTAGTTTTTTTGAAATCCATCCTTATGAGTTTTTGTTTTGTTGCTTTACCAATTTCATTGTTCTGGAATGTCGCACTCATGTGAGATAGTGCCTTTGGAGGGAGAGAATCAGAGAGAGAGGAGGGGGCTTTGAGGCAACTTGAGCTAATCTGATTCATCCGTCAAATTATCCATGTTCCACAGACTGTCTGCAGGGTGAGTATATGATAGCCATCCATCAGCATTTGCAACTCTGTAGAGATTGTTGCAGGCAGAGGTCAGATTTGTACAGCTTTTGTTAGGAGAGGGAGAGCAACGTGTTGGAAAATCTGTTTAATTTTTGTTTTTCCCCTCCATGTGGAATTCTCTCTTTAAATGTTGGGGTTTTTTCCCCTATCTTTTGTCTTTAAACAGTCTCAGAAATGTAATGTGCATTGACAGAGGACCATTTCTTAGTTTAACAAATCCCACTAACCGATGATGTTTTCTACTGTTCAGTCTTATTTTTTTCCCTTCTTTATGCCATCTCATTATAACTATCATATCTTCCATGTCACACTAAGTGATTTAGTGAATGTGGTGAAATATAGACAAACATGTTCCCTTGGCCATTGGTTCAGTTATCATCAGTTCTCTCTAACTGAAAGAAATTGTGTCTTATTTTTAAACTTTATCATTCTCCATCAATTTCCTTTCCCTCTGTTTTTATTCTTTTTGGTGGGGCTCAGGATAAATGTACTGTGTATCAGTGGAGTTTTTTTTACCTGTCCTGAGCAGGTTCCTGAGCCTTCAACTTTCTTGGTACTGTATATAAAGTGGCAGTTTTGGCCAGGTTGAATGTTTTTTAAGGTAAAGGAATCAGCTAGCAGGTCAGAGGGCTTTCCTGCATGGTGATTTAAATGCTCACAAATACTATGGTTAATTTAAATAGAGTCATAACTTTAATTGAAATAGAGTCAGCTCAGGAAAGACTCATGGACCAAAATAACATAAGAGGGTTGACTGCTAGAGCAGTCATAAGCCTCCTGTCAGGAGTGTGCTGGGAGGAGAGAGTTTCTTAGAAAAGGAATTTACTGCTGTGTTCACAGGATGAATGGGTTGAAACAATAATTTGGAGGGCAAAAGAAGTCTCTCTGTCCTATGATATAATTAGTTCTGATTTGGCTCTCCTCACACCAGCACACTCTTAGGAGAAGGTGACCAGAGAAGAGCCAGCTAGTGTTTCTTTTGCTGCCCAGGAAGAACAAGTTTTAAAAACCCTTCCTGGCAGTGTGAAGCTGAGTTGTGGAACTCAGTGCCAGAGGAAATTAAGGAGGTCAAAGGTGCAAGTTAAAAATGGAATTAGTGAGGTTTTTGGAGGGTAGACATCACAGTGGCTATAAAATATAACTGTCATGATATACCCTGTTCATTCAAATTAAGTTTAAATCTCCACTTTAACCAGAAAGTGGGAGGAATATGTCCTAGTTTTATAATCTTCCTTTACTGCCTCCTCTGAGCCATGGTCAAGGACAAGCGTACACAGTACTGACAAGACTATTCTTGCAGGTCAGGGAGCTTAGATTTTTTTTCTCCAGAAATTAGATGCTTATTTCAGTGTTAAGTTCTGTACTTTTTAAAGGTTGCACTGAAAATGAATTCTCAAATTATAGTATTCAGCCCTTGCTCTGATTTGTTTAAGAGGCAATGCACAGGTGTTCATTAGGAACCCATAGTGATCAGACAGCTTGGATCTTTTACCAGAGTTGCTCTCTTTCTGTGCAGCTCTAAGTTCCTTGTAGGAATTCAGTTACATTATCATCGCACTCCATGCTTGCAGAATGAATTTAGCTGAGATCTTGGATACCACTTTCGTACTTCTGGAGAATGCATCCTCTGGTTTCATCTATTGCATTTGAGGTGGGTTGTGTTCTTTAAAGTTACAGCAGGAGCAGCTTAATTTTGTGTCAGGCTAGTTGGATTTTTACATCACATTTGTAATTTTGTGTCAGACGAGATTTAATAAGATTCTGACTCTTTCCCTGGTAAGGGTGATTATTTTTTTTTCTTTTTAATTTTGTATTGGTACAGAAAAACGGCATTGGCTGAACACAATATATTTAAAGTTTGATTTCCTATTAAAAGTTTTATAAGTAGGGAAGAAAAAATACCAGAAATTACTTGTTATACTATTTTTTTTTCTGCAGCTTCTTGATGGATCTCAAACTTGAATATTTTTTGAATCAGCCCATTAAAGCATATTTGAGGTTTAAATTTCAGGTTTATGGTAGTATGCTGATTGTTTCTGAAAAATGTGGCTTACACATAGTGAATTATGCTGTTGAGTTCTTCAGTATTAAAAAAAAAATCTACAAGTGCATCTCAGTCCATTCACCACTGTTCTTTCATTATTCTATTCACTGTTCCTGGAAGAAGTAAGATAAGACTGGGAAGCTGGTGGGGATGGGCTTTGGTGAGTGGGAGAGACATTAACAGTACTGAAGGCTGATAGCTGCTTTAGATTTTTAAAATCCCTTCTTGGACTTTGAAGTTTAGTATATTTAGTAAAGAAAAAAATGCTGAGTTAATTAGCATTTTCATTTATGGATAATTCTGTTTCAAGTTGTCCCTTCCCAAGACTAGTTTTAATATTGGTGTTATCTGTTCCAAGGAAATAGAAAGTAGAAATTGCTTTTAGATTGTGCATTGGGAATTTACTTAAACATGAATCCCTGAGGAGGTGAATAACCTGAGTTCTTTTTAGCTCTACCTTAATTTTATTGAAAAGTTTCAGGAGATAGTTATATGAAATATCCTTCATAATTTAGAAATTTATGGAAAATTATTTTAGAATAAAAATAGTAAATTTACTTGAGTCACTAGTTCACAATTTGGAATTGTGCAAAAAATAGCCCATACGTATTGGGATAGTCTTGAATTCTCTTGGTAACTGACTCAATTATATTGAAACAGATATATATATATATGTATGTATGTGTAAAATTAGTAGTGTTATAGTACACTATAACAACATTTTGGTGGAATTATATCACTTAGATGTATATCTCTTAGAAGCCTTGAATCTGAGTTCCTGAAAAATATTATCTGATTATATTCAACATTATAGCAATATAGATTGTTAAAGCCCAGGGAAATATGTCTTTTTGTCTCTTTTTGTCTTTATTGCAAATCTTGTTAGCATGCATATGATGGCATGTGCATTCTTTGTTTTCTAGAATTCCAAAATCCAAGGAACACTCTTACAAAATTTTCCTGTTCTAATCCACATTTTATATCTGTTTGCACAGCAAAATTTAAATCACTGAAGCCTACAGATTCATGAGTTGTAAGCTTATATTTCATATTTGATTCCTGAAAATGCCTCCATTTCCTGGAAGAAGATCTGAGATGATGCACATTGGTCAGAAATCGCCTCAAGTTCCCAAGCACCAAAGATCTTAGTATTTCATAGCTCTTCCTAGCTTGATTTCAACCTAATTTGGCACATAAATTGTAGTTGACCTCAGACAGAATAATTCAGATGTTTGAACCTCTTAGATGTTTAGCCAAAAGCGAATTGTCTTGTTGCATGTATTTTTAAACATCTGCAAGCTGAACCGAGAAGCAGAATGCAAATTCTAGGACTTTAAGATACCTGTGAGATTATGAGAATCCCTTTGGGGCTGCAGAGGATCATGGTGCCTATGAACACATTTTTTTTTTCCTAGGCATGGTGTATTTAGAAATTTATTATTTTATAACTATTTTATTATTATTTCTGGTACCAGAAGTAAAAATTACAATAGAAGCAGATCATCAATAATTTAGTAGTAAATGTACAGTCTGAGATAACTTTTGTTGAACCTTTTAATGCCTATTCCATGAGGACTGAAGGACTTGTTTCTTGCAGTTTGTATTTCTGTTTTAATGGGGTAGAAGAATAATTTTTTGTTCTTGCATGAAAAAAAAGTTGTAGCAAATTAACACTAGCAGAATTGTTTTTTTCAAAAGCTTGCTTTTAGTTAAGTAGGTACCAGTGCAGACAAATTATATTTTCAATAGATTGCAGAGGAATTCCCGTGCCTCTTAGTTAGGAATAAGAAACAGGTAACTTCTCAGCTCATGATAACTGGGTTTCAGTTGGGAGCTTTGAATACTTGGAAAATTTGACTAATAAAAGGTGTGGTGATTATTTTACTTAATTAAATGTTGCGTATACCTCTATAAATTCCCTACGTTATACAATAATTTTTACTTGATATATTTCATTCTCTGTGGTTTTTTTAGAAGTAGTGGGGGAAGCCTAAGTTTCAGCCTAAGTTTGAGGGAGAATTACTTCTTAATACTGAGTTTTGAAATGCTTTTATTGTCTGAAACCACGGGTTTGATTCCAAGACAGAATTGTTTGGACCTTCACCTTTATAAAGCCTATAAAATGGGCTCTGATGCGATTTTTTTTCTATGGAGGCTGCTCTTATAGGCACAGATAATACAGGATTCTCTTGACTACAAAAGATGGGGCTCTTTTTATAACCATAAGCTGTTTTGGCCAAACTTCGGTCTAGTCATCGGTCTATAACATACACTCACCCTCTTCTACTAGCCATCCTGAACTAAGCTACATGTCAGTGGTTTGTGAAAAGACTTGTCTGTGTGCTGATTCATAAGATCCTCTCAAATTTTTGAAAAGTTTCAATATGTTTTCGGAAACATTGCGAGCATTGATTAAAACAAAAGATCTCATGCTTAAGGAAATGGATGTGTGGCACCATCTTTAGATGACTTTAGATGACATCATGTGCTATTACCCAATAATACAAATTCAGTAGGTTCTAAGCTTGCCTTGGGCTCCCTTAGTTTGTCTATAGGATTATTGGTTCTAAAAGCTGTTGTGTTATGAAACAGAAGGCATTAAATTACATGGACCCCCACAAGCTTGTGGGTTCATCTGGCATCCCCATACAGGATTTGCTGCCAGTATGCATCCACAGATGAGACCAAACATGCTGTCATATCTCCACAGAGATCCCTTTTCTTCTGAAAATCCTGTTTTAAAAAATAGACAAATATTTTGGTCCAGGATAACAAGCTTTTCATTTTGAGTCTTAGCAGTAGAAGCCACAGTAGAGATTGCCATGTGTATTTCCTATGATAATGGGATCATGTTTGCCTCTTCACCTTCAGTAACGAGGTGTGCAGGAGCTGCTTCTCTGAATAATCCCCTCCCTCACCTCATTGGACTAGAATATATCTAACATCCTGCCAGTGATAACTTAGTGTGGTATCTTTTGCAGCCAATGAAGGTAAGGATCTGAAGTTATGATCTTTTTTCCATCTGTGTCACAGAAATTAGCTGTGGTTTTCTCCCACGGGCCTCAGAAAAATGTTTTCCTTAAGCTTTGGAAGTTTGAGGTGGAGAAAAAGAAAAGAAATAACTGAACTTCATTCCATAAAGTAAAATATCCAGGAACAAAATCCAGATGGGAATTTGAGTGTATTTTTGAGCACTAGGTCACCATATTTAGGAGCAATGGTTTAATGTATCAGCAACAAGGAGTAAGCAGTAGCCTTAGCTAGTGTAATTTCACTTGAGGATAATAGACTGTTGTAGCTTTCTGACTATATACATTAAAACAGGTTGGCATACCAATACCTGATCCAGAAGAAATGTGTTAGAACTGCATCCTTACCTTAAAAATACCTTTTAACTTAGATAGGAATCTTTTCAAATCCAGGTTTGAAAGGTGCCAGTGGTTCACAGGGATGCACATTGTCTGGGAAAATGAAGCTTCTCTGAGACTGGCACTTTTAGGATGTTGAGCTCAAAAACATCTGTAGGAGCAGTGTTCTAGGAGAGTGCAAACAGGGAGGGAGATCTGCTACATCCTATTTGACAAAAACAATAGTGTGATGTGGGTTTCTGTGCTTTTCTTTCTTTAAAACTGTGATGCTTTTGATTAACTCAAGTTTTTGACAATGTCTGATCATGAGGTAAACTGAAGTGTAGAGCCTGTTTGAGAACTAGTTCAGCTATGAAATGAAGGCTAAATTATTGAGTTCAAAAGGAAATTACGTTTTTGAGGAAAAAAAATTGAGTTCTATCAAGTCAAGCTTTTATGTGAGCCTAAGTGTATTTTGCAGGTTAGCTGTTAGCTGTTCTTGTGGATTTATTCCTGTCCTGTCTTAAGACAGAAAGCAATGTGTCTTTGTCACAAAGCGACTCCAGCTATATCATTTCAAATGAGGATGTCATCTGTATTGTGGAAAACACTGTTTTTACTTTCTATTTTTCAGAACTTGCTGACAGAGCAGCAAATTTACCACCAATCACTTTTGTCTCACCTTGCACTTTCCCTTCACAGATGCTGGGGTCCTGCTGAGCCATTGCTGACCCTCAGCAGTGAGGCTGTGACGAGCAGGAGGATTGCAGTGCACCTCTTCGTGTGTCTTGAAGGAGCCACATGCCAAGTGTGGCAAAACCCTCTGGGGGGTAACACAGGTGCGTGAAAAATGTTGGGACCGTGGCTCTATATTGATTTTATATTAATGTTTGACATACAGAGTGGGAATAGTATTCCAGTGGCAATTTTTCTCAAGACATGCACCATTATACAAAGTAAATGTCAGTGTTTCCCCTCCATGCATGCAGCCTTCTGATTCACACAGATAATTTGAAGATTTTGAAATTTAGGTTGTCCACTCCTCTTTCTTAGCAGAGCAAAACTAATTAGTGTGTCCTGAAATCATTGTTAAGAAAATAATATCAGGATTTTTTTTCTGCTCCTTTTCCTCTTCATCAGAGACTTTGAGCAACACTAAATGTTCAGGCTCACCAACAAAGATGGATGCTGAGGTCTGATCCATCCTGCTTCTCTCCTGCTCTCTGCTGCACCTTCCTGTATCTCCTTCAGCCTTTCTGATGACTTCTTAGTGAAAATCCCATTTCAGATAGTCAGCATCAGAAAGGACAGAGATAGAATGCTGATTCTTACCATAAATATATTCTGATAAATCACAAGTCAGTGATTGGTTAAAGTCAAGTTTTGATAAAAAAATGAGTCAAGTTCTAAAAAACTTAAGTCAGGCTCATAAGCAATTCTGATACTTTTCTTGAATATGCTAGTTTCTAGGCTATTACAATTATGTTTGGGTGCAATGTGAAGCATTTGCAATTTTATTGTCAGTGAAAAGTGCACACTTCATAGCTGGAGACTGAAATCCACTATCCTTTTAGTGAAAAAATGTGCACAGAAAAGGGAAAAAATATTTCTACACTCTATACTGTCAGAGTACAAAGGCTGATGGTGTGGAAACACTCTGAAATTTGTACAGAGAGGTTGTGTTCTCTTCTGCTGAGAATGACATCTGTAAACGTCATGGTGAAGAACACTATTCACTGATGCATGGAGAGAAACGTCTAATCGACTTATTTTATTGCCTGAGAAATAATTTGAATAATGTGAAAGAATTTGTCTCTATCCTGACCCTGAAGGCAAGACTGAAAAAGTCTAGGGTGTGAGTTTTCCATAGTGACTGAAATCAACCAGATTGGTGGGGCTTGGATGACTTGAATGTAGCTGGTTCCTTCTGGGATCAGGACTTCATTCTCACTGCAAATTTTCTGGGGCTGTCTGTTCCCTTGTGTGGTCTTTAATTTCCTATAGACAGGGAGAAGTTAAAATGAGTAAGTTATCATGTCAGTAGGCTTTAGGAAAGGAAATATTTTAATTAAAACAAATATGTTCTTAGTAAAAATTACTTTCCTTTGATTGGAGAAAGGATGATATCTTCACTTCCAATTTCCCCTGTGGCTTAAGAAAAGAAACAGAAAAATCTGCGTGGTGAGCTAGGATGTTTGCCTATTTTAACATTAAAGGAGTCACTTAGTTCAGTCACTTTAAAGTCGTAAGAAACCATATATACCATACTAGCTGTCAAAAAAATGAATTATTTTTTAGAAAAATAGAAATGTTGATTTGTTCACTTAAGCTAAAAAAGGAGTTACCAGGTGGTCTCTTCCCCAAGGTTGGGGCAGATAATACATTCAAGGCTTACAGAATAAAGAAGCATAAGCCTCAAGCATCTCTTCTCCTCATATTGTTTTGAATTACTGTACAGTAATTTATATAAGTGGCTTCTGTTGCTCCCTTAATGACTACATAATTTTCTTGCTGTGTTTCCTCACATAGGATCCAGGATGACTACACAGTTACTTCAGTGATATCAGTACTGGACTAGATAATCTTAGATTTCTAGATTGAAATATCTCAACGGAACGTGTGAAAAGGGGAAAAATACTATGTTTTCTTTCATGCTTGAACAAATATAACAGTGATGAGAAACGAGGTTGTTAAGATCAAGGCAGTGGAGAGTTACTGCTTGAAGCTGTGAGAGCTTTTCATGATGACTCCCTAATACATTCCTCAAAAATACTGAATAAAAATATGAATTTTGACCGTTTTCAGTGCTGTTATATTTACAAACGTTTTCATTTCTTCCTTAGTAAGATGCCAATTTTAGAAAAAAATTATTATCCAGAATAAGTTTCTGTGCAGGATTTTGAGTGGATATTACACCAAAAGTATTGTTTTTTTACTTACAGGGAATATACTTAAGTGTAAATGGTATACCAAGTTAATTGAACAGTATTTTCTTATTGCCTGTCCTTTTGATCACATAAGTTTTTTTAAACAAGATAGAAAATGTCTTTGAACTTTCACTTAGATAAAAAGACTTATACAAATATTGCTTAATAACACTCTTTTATTAAAATGGTTTCTAAGAAAAGAAAATTTGGACTATTTAATGTGTCTCTTCACCAAGGAAAACAATACTGAGAACAGAAGAAACTGTTTATCTGGAGTATCAAATGCTTCACTGTTCTTAGGAGATGCGAATACCTTTTGTTTCATCATATCAACAAATTTTTCTTATGTAGAGCACAGTTTGCTTATAGCTTCCGGTCCAGAAAATAATTTTAAGATGCAGTTTAAGCAGTAAGCCTGACATAGTTTATTATGTTGTGAATTTCCATTGCTCATTCCTATTGTGCAGGTAATGACTTTGGGGGCAGAGAATGAAATTAAATTCCCCACTGAGTAGATAAACACTCATTTGTTACTGCTTCTCTGGGTGGCAAATTATAGGCTAGTTGATAGTGAGAACCTCTATCAGTTTTAGCCTTTGACTCCAGATGACTGAGGTAATCACATGACTCATATCACCTCCAAAGGAAAAGCTCCTCTTATGAAAGAGTGGTTGAAAGACTGTTGCTGGCTTATTAATAAAAAAAAACAGAGGCAACACAGAATCCCTGATGTCTCAGGATGATGAGGTGAGACTGAATTGTCCCACAGGAAATGGTTTTGTTTTATTTTATTTATTTTCTTTCAGCAAGTTTTGCATTTCCTTTGTTGCCACAGGCAACTGTAGCGCTTTCATGTATAGAGTACAAAATGCAAATAGCAACTCTACGGTTGATAAGTGGTTGGAAATGCTTAGTGCCACAGAACAGCAAACCTACTTGGAATGTGTTATCTCATACGTACATTTCTGTTTTGTAGTACATCTGTTCAGGGTTCCTGGGTAACCTTGATGAGCAAGGACGCTCTGCTAAAGTCACAGCAATGATGATATGGGATGGTAGAATACTTGGAGCAAGCATCAAAATAGAGTCCTATTGCTGCAGTGAAAAAAAATCGCTCTTCCTAATCACATACACCATTGAATTGATGAAGGTTATGTAGTCAGAGGCTTGGTGTTTCATTAATGATGGATGATGTAATTCAGTAATGTAGTTTAAAATTAACATTTAGCAAGGACTCACCTATGGTTAATTTGTAATAACTGCACTTTTATTTTGATTATTTAGGTTCAATGCTCCAGGAGCCCTGCCTTGGGAACACGGTCTAACAAGTTCAGCTATAATGTTTAACAAGAGTCAGGGGAGCAATGACACCTAATCCATATGAGATTTAAAGAGGAGGACATTCCCTCTGATCTAGAACATTCCTATTGCTTATAGCTCACTGTCATTGTCAGCTCTTTCAAAATGAACTAATTGTCTTCATAAGTTAATGTGCTTCCTTATATTTCTTATTTAATGGATTTAACTTTCTTCAGGTGTATGAGCGCATGATGTTTATTTTTGTGCCCCCTGATTTTGCACAGCAACTTGCAATGGGTGTATGTGAAATGTCTGTCAACCTAGTAAATACTTACCTGATGAAATAATACTCTTTAGTAACAATGTCCTTGGCTAGGTGATATGATGAGGCAAGGGTAAGTCACACCACAAAACAGAGCAAAATTTAAATTAATGAGAATTGCATTTGGGGCTTTTTTTTAGTTAAATGGATTTTAAGTTAGGCATATGTTTGTCTTTATTGCCCATTCAACAGTTTTATTAGTTAAAAAAGTGCTGAGGTACAGTTTTAGTTGAAGAACAGCAGCGCTCAGCAAATGCTAAGTGCAGTAGGCTGGTACATTTGTGTGTGTTGGCAGTGGAAAGGACAGTGCTATGGAAGTTAGCAGTGTGTTTGTAGTTCTCTGTCATACTGTAGTTGATCTATGACTTCCATGCAAGTCCAAAGAAAATCAACCAGAATGGTCAGCATTCTAGAAAACTTTCCCCAAATCCACAATTTGAAAGAATTAGTCAGTTGAAGAAAAGGTTTCAGATTGAGATTCAAATACATGAGAGGTTGTTGCAAAGAGGAAAGTACTAAACTGTCCTTTTGTCTTTGGGGAGCAGGAGAAGAATAATAATGTTTTTACATTCTAGTGCTGGAGATTTAATTTAGACATTGGGAGAACCGTTGTAAGCGTAAAACGGATGAAGCACAGCAGCTGATGCATTAGAGTTGCTGCAGCATTCCTGTTGAAGATTCTGGGAATGAGTTAGGCAAACTTCTCTCAGAGGCAGGTTAGTGATCCTTGTTGTGAGCAGAGGAGTGGCAAAGATGGCTTGTGGCATCCCTACCCAGCCTGTCTAGGGCAGCTCTGGTTTTATACTGTGCTTGGGAGGTTAAAAACTTGGAATTGCAGTGGGTTCTTTACCCTTATCTGTTTAATTATTGTGTCTCTTACTTTGCTTTTGTTAGGGTGTAAGATAAAACCTAAATATACTTTTGACCAGCAAGTTTCCACAGCTTTCTTTTCCCAAGAAGATTATTAAAAGAAAATGCAGTATGTCTGCTTAATACTATCTTAGCCCTCATTTCGTGTTATTTGGCACTATTCTTTGTTCATATCTTGCGAATGAAATATTTTTCTAATAATTTGAATCAAAATTTGTATACTGTCACTACATAAAATTAAATCCCAGAAATTTATGGGTTAACTTCCATTTTTATTTAAAGAAGATTTGTGGAAATTAATTAAATTTGGGATTGTAAAATGCCCTTCTGGGGTTTTTTTGGATATCATAGCATAAATTTAAAAAGTCCCATTTATTCTAAATCTATGTGGCATTACATCATTTCCCACATCAATTTAAGCTTCTTTTCTCTAGAGAAGGTGTTATTTACAGTAAAATCCTATGGTATTCAAAGTAATAAAATGTGTCTTGTCGCAGCTGATGAAGACATTGTTTTCTAGAATGGATGGTAAAGTTCATTGGAGCATTAAAAAGGATAGTCTTGGTTTCTCATATGTAGACACAGCCTAAGCACTTGAATAACCAGCAGAGTCTGTAGGATGTCTGCCTGTAAGAATACTGGTGTTGGTGGTGAGAAAATAGAAGTATTTTTGCTCATTGCTGTCTTTCTTCCTTATTTTTCCTTAGTATCTGACCTTCCTTGCCTTAATATTAATTTGCCTGACCTGTAGTTTGCCTTTCCATTTCTTGTTTTTGTTTCAGTTCAAGAGCTGGAACAGGAAATATGTATTGGAGCCCCACTGATGTATTTCCTTTGAATGGTAATAGAATTTGACTGACTGATAGTATACACTCCTAATGAATTTTATTTACAGCATTTGTGATTAAAAAAATACTTTTTAACAAAAACCAAACCATTGTTTTGCACACACGTGCTCGTTCCAATGTGCTCTTAGGTTTGGAAAAAGAGCAGTGCAAAATTCCATTAATGTTATTTAATTAGAAAAAAAATTTTAATTGTGATCTCTGACTTCACAAAGACCTGTTCTTTCTGAGTGCTAAAATAGTGGCATATATAGCTTCTGTCTCTCTTAAATCTCTTCTGTCAAAAGCACAATTAAAAGTGTGTTTTTGCTGCTACTGTCACCACACTTAAGTTCTATGACAATTTTAAAGGAGGAATTTGCTTTGAGTCCAACAGGATGGGGCTGAAGTGCTACACATGAGAGAGAATATATTCTAGTGGGTTTTTAATAGATTAAAAAAAAAACCACTGTTTGTCTTACAGAAACAAGTAAAGGGCCTCCTGTGACACATAAGATTTTGTAAGCACACTGAACTGGCAATCAGCTAATCTCTGGTGTCAGAGCGATATCAGTAATTGGATCCCCTATGAAACAACGGGAGTCAGTGGTGGGTGGATTGTTTCTTTGCAATGCAGTGCAGGCAGCTGAGTGCTCCGTGCTCAGCTGCGATGTTGTGGGAGCGTGATTGCCACAGCACCAGGAGAATTGAGACAGGTTTTTAATTACCGCTTTATTGAATTATTTGGTATTATTTCTTGCAAGTGCGCAATGAAGCACCATGTGAGAATACTAATTTCTACTCGGTTAATCATGGGTAGTAGGACTTCTGTTGCATACTTGTAGCCTGGTTGTGTCTTTTAATTTTATAGTGATCGTGAGAGATACCACTTTTACAGTTCTATACTTAATGTAGGTAAATTTTTGAGTCAGAAATAATGTTGTTAATGTGCTTGTGACATTATGATTGAAAGTCACAGGAGAGATTTCAGTTCTTCAGGGTACCACAACAGGAATGCTTTGTTGTTCAAGAACAAAAAAAAAAAAAAAAAAATCGAAATATAGATGGGAGAAGTAAGAAATAATCCTATTTTCTGTTGTTTGTAATAAGTAGGCCTGTTTTGACTCAACTAATTATCAGGAGTCCCTGTTCTACTGTGAGTATTTTCACCAAGAGCAATAACTCCTACAAGACAGATGTCCTGATATTTTGAAAGAGTGGTTTAAATATGTATGTGTATGGTTTTTTGCATCTATTTGATGTTAAAATTAAATTTAGAGACAACCATGATGTAAGATGCTCTTTTTCTTCTACTGCCTCAGTCCATACTTCTGTGAAATAGTGTAGCATATTTTCTGAGCCATTTAGGCTCCTAAAAAACTAACATTTTAACTACCAAAGTACCAAATAAAGCCAACTCTTTGAAACTGTGTAAAAACATTTACTATCACCTAATGTACTTAGCATGACTTGAACAACAGCTTCAAGCTTCTGAAGTTAATTTTTTTCTTTAGCTTTGACATAATTTTCCTTCACCCATCACCTGCAAATGTTAGTGATGCTTGAATGAGTCAAAATACTTGAAAACTGGTTTACTATCTTATTTTAAATCTGGAGGAACTCAAAGTCACTCCCTATTTAAATTATATCCATTGAGTGGAATTGGAACAGAAGAATATCCCTATGGGGATAGGCACAGGAATACATAGAGGGAGCATTTTAAAAAGGGTTTTATTCATAATAGATGTTTGTGTGTTCTACGTTTATAGACTATTTTTATAACTTCTTCAGAAATTAATATAATTTCAGTGTTTATCATCCATCCACGGTGACACTTTAATTGTTACTTTGCAGATCAGAACTAGGCAAATAAAGGGGGAGCAGTGTTGTGTCTTCTCAGCCATGTGTCGTTACTATCTGAATAAAAACAGTAAACTGTAGTTTCATGCAGTTAAAGCAGGATTGTAACTGACTTTGTAAAGAGATCAAGGAAGAATGTTTTAAGTCCAGTAAGTTTTAGTAACTTTTCAGAGAAAGACAACTTTTGATCTGATTTGGCATAGAAGACAGTTTTTTCTCTATGAAATTAATTGCTCCTCTTCCAAGAACTGTTTCGTGGAAGTTAGTTTCTTAAGTGACAGTCATATGGATGAGCCCAAATCAGTTTTGCCTTTTCTGTCCTCAGTGATTAAATAAAACAAATTAAATCAGGTGTATTCTTTTATTTTGCCTGGATGAATGCTGTACATAGAAGTAAAGTCTCCTCTTATAGAGCCCTCAAATATCTGACTATCTTTACCCTACATCATTGGGGCTCTCTCCCTGGAGCATTGGTTTAGAAGCGGGTTTGAGTTTTTCCTTGTCCTTTCCAAAACAGCTACTCTGGTAGACACGCACACACACTGTTATGGTTTGTTTTTTTGGTATTTTTTTTTTAAGATTGTTTCCTCAACCACTATCTCTTGCCATAATTTTCCCAACATTTAAATGTTTTTCTCCCTATGTAGTTTTCTGTGAGAAGGCATTATGTCTAGGGCTTTGCTGCAGCCATTTTCACATTTAGAGTACGGGTTTCACAGCTTATTTTGGCTGGTTGAGCAAAGTGATAAGTTTGCTATGTAGGAAAGTTAGACAAATAGATCAGTGCTGTCCTTGGCCTGATACTTTTCCAAATACTCTCTTTTCTTAGTTGTCTTTTTCATATTCCACAAATTGCCAGCATCACAGATTCAAGATCTTAATCAGATTCCAAATTTGTGGTTATCTCTTCTCTTTTTACATGTTTTTTTTTTCCCAACAACATAAAAAAGGTAATTTCCTTATTTTCTTTGTGTGAAAAATGCCGTTTAGGTTCTACTTTACTTTGACCAATTATACATTTTTTCCACCTGCTCTTTCTGTGGCTGGATGTGCAATGAGGCAGCTTCCTGGTTCCCAGTGCTGGGTTGCTTGACAGGCTGTGTTGACTAATTGGTCTCTGCCATTTTCTCTGTCTCCTTTCCCTCGCTCTCCCAGTTGGAGCAGAGCCTCACCAAGAACAGCCCACAGAAAGCATTCTCCTTGAGCTTCTGACAACCACCTCGTCCTTGGTGCTGCCATTAGCAAAACAAAAGCACAAGTCCTCGTGTGGGATTCCTGCAAGTATCGAGGAGTCAAACTGTGAATGAAACATCTTTCCCCTACTTTGCTAGGAAAGAAACATATCAGTGATGTATGAGGCACAGATCAAGCGGCTTTTGCAGAACACCAAAGAGACTGTTAAGTTTTTCATGCAATGTTTGTTTTGTCCTTTCAAGAGAAGTAATCATAGCATGTCACATTTAGTAAGGTAATAGATTTAAGGTCTGAATCACAAGGTAGATATAAGTGAACGCTCCATTCTCACACACTATATTTAAACTTTGAGCATCCTCCTGCTCTTCAAATTGAATAAGCTCATATAAAAATGGATAACTTTACCAGTGTTCAGGAAAGTGAAGGAAGTTAATGCTTAAAGTGGTTAAGTACTGTATTTAACATCTTCACTAGAAATTTAATTCAATTTGAAAATTATAGAAAATATTTCTATTCATGGCATTTCATGACATCATTTGAACAGCATTTACTGGTAAATTGATGCCATCACAGAGCAGGGCAGTCAACTTTGTAATGTGTATTTCAAGTTGGGAATTGAAACATAACGTTTGATGTGTTCATGCCTGAAGTTCTACTTTAAAAAGATGTACTTAACAGAATACAGGAATTTACAACTACAGCATCTAACCTGTCTTGATTCCGCCCAATCAAAGCATCCTGTAAGTATAACATGATTGTGTTTAAAAAATTTCAGCATTGAATAGTAAATTGACTCTGGTTTTGCACATATTTTCTTTTGTTTTGAGAGGATATATGGTCCAAAGTTAAAGCTTATGGGGCGTCTTTATTGTGTATTTCCTTGTTTAGCCTGCCAATAGCTCTTTGTTTGCTTCTTTTTTTCTTTAATCTATGGTTCTAACAGTCTATTTAAACCTATGTATGTATTTTTTATTTCTGGTACAAAGACAACCTTAATTCCATGGCAAGATATTTTGGTCATTTTGGGATGAGGTTGCTTTTTGCTATGACATATTCCTAATGACCTGAAGTACCATGATAAGATCTTGTAGGAACTATAACTTTCCATATTAGGTTAACTCAGACTTCAATTTGCAGTATGGTAACATTAATAATATCACAAACACATCTATTAGAGTGACACAGTTGTCCAAGTGCACTATAAACTGGCCTTGAGCTGCTACAGGTTCTGCAATTGACTTGTTGGAGGATGTGCTTAACAAGATCGGTGTCAGTGTCTCTGGATATTAAGGATATTCCTTGTTCATCAGCTTCTTTGATGTCCACAGTAGGTACTCAAACCAATGCAGCTGGGCAATGATAAATAGCACCAGCCGCTATGGCATATAGCCATCAAAGTTGTTGACCTTCAGGCTAAACATTCAATTAATTTTAATATTGACTCTTGGATCCATTCTCCCTTACCTATTGATTCATAAAAATAAGTGGAAAGCATCAACAGAGAAGTTTCATTTACTTCTTTTTGACCTGACTTCATGTATCTTGTATGTGTATGCATACCTATACAGAAAAGTAATTCCCCAAGTACGTAGATTGAAGTTCATTGGTAACTTAGTTTAATTCCAGCTTTTTAAAATTTAAATTCATGAAATATTTAGGTTGAAAAATTTCTGAAGTGTGAACAATTGAATTTTAATTGTGATCACTCAGGATTAAATCTAATCCTGACTGCTAGACCCCTTAGCCATTTTAAAACAGTTTAATTACTAATTATACCTGAAAAAAACCTATTTTTAAAATAAATACCAATCTGTAAATCAAGGTTATGGTGTATTTTTCACATATTTCAGTTGACTAAATGGCTTATAACAGCTTGTACTGTACAGCACCAAAATTATTTTCATCATCATTTTCTCAGTAATATACAAAGGAAAAGTTTTGTCAAAGAAGTTTACTAAGTTGTGGGTTTATCTGGCATCCCAGTGTTTAAGGAGTTGTTTAAGATCTGAAATCACTTTCCTGGGAAAGTGAAAGAGATGATGAAGTGCAGGGTATTATCTCTGACCACCAGTGGCCATCTCCTCTACCCATCTGTTCTCCAGGAGGAACTGAGGTCCAGCTCCCGTATCCCTCTTCATGGGTACAAGGAGGCAGCTGATGAATGCTGTGAAATTTGGCCCTGCTGCTCAGCTGTGGTTCCTCCTGCTGGTGTCTGTGGGGGCTGGCCCTTTCCTTGACTTACCTTTGAGCAGGAGAGAGCCACAGAAAAGACAGGACTGGGCTAGGCAGCAAATGTCCTCTATGCGAAGACAAAAAGAGAAGCTTAGGGAGGAGGTGTGAGTGTTGTCTAGCTCATTTTGTCTGCTGTCAAACGCCTTTCTATATTTTTAACTAGTCAGTGCAGGCAGTTTCCTTAAAAATCAAAACGGGTAACGTTCTGGTGTACGTCAATGAATGTGCAAGCAGACAAGTTTGGGGTTCCTTTGACTTCAAAACTCTTAACCAAATGAGAAGTGTTAGCACACATCACAGGGGAAGCAAAACAGAACTACAAGTTATTCTTTGCTAGAAGGCATCACTGCTGTCTTTAACTGCTCATAACTGTGGGTGCATATGACCACCTTTCTTTGCTGTTATTCTGTAAACAGGTTTAAGGCAGCGCCCCTCACAAAAACCAGAATAGAAATGAATCCTGAATGAGGATCCATTCAAAGATTGCTCTTAAAACTAAATACGGTTTTCAAAGGGCATGCTATGCAAAGTGCCTATGATGGTTGTTCTTGAAAATTAAGGTGAGGTTTTGAGAAGAAATTAGAAAGTTGTTTTTATATTTCTCATAAGTTTTTCTTCAACACCGTATGAACCCTTGTCTGCTGATCAGTTAAGTTCATTTGCAAATATGAAGTGAGGGGAAAGAGATTATTCAGAAGAAAATCTGTATGATTTAAAGCCTTCTATTTCATAAAAGAAATCAGATCTAAATTCAACTAGTAGTGATTCAGTAGTTAACAGTCAACTGTTATTGCTTGGTCAATAGCAAAATGAGAAATCAAGATGATACCTTTTTTGGTATTTTTGAAAAACTCCTTCCCACCTGAAGCAAATGTATTTGCTGATGTTAATGAACATTGGAGTTGCATGGGAAATGAAGCTGCAGGAATTTTGTAGGGCATTTGATTTGTATTTATCTAATGCTCATGACTGATACTTGTGGTAAATGAGGCAAGATGTTAGATCAAAAGTCCAGTGTTTTGGCTGCATTTTTTTTTTTTTGGTAGACATTCATTCTGTACTATTTAAACGAGGGTACACTTTTTCATTAACTTTGGTGAATGGAGGATCATGCCCTTGCATCATAATTTTATTGAGTCTTATTGGAAAAAGTGTTAACATAGACCCTGAAATGTTTCATGTTTCAGAGGAAACAGACTACATTACAATTATGTTTAGAGAATGAGGAAGAAGACTTTAAAGTAGAACAGATACCTATGGATGGTATTTGCATTAAAGGCAAGTGCTAGAAAGGTTTATATTTGGATAATTCTCATTTGATGACTGGGGAGTATATTAAAGATTGAAGGTGTTTCCAAGTCATTGCTGTTACTTGTTAGTCTGTTCTATGAGTACAGCAAAATTTCTGACTGCTCTTGTGGAAATGACTGAAAAATATCTGTGAAATTAAGAAAAAAAAATCTGAAAATTTACCATCCTCAGTAGAAACTCATTTAATTTTAATGTATGCTGTGGGTTCAAATTTATGTCCCTTTGTCAGTAAGATAATCTGAAAGAGTTTAATTGGGAAATACCTATTACTCTTTTCCTCAGTGGGACTGAGCTTTCAAACCTATTCCAATCCATCATCAGTCTTGTACAAATTATCTTAGAAAGCCCAAGGAAAATTCAGTGGGAATATTTCCCTCAGGATCCACCATACTGATTACAAAAAATATCCATTCTTAATACTGAGTTTTTGCTTATATCTTCGTAACTTATCATGAAAGAGATTCAGTGTATACATTCATGTGGAGCCAGTGATGTTGCAAGCGCTTTTACAGCTCTGATAAATTTTGTAACAGCTTGCATCTATGCCGAACTCTGCTTTGCACTTCTGACAAAAATACATATGTAACTCCCAGGGCATAACATGTGTGTTCATTTTCTCACCACACATGCACATCTGATGCATCAGACAGTGTATAACAGAACATTTCCTATTTTGAACTAGCTCTACTAACACTCTGTCACCTTCTGTGATAACCCTTTACCTTTCCTAGGGTGAACCACAAATGTTTGCACTCATGAAAAGTTGACAGTGCCATGCAACACTGGTTTCTTGTCATTACCATCAGCTGCGTGATCCTATAATGTACAATAGCAGCTGGAACTCAGTCATGAAATAGAGACCACACAGTTGGCTTTCGGGACCTCCTACATAGGTGTCATGAAATTCCTATGGAGTATGACTTTTTTTTTTCTTTTAAGAATGCATAACTTTCTTACAAGTAGTGTTACTGTTTGCTTTCTATTAGGCTTGCAAAATTGTGACTGGCACAGTCTCAGTAGAAGCTGATTTTCCTTTTATCATTTAACTTAAATTTTGCAGTGGTGGAAACTCGACCTGATTCTTCATCAGGTTGAAGGTCAAATTCTTTTACAAATTAGGACAAAATTAGATTAAGTTCTCTATTAATTAGTAATTATTCCCTAACAGTAATGTTAACATTTCTTCACTTTCTGTATCAAATTTCTGATGCCATCAGAAAGAAGGGTTAGCAACACTGCCGTCAGAAAGGAGTTCAGGAGTGGCAGGGGAGACCTCTAATTCACATGGGTATTTTTAAATTCATGACAGAATGGTGAAGGCAGTAGGATATGCAGATTTTCTTCAATGTCCACCTTATTGTAGACCTCTGTTTTCTGGTTTTATTTCAGTTTTACAGTCAAGGAGCTGTTAAATTTTTTCCCTTCTGTTCTCTTACATTTAAACGTGTGTTTACATGTAAAATTACTGACGTCTTTAGCTTCTTATCCTTTTTTTCCAAGAATGCTCTTTTTCACATGATAAAAAGCTGTATCTCTTACTGAAACAGAGTTCATATGCCAGGCTTACTTGAAGTCTCTGGAATGACAGCATGACCGTTTTACCACAAATCAGCTGGTTGCCTTAGGCATTTAGAGACTTGTTTGTGTCTCTTTGGCCTGGTGGGTACCTGAGGTCTTAAAATTCATATTTTAGAGCTTTCTGGGAACTACAGGCAGGATCCCTATGAGAGTGTCCCATTTATATCCAACATAGAATCAGCAGATTTCATAGGAAGAATGGAATTCATAAAGTGGCGCAGAAGTCCAAAGCTGGGTGCCCCGTGCTGCTTCCTGCTGGGGCCAGCGTGTTGTCTCTGCAGTCAGCGGTGCTGATGCTCTCCTGGAGGGAGGGATAACTGCAGCTTGCTTGTTGTGGATGCTGGGTTTATCAAGCCCTGCTACTTAAAAGCATTGTTTATTAAACCAACCAAACAAGGGAATTAAACAGATTATAGGCTTATGTTAGAGCAAGTGAAAGACAGAAAGCATGTAATTGGAAGGTGGAGTGTTTTGACAGCTTCTGCAGATGGCAATAGACAGAAAGGAGGATTGCATTTCTAAAATGTAACTTTTTTTAAATAAGGCTCAAATAATTCCAGCAGCCCTTTTGAGGGTATTGTATTTGTCATGATTTGTATGACTGCATCTCTTTCTAGGTATTGGTTATGAAAATCTTATTTGGGGTTTTTTGGTTTTTTTTCCCTCTTCACGATCCAGAACATTTTGTGACCAGTACTATTGTTCAGTTTCTGTACCAATTTTTGACGTAACGCTCTGATTTGGTTTTGCAATCCAGTGTTATCTGGAAGGATCAGGAATTCAGTATTGCCTCAGAAACTCTGTGTTGTTTTATCACTCAGCAGTGTTTTCATATTCAATATCATGTCTGACGCAAAATATTTAAATGGAAGATTGTTTCAGAATACTTATTTTTTAGAAATTTATATACACATAAAAATAATACAATGAAGAATTCATTTTTACGTGCTTTTGGGTTTTGCCTTTTAAAAAACAAAAGGATTTCCTGAGGGATATGCTTGTCTACATCTATTTTCTCTCCAGCAAATGAAATGACAGGCTATACAAAGTGCCCAAATATTCATTTTTTTGGCATGTCTGTGTATTCATCTGTCAACCTTCAGTGAATTTTCTGGTTTTCTATTAGCTTGTCCCAAACTGCTGGCAAGCTAAATTTCTCTAACAGACATCAATTCGCTGCATTAAACTCCTATTCTACTCTGCAAGACGTATTGATTATTTTTTTCTCAGCAAAGTGACAAATACCATTTTCATGACAATAATAGAGATTGATTACAATTTTATGGAACAGAGAAGGAACCAATATTGCTGAAAGAACCTTGGGACATATAAAAAATTGGAAAAAAGATTGTCTGAATTAATAAAAAATAATTAATTCTTCTGTTGCTGATGAACCTGAGGTATTTTTGATATAATGAAAACTACATTAAATGCATGATCATTGCTGAAGCGAGACAGATTTAAATGTGTTCGTAATATTTGGTGCCTGAATTCACTTGAAGAAATGGTAGTAATCCATTTTGAAGGTCTCAGACTATGAACTCTTTAAATAATTTTTTCTTTTGCATGTAGGTACACATGATGACATATGCATGATCATGCTGTGTTATCTTGATCAGCAGAAGTTGAACCTGGAAGACTAAGGAAATATTGTTGGGCTTTGTATAGGGGCATCTATTGTAAACCGAAAAGGAAATAAATTTCTTCAGGTTGTTTTTTCGTTTTGGTTTGGCTTTTTGGGTTTTTTTAAAATTAATTTCATTTGCATCTCATGTTATCTTCTTTGCTGCAGATGTAAAGTGCAGGTCGAACTCCTTTACCCTGCTCTCACACCTTATCCACTCTAAATTAAGCTGGACTGAGATTGAGGAGAATCAAGATGAGACTTGAGTATATAAATTTGACCTAGAGTTTGTTTATTCATGACATGGTGTCAAAGTGTAGTATAATAACAAAATTCATGCAGGGTATAATATATACAGTTTACATGTGCTTTTATGTATTATTTTTATCCAAACAAAACAAAACCTTTTAATGGATACTTTCATATAAGGCAGAGTTTTCTGTGTGTGATATGGTTGTAAAATTCACCTCACATTTAGAACCTTGTATCAATTTTAATTTTTTTATTTTACTTCAGAACATATTTTTCTGATTGATGTATAATTGAAAAGCCAAGGTTATAGTACAATGCATGTAAGACTTTTAAACAAACTGGAAGGTAGGACATGAAAAAAAGTTATGCAAATAACGCTAGTCACTGAAATGACACTTTCTTTTGCTTTTAGTTTATTCTCTGATTTTCTCCATCAAGAAATACGAAGAACTACAATTTTAGTCTAGGAAATGAAATTCAGAAAAGTAAGCTTACAGAGATAAGCCAGAGTACTATGCTAAACTAGTTAATTCTGTGTCTCTTGCACACGTGAACATGTGAGCACAACTTGGAAAATTTTACTCCTGCCTCCATATGAAAAGTTGTAAATTATCACAGTTGTTATTTGGTGTTGAACTAAACACAAGCCTGGTTTGAGGCAGACACAAAAAAGAAATGTTTCAGAATTAAGTGTGAGAGCATAATTTTTGCCTCATTTAACACACTTAAAAGTATGACCAAATGTTTGGGTTTTTTTCTCACAGTTTCACATTAACTATAAAGCTTATAAAGGATTTTTGTTGCAATATTTTTTTTACTTGAAAGAGTGAGATAATGTACTATTTGCCTTCTACTAATTCTATATACATATATGTTTAAAAAAATGCAGAGCAACGGAGCTAGAGATGTGGTATTCAAATGTAAAAACAGAAGAAATTAATGAGTACATACATCTCACTGTGGAATTTGCATAGGAGCCTAGTGGTTAAATTAATAATGGAGACAGTTTCTGTATTTGACTTATCATGACCTTCTGGACTCTTCACATACTGCTCTAAAATTTTCAGTGGTAAACTATTAACACAGAAGTTATTTAGATAGTTTATGGAAAACTGTCAAGCAGAGGAAGTTAAAATCATTACCTCATTATAAAAAGGAATGTTTATAACCTTTTAAATGACAGCTGTAGGACCAAAACAGCTGGGTAAACAGGTTGAAGTTTTTCAAAGTTCTCTCTTGGGAGAAAAGTGTTTGAGATGTCTCTATGAAATCGGTTGTGATTTGCTCTGAATGTATTGTGGTCTGCCCACGGGCGTTAAAATTTGTGATAGTATATCCACCAGGGTACTTGGAAGAGCACTTGGCTCAGTCTCTGCTATATATCTTATGTGATATTTGCAGGAGTCCAGGTGTCATTTGGTGCTGGCTGTAAATTGTAAAATGTTGGGCTTCCATTTTGCTAATTTACAATATGCTAACAAGTATGTTTATGCCCCAAGACGTCAGGCAATTGGCATTGTTAATGGTTGAGGAACAATCTCAGTTTTCCTTAAATTTTCTGCTTGGAAAGAAAGCTCTGTCTGAATGAGATTGAGGATTTGCAGTTAGACTTATGTGGAATAGAAGAGGATCCTGTGATTCCTTAGGCCAGCCGTAGTGCTGCACAGGTGTGGATGCTCTGCCACTGGTGTCTCCTTTGGTCCATGAACAGGGGGAGCTGCTCTTGTGGGAAACAGCTGCTGATCAGCCCCTAAGCGCCCACATTACTTTCACATGGAATCAGGGGAGAAGTCTCCGTGCTGCACTCCCCAAAGAAACCAGAGGGGCGGAGAATGACAAGAGATACCCCTGTCTCCTGTTGCTTGCTTCAGCCTTGCTTGTCAAAGCACAGTGGATGTGGGCTCTGCAGTGAAACACGGGCATGGTGAGCTCACTGCAGTTCTAACTGGATGGCCTCCCATCCAGTGGGCTTTAGCTTCTGATTCAGGCTACATCCAGGATGGTGCTGTCTGGTAATTTGTAATATCTTCAATGATGCATTTCGCTGATGTTTTCCAGTATGAAATGCCAAGTTCAGAGGAGTTCTGCCAGCAAACAGCATGTTTATGACAGTATTGTGCTTCCATGCCATTTTGTGAAGCAGGAAAGTTCAGTGACAATTAAATGGTGTCAGAAAAATAGTTAAAATGCCCTCAGCGACTTTTTGCTAGATTTTTTTATAGCTAAGTAATTTTATTTGACTGTGCATGACCAGGTAAATGCTTCTGAAAGTTATTTTAAATATTGTCAGCAACTTGAACCTATGCAATCACAAGTAATGCATCACCAATTAAACAAAATGTGAAATTCCTTGTAGGAATACTGACTGAATTTTGGTTTAGTTTCCTCATTTTGGCTTGAGATGCTGAAAGCAGCACTAGAAATTTTGCTTTGAACTGTGCTACCCAAATTAATATTTGTAACTAATTTTGGAAGTGTAATGACAGAATATGCTTGTTTCTCATCTTAATTTCCACTATGAAATATAAATTGATTTGAAATCATTAAAACTGAATATAATGCTTGTATGTGATTGATGATTAAATTATCATTGCATTTGTTAATTTTTTAATATCCTGTTTTTGCAGTGAAATCCTTAAGTATTTAGCCAGATTAGGGACTGTGGGATGAAGCCCTACTTTCATGCAGTAGGTGAAGGACTCTTAAATCATTCTCTGGAGTTATTTAACGGTTACCAATTACTCCTGCATTGTAAACAATCAGAGTGCTTGTATCTGCAGGCAGTAGATAACCTGAAAATCAAATATATCAGCTCTGCCCAGATCCTTGAGGAGATTGTCCTGTCAGCTAAAACAAGAATAAAAGATGTGATTGTAAATAACATTTGTGGGACAAGCAGGTTAGTAACATTCATTTGAAAAATAGATATGGAACCACCTGTAGCCCGCAGTGGACATTAATTGTGCATCTGTCAGGAAGCAAAGCCTTAAGAAACCTGTGAGCTTTGCTTTCTGATTATTTTAACTTATGCTTTGCCATCTTATGGTGTGAGAGCGTTCCTGATCTGTTCTTTGCAAGGAGGTGTAATGGAGAGCACTGATCCTGGCAGATCCCTGCAGTTTGGATTCTTTGAGTCATGAAATAACTGCTAGCTGTACATAAAAGTTAGTGAAGGAACTAAATTGAATAGTGTTTCTTACCTGTTAACTTTTTTCTATTTTTGTTTCTTGTTACCAATAATAACAGAAGAGAAACTAGTCATCAACTATAAATTTTGATTGAAATGTCTCCATCTCTATCCATAAAGTGGATGAGAAAAATGAGATTTTTGTATAACCTTATTTTAAATGCCATCAGTATTAGAAATAATATAAATTTTACTGACCTTTAAAATTAATCCCACAGAAATGAAGTTTTTAGAGATTTGGCTGGTTAACACAAGTGCTGGAGTACAAAAACAGCTTCCAAGCCAGTAATATTGTGACAGATAGTTTCACTGAGAATACTAGGCTCATCCTGCTATATATGGACAGTTTTGCTGATAGTTTAAGTGCTAAGCTTTTTTTCTTTTATTTTGAGGGAGTGAGATGATGGTGATAACAATTTCTTTATAGTCATTTGTGGTAGAAATATTTTGTAAATAAATGAAATGGTGGAGAAAGAGCAAATCTGTTAGCTGCTGTTTTCTTGTATCAACTCTTTTTTTTTTTTTTTTTCTCTTAAAGATAGCTATTTAGTCCATTAGTGGGTTTCTTTCCCCTTGCAGGCTGACTTCCTGTGGGTTTCACTGCGGAGTAGCAGGTGTACAATTCCAAAGTGTCTTTACAAGTGGCTCAGCAGGGTTTCCTGTGCCATACATTCACTGGAGACAGGTCATCTGTTTAATCCTTATGTTTTAGTCAACCTTTCTTATTATGCGGACAGGGCTCCCGTGCTCAGCTGGATTTTGACTCTCAGAATGAATTGATGGAGCTCTTTGATCTTTGCTGTGTATTGCATCTGTTTCATCTTTCATCTTAATGCATGATCTTCCTAACTTCTAGCTAATGCTTTATTTTGTTTATTTTACCTTTTTTCCACTTGAATACAACAATTTTATTTAGTTCTTTTAGCAAGACTTTTGATTTTTGAAGAATTTGATTGCACAGCTTTAAAATTATGATAATTAAGTTGTTGCGGGTATTTAAAACGCAGGCAAAGACTCAAAGAGCCATGTCATTTTCAGGGTTGGCGCGTTGCATTTTACAGCCTTGGTCAGAATCCTTAAAAGGGATTAGTGCAATTTTTTACAAACATACACATTACTGCATGTGGTGGTAGTGGTGATAAAATAGTGGACATGCCAAAGAAACAGGTTGTGGCAGTACAGGCAGTTGGAGCAGCCTGCTACTAGGTACGACACCTGAACTACAGTGGCATTGAGCAGTAGTGGGCAGAGCTGGTATAATGCAGAACTTTCTTGAGGTATATCACCTTGACAGCCTGACACATGGGCATATGTATTTAAGTTCATTCCTTCTAATCTCCTAATTTAAATTAGTTCCTTAAGAACTGTTAAGAAGTTACATTTTTTCTTAACTGTGGGTTTATTCTACTCCAGGCAGTTTTGATTTAAAGACATTCAAAATTCCATGTTCTAACTCAGTTAAATGCTGAGATGAAGTTATATTTTGGGTTGTCTGTTTTTTTCCCTCAATCCTAAATTTAAGTATGACAGCCAGCAAGGGATTACTCTTTTTCAAATGAAGCAAATTACCAATTTTCATTTTACTTTTCAGTTGAAACTAGCACCACCAACTGAGCATTTGCTAGTGGTATGATTGATTCCTCTACTCATACAATAGAGTTTAAATTCTGTTCATACAAAGATTTAAATCAGTGTTCAGCTTTAAGTGAGAGTAGAAATTTAATTTTAATAATCATTTTTCTCATGATCAATAATGCTACAGTGGAAAGAGCATTTTCAAATGAGCAAAGAGGTCTATGGCAGCAAAACTCTTGAGTCTTTGCTCATAAGAGGTTTGATATATTTCACTGCACTCTAGTATCTTACATGTACGGCATACTCAGAGCTACTCATTTTGCTGCATATATGCATCATATTTTGTCCCTTTGGAAATAGCCAGTATTTGGACACTAAAGTTTTTGTGTGTTTTTTTAATGCTCTTTCTCTGGAGAGATCTCCTTGTGCAGAACTTCCACTTCCCTGTTTGGTGTGGTAAAATCTGAGGCAATTGATTGCTATGTGATGGTGAAACCTACATTTAAAAATGGAGACGGATCCTCCAGCCGTACTTCTTTGGTCAGTGACGTATGACCCATTCAGTCACATTGCAGGAGAATCTTTTAGTATCCTTGTGCAAATACCATCTTTATAAGTGAGGAGAAAAACCACATAAAACAGTAACTTCTGGGGAAGAACATTTTTACTTTTCAACTTGTTAGGCTTCATTTAAAAGGAACCATAGCCTCACAAAATTGCTTATTTTAGGCTTGATTTCACTGTGACATAGGTAGATAACACTATTACTAATGATAATTTCTGTAAGAAGTATGAAGAGACCTGAATCTGATTTAATACAATGACATCTGCTGTTGCTGCAAAAAAGATAATTTAATAATTTTTGCCTGATATAATATTTATTATATAAAATAAATTAATAAATTAATTATTAATAAATAACCTTTCTCCCAAACACGCAAACTAAACCCCCCAACCCCCTCCCTTCCAACCCTAAAGTATGCTTCTCCTGCCATCAGATCATCTTCTTTCAGGTACTTTTTGACATAATGAAGAAATTTAGAATTTGAAAAAAAAAGAAAAAAAGATGAGTGACTTGACCTCCTTGGGGTTTTTTTTTGGTTTTTTTTGTTTTTTTTAATTTGCTTTTGGAGCTGTTGCCTTTTTACCGCTCTGAAGTGAATCAGGTGTAAAGTATTATCTGTCAGGAAATTAATTATTTGTACTGAAAGAAGCTCATTAAGTGAATTTAGAAAGTTATTCATACCCTGGATACCTGTGATGGGCAGTTTCTCAATTTGAGATCAATCTTCATAGAATCCAGACTCAGAATGGAACTACATTAACTCGATACTTTAATTAATTATAATCAGACAATTTTAGTGGTTTATGTTGTTGGATTTCACTTTTTTTTCCCCCCCGTCTGTTGTGTGTTTGGCCACTTTGATTGGATCATTGAAGTTACAACCTTTCTAATGGATCATGTACCAGAGTCTGTTTCTGCCACATTATTAGAGTTTTACATGTTTCAATTTTATTCAGACAAAATGGAAAATTTTATGAGACTACTTCAGCTGTAAGTGCATTTTTTATTTTGGGGAAAAATATAAAATGACACATTAAATATAAGTACCATATAATCTAAAGAGATGGTGTTTCTGTAGCATGGCAATATGTTTTCTCCAATGTAGTTTGTGGTTGTCTCTAGAATAAGCATTTGTTTAATTCAGTTTTTATTTCGTTCTGTGTGTGTGTGTGTGTGTCTGCCATCCAGTTCCAGTTTATTGCAGGTGAAAAAGTTTGCATAGAAGATGCCTTCAGGCTGTAGAAAAGGCTTTTTAACCACAACATTGCGAATGAGTTTCCTGTACAACAGTGCAAACACTGCCTTTAGGGAAGAACTATTACTAGCTCCTGGAGTTGTGGTGCTCAGATGTCTCACTTGACCTAGCAAGAGGCTCTCTGGGAAGGTGCTTTATATTCTGTTGTTCCATTAAGACAATTCAAGTTTCTCATTGCCCTATCTTTACAGCATGATACAACCCCCAAACACCACTTCAAATACAGAATTTTTTAGTCTGAATGTTAATGAACAGTTTATATTTTTAAAAAATAGGCAAACAAATAGTTTAGGTCAGATTATTTTTTTGTAGATTTCAGCTCTGTCTTTCTTATTCCCATGAGCATTTCTCTTTTACAGATATATTGTCAGTTATTTAACTGCGCACCCTTGGTACTGATTTTTTGGGTCATTCTGTTATGTAGGTAAAAGTATTGAAATTTTTGTCAAATGTGTTGCATTAGGCTGTCCTGGCTTTTTGCTAAGTTAACTTCTGTGCTGTGAGTAGGTAGAAGCTGGAAGTGTACATCAGGAATTGAAAATTGCTCCTTGCTTGCCCTTACATGTTTTCTTGGACACCTGCTACTGGGCATTGTCAAAGGCAGAATGCTGGTGTGTATATATATATATGCTGTGTCTATATTCTTAATGGTCAGTTTAAGAAGTACATCTGACTACTCATGCAGGTAACAAAACAGCAGAGCATTGGTGAAAAAGAGTGATAGGGAAAAAGCATTTGCAACTTTCAGTCTTGTCGGCATCTGGCCACAGCGGACCGAACAGAAGTCCTTTAGTCCACATGTCTTGACAATACTAAAGAATATTGTACCTGTTCATCATGCTGCAGGTGGAGAAATGGTCTTTTCCCCCTTTTTCTTTCTTTGTCAGTTCCTGGAATATAGGCAAGATTGTTTTCCTTGCAATGCATTAATATTTCACCTTTGGTCATTCTGTGCTAAGGATTGATACAACATGTGGCCTCTTCACATCTGCCTCTTGGCGCTTCCCTCTTGAGAAGCTACGTGTGACCTTTGCAGACATTGTTCTGCACTGTGAAACTTTATTATTTCATTCTTTTCAGCGGACTATATGTGCAGTTTATACTGCAGGCCAACTACTTAAAACAGAATTAAAAAGAAAAAATATCCGTGGCTATTTCAGGTGCGTATGACATTCCAAAATGAGAAACGATACCATAAGTTCTCTGTCTGTAGTTGTGTGTGCTTTTTCTTGGAGTGAGGGGGCAATCAGTGAGTGAGAGGGTCAATGTGTCACCAAGCCTTCAAAGCTCCTGTTTTCAGGAAGAGCTTCACTGCAGACAGTCCTTGATTTCAGTCCTTGGACCCAGGCTCTGCCACATGTATTCCCTTAAAGCTCTGCACTGGTATTAGTGTACCCTCCTGCACTGGCTTTGTGCCCTTGTGTTACACTTTTCCTTCTCCTAGTTTGTGTTTTCTAGCAGGATCAAACATGTGGACTCCTTATTAATCAGCAGCCGCTGAGCATTAAAAGTTAATTTAAAAGCCCACTGGATTACAATGTGAAGAGTGCTCCTTTCATTACATTGTTCATTATTTTAAACGTATAATTTACATATATTATTGCTTAATTTCACTTAATTTTTTGTAATGAGGTACTGAATTGAAGATTTACAGGATTTATGAGAGTGCGATGGAAGGTTTATTAGATGGACATTTTTTAAGTTAAGCTTACTAATAGGTTGTTTTGGTTTTTTTCTTTGCATAATGGATGCTACTCTTTTCTGTACTTCTTTCTACATTGGATTTTTGGGATTTTAGGGTCTTTTTTTGTTTCTTTTGGTGTTTTTGGGCTTTCCCATCACCCCCCTCCCTAATATTCTGTGTTCTAAGAATGTAGCAAACATTATGGAAATCCTGGAGTAATCCTGTCTTTACCAAAATAAACCTCTCTTTTGAGCCTGTACCACCATTATTATGGCCATGGCTTGTGTTTTCTTTTTTTAAACTGAATATACTTTTAGTTAACCATGCCCTATCCTTTGTTTTATCTCCCTCCATTCTAATGGAATTTTTTTTTTACCTGACCCTGAGTTTACTCCTCCTTTACCACTCACTTTCCTTTCCTCCTCCTATATCAAGTCTGTTTTCTAGTTGCTTCTGTGAAGGTCTTTGTGCACTTCCTTTGTGTATTCCTCTTGATATATTTCCTTTTCTCTGAACTTACTATTGTACAGAGGATTTGGTAGTTTTTTGTCTCAATAGACAGGGGAAAAAGACCCCCCCACCAAATATGGCTGATTCTTCCAAAGGCTTAAGACATCGATGACAGAATACTCAGAGGAGGTGCCCTACCGTCCTGTAAAAATTACATCTCTAATTCCTGTAATTTAGATAATCTCAAAATTTTTACTATTTATGTTGCTTTTGCCTTAGACAGTTCATAGATAAATAGAATTCAATTTGGAAGAGACATCCAAAGGTCAACTTGTCCAGCCTCCTGGTTCAGGCAGGGTTGAAACTGAATTCTCACCAATTTTGTAATCTCCACGAGAACTGATAGAGAGAGTTAGTACATCCATCCAGTGTATAAGTTGTTGCACTAAGATCCAAGTATGAAAATGGGTATAATAACTCATGCTCAGCAGATTGCTGTCATGCTGTCTGTCCTAGGATGACAGAGGAGAGAATAGTGACAAACCCAGTTGCCTTGTTTATAATAGCTGAGGGTATATGAAGTTAATTCCATATTTTTCCACAGTGAACATGGAAGTAATGAAAAGAAAAAAAGTGTGAATAAGAGGAATACCTGATGTAATTGTTGAAAATGGACAAAAGCATGTTCTGCTGAGGTCCCAGGTTTGATGCTTCATTCGTGCTTCTTTAAAATAAGTGATCAGATCAGTCTTTATCTGTCAGAGACCATCTTGTTTGTTTTCCAGTTTTGCCAGCTCAGATCTGTTCTGACAGCTTAGAAACCTAGTCAGGTCTATGTTGGTGGCTGACTGGAGATACTGCTAGGGATAGGTTTATGTATCTGAGGATTTTGGTTAACCTTCCAGAAAAATGAATTGGTAGTTACAGCAGCCCTCTGTTTCTGTGTCCTTCCCAAGTCCCTCGTTCATTTTCTACGCTGAGTTATTTCTTCTTGCCTTAAACATCTGTGCTAAAATCAAGACTACTTCTTCATATTTAGCTGCTGCCTAAATAAAGCAAGATCTGGTTTGAGTAAAGCAGTAGAGATGAGAGCAAATAATTCATGAAGGTCTTCCTTCTGAGTAAAATCCTCTTGGTTGTAGATATTTTAATGAAGTGAATTAGTCAGGAGTTTTTAACAGTGTCTGCCATTGCATTGGTGACAATGTGTTTTGGAGGTACTTGAGCTAGATCTCAATTTGTTAACAGTTTGGATATAGGATGCAAAGCAGAGCTGGTGTGGCTTTCTGCCTGAAAAGCCGGTTGAATACTTCAGTCATCCAAAATGAATGAAACAATGACATCACATTTGAGAATGTTATTTATTTTCTTATCCTCATCCTTTCCAACAAATATCAGAAAGCAATTAGCTGTGTTTAATAATGAATTATGAACACCATTACTATTTCTGTATTCAGCCTCCTAAACTTTCCTAATGAGGAAGTCACATAGGAGAAAAAAGTCACTTCTGAAAGGCAAAGAACATTCTGTAACGCTTTAATTTCAAATGAGCAAGGTCAGGATGTAATTGTTACTCCCACTGGCTACTATTTTCTAACTGTTGATATTTTCTGTTTGCATTTCAAGAAAGCGTGAAAATTTCAGCTGATCTGCATGTGAAAACTTTCAAGAAAGAATGTATTGTTTTTAGTGGATTTATTAAAAACAGAGGTAATTTTATGCTGTAAAGTCCACAAAATCTTCTTCATGATTGAGACAGTGTTGCTGGATTCCACCTTAAATATTAAACTAGCTTTCACTTAAGGTGAAGTGAACATAAGATCATATTTTCTCAAAAGATATGGTTTTGGAAAAGCAGTCTTTGGTCCAAGTGCCAGGGCAGCCAGTGTACTAAGATCCAAAACTGATCCTGAAAATTTTTGCGCGTCCTTATAAATTTTATTTATTCGTCCTTATAAATTTTATTTATTGATTACTATACTCTATTTAGTTAAATGGGACTGTCGGTAGGCATTTCAAAATGTATGAAGTTAGTTGGTGGGTTTTTTTGTACCAGAATGTATTATTCTAATAGCTTTTGTTCTATTGTAACCTTTGTTTCTACTTCATATGAACCACCTTCCACTACTTTGCATTTGGTTTGTAAAAAAAGGTCTTACAGTATGAGAGCATGATTGTTTAATGCTGCTCTAAATGAAAAGCTCAAATATATTCTTGTTTCTAGACCAATGCTGAAATTCAACATCAGTTCAGATTCTGTTGGGAGGCTTTTATATTCTGGGTTCATAGCGTATTTGGGTATTTAACCTTCTCAAAGCATGGGCTTCACTTGTGGGGTTTTTTGTATGATCAGACTAGTTGCGAGGAAGATGTATACAGAGGAGCCTTTAATGGTAGCTAACTGCTTCTTTGGGCCCAATTAAGACTATCCAACTGTGAAACAGAGTCCCCGGAGTAACAGTGCTGTCTGCTTGCCTGGGTTTTCTGAGGTGGGGGGAAGGAGGCCTGGAATAAGAGAATATCCAACACAGCTTTGGAGAAAAAAAAAATTCTAAGAGTTTTCTTGGGGGAAAAAAAACAAAAAACCCCAACAAACTCTACCGAAAAAAAAAACCAAACTAAAAAAGAGCAGTCCTCAAACTTTTGGTATGCAGTATTAATAAAGGTTGAGGTCAGCTTTATGTATGCAATGCATTCTAGACTTGACGCTGTAGTAGCTGTGCCTGAGATCTGGATGCGTTGTTGATCCAAAATCAATCTTGTTGCTCCTCAGAAGGCAATGAGAGATAATAAGTACTATTCACCTGATTGCCTTCCTGTTCTGAGACAGCTGGTGACGCTTGTCTTCCTGATAACCAGGAGTTTCAGATCTAAGGCAAGGATAAAGAAAAGCTGGGAGCTTGCTGAATCTAAATTTGACAGTCGATGGCTGTGTAGAGGGTCAGGAAGGATAGAATCTGTGACACGTATGAGAAAGGAACAAAATTTATCTGCTCTGGTTGCAATGATTAGATGTCTCTTTGTCTGGCTTTCTTACAGTGGATGATTGATTGTACCCGCCAGCTGGCTAATATCATAATTAACAAAGTTGCTACCATGTCTGAGAAGTTTAATAGAAAAAATTGCCAGCAGTATGATGCCATTGTCACAGAGATCACAAGCGCAGCAGTGTTGACTTTTGTACTGGTGGAGCCGCAGGACTATGTAGATGGGCTGAAAAGTCGTTCGCTGGGATAACTAAAGGTATGTTTCTTTCCCTATACATTTCTCCGCTGTTCATTCTTTTGAAAAATAAAGTACATGGTCCTTTGATGATACCTTTCATTTCAGGATGCCATGTGAAGCTATTCTGTCGCATTTTAAAGCAGTTGCAACAGCAGTCTAGAATATGTTTTATCAGTGCATCAAGAGGTGAATAATCAAAACTGTCGTTCAGTGATACTCACCCTAAGTGGTCTTCGGTGTCTTACCGGCTGCTTTTTGCAAAAAATGCGGATGCCGTTCTTTCGTAGCTAATTTTCTCAGCTGGATGTGAGAAATGCTGTTGACAGTCTATGTTCTAGGAATTGGTAGTTAAGCTTGGGTTTCTGTTTTACAGTATTTCCTTTCCTACAGTACTTCAAGGTAGAATGTAACTTAAAAGCATAGAAAAAAGCCAAACAACCAAATCAAAAAAAAACAGGGAAAAACCTGTGTTCTTGCATCTGGAATTCAGCATTCAGAATGTCTTGCTAAAATTCTCTATTTTGTATATGCATGTGTGTGTCTGTGTGTTTGTGTGTGTAAAAGGAGAGGAGCATCAATGATATTAGCTGGGAATTCACAGCACCTTTGTAAAATACTGCCTGAGAATCTCACTTACTCCTTTTGTATGTTTACCTAGTTTTCCAAGTTAAACATTGTTCCACTGAGTTCTTTTTCTTTGCAATTGTATTTTAACGTGTGTGTGTGTGCGCACTGTGTGGTAGTTCAGTTATGCTCTGGAGTGTGTTGAAAATGCCAGCCTGACATATTGCTAATGAGTGTGCATATTGACAGTGACGGGGGCGTGTGTCTGTCTGTGTGCCATATATTAAAACAAAAAGAGGAGAGAGACGGAGACAGAGAGAGACAGAGAGACAGAGAAGGAAATATTGGGATGGGAAAGAACAGTTTATTTACATTACGGTATGTCAAAATGTTATTATGGCTAAAAAATCCATTTTAAATAGACACAAGATTTCTTTTTTGCAGGAGCTAATATGACCATGGTAGGAGGATAAGGGAGACCCATGTATTTTAGTGGTATTAGTATTTTTCTGCCCAATAAATTCTGATTTTTCTGGTACTAGCTTCTAAAATTTGAGAAATTAATTCTTTGCATTTTGTTTTGATTCTGTAATGGGCTCTCCCTGAGTTTTCTGTTGCTTTTCTCTCTGTCTTTACAGGTAAACTTGTTTTGAGCATTCAGATGGAATTGTTACAGTAGAGTTTTGAAGGAATGTATTGTTTAGTAGCTAGCATAGCTGATGTTTATCTAAAACCAACATTTTTGAGGGAGTGTGCTCTTTTATATTTGACAATTATCTGTTTTGAGTTTAATAATTTTCTCATTCTGAGATTATGTTATTGTAATTGTCATTTAAAACTAATACTGATGTGAATTTTTCAGAGAGACTTTGCAGTTCTCAGTCAATAGCAGATAAATTGTTCTTAACTGGTACATCAAATTGAAAGAACAAGCTACTTTTTTTATTATTTCTTTATTTTTAAGGGGTTATACCCCAAAAGAGACTTCTGCTTTGTGAGAAAATACTTCTCTGCAGGCCAGAAACATATTCGTATCATCATTATTATTCCTACCCTGGGTAATGGATTTTAGGTTTTAACTTAGCCTTGTAAATCTATTGCTTTTCGAGAGCTGCTAAGCAAAATTAAAAATCTATATTTTGTTTTGAATAGAAAATGCTGCAAGCAGTGACAAAATAGATTAGTATTGTGATTGCAGACAATAGGGAAGATTAAGTTACTAAAACAGTGTATTGTTGTTCTAAACCAAAGTCTGTAATATTTTCTGTAATTGAGACTTCGTACATTGTTAGAACTCGGTTAGAGTATCAAATGGTTGTGAGGATTAGACCAGACAACTAAAGCAATGTCACAGTAGATGTGGTTGGTTTTTAACAGGATTATCTTCTAAGATGTGTAGAAATGAGCTCTTGTAATAGTTTTGGAGGAATTAATAATTTTAGTAAAATGTTAATGGCAATTGTGCTAATGTAAAGAATTAGAAGATTAGTGATGCATTCCTTTGCATGGAAATAAGAATATAATAAATGTCCTGCAGGTGACTGAAGCTACTGCAATTTTATTGGAGATTAAAGTTTGATTGACCTCTGCTGAGGTGATTAACCCTTCTGAAATTAAAAGCCAGTAGTAAATTATTCTGTCCACATTAAATGCAAACACAAATGATATAGCATACTGTTATAAGTGTAAGAGAAAAAAATGTTTTAATTTTCGTTTTGCACTCAGTGAGATGTGATTGCAGACAGCGTGCGGCTGGGCTGCGCTAGAACTGGCCAGTGGCAACCTGCCTTTGCTCTCCTGGCTCCCGCTGTAGCAGCTGCGCCACGCTGGACTTGGGAGCAGCTGCCTGCAATGAACCTTCACGTGCAGAAATGCCGGCAGGAGAGCGTGGAAGCGCCAGCGAGGTAAGCAGTGCAAATCACTGTGGATGTGCTTTATCTGCTCGCGGAGACCTCCAGCCAGCTGGTGCGTGCAGGGGCAGCGTGACACAGGTGAGGGTCCCTGCCCGGCCTCGCAGGGCGGCTCGCCGGACAGGGGTTGCTCACTGGCGCAAGCCGCACTGAATTAAAAATTAAGTCGCGTCTGTGTTGTTCTTTGAGTTGTTTTTTCCTTCTCCCTGATCCGTAGACAGAGAGTGTAGTTTTTGGCTGACAGAGCGCTTCCTCCAGAGCAGGCTGAGCGCAGGTGTGTGAATTGCTGCGCTGCTTCAGGGTTGAGATTCCCATCCATCCTACAAGTGTGAGCCAGTGGTTTCTTAGGCTGTAGCCAGTATGTCGTGCTGGATGGGTAGGATCAGGACATGATCTTAGCAGTTGACTAAAGCCTGTGAGATTACTTGCGTGTGTAAAGTCTTGCAGACGGTTGTTGGAGTTGCTGTGGCTGTGCTACTGAACAGCATTGTAAAAATCTAGAAAGTTCATTTCCAATAGATCTTATAATTCTGCTTCCCATTACAGTTTGTGTGTGCAAACTTTATTACTTAATATTAAATTGGAGAGACCTCAGTAATATGCTTGCTGCATTTTTTATAAATCTTTCATTAAAAGTTGAACACTTAGGAATTCCTCCCAGAGTATCTGCCCGACTCCTTCTTTTTATTTAGCAGACAAATGCATGTCAGGGCAGTTATTTGTTTTATAATGAATTACACTCAACTTCGGCAGAGTAAGAGAACCGAGTATTGTTATAAAGCAGCATACTGTCTAAAAGTCCTTCTGGACGACTATAATGACTCTCTGAGGGCTTAAATTTACACTGACTACAGCCATTATAAATGGATCCAGTTCACATATTTTTGCTGTTTTGTTAGCAAATTATGTTTTTGTTAAAAGCATCTAAATAATGGTGAACAGAAGTAGTTTCGTTTTTTTGAGGTTGGTTTAACTTGCATGAAAAAGTCCTTCAAGGATTACTGTCTCCTTCCTTCACCTGCTGGACCAGAAGAGGGGGGCAAGAGAGTCAGGTCTGCACCCAGGACTCTTCATGGTCTTTGGCATACACTGTACTGGATCAGACTAGGATGGATTTTTTTTTTTTAATTTTCCTTTTTTTTAAATTTATTTTTGTTTCCTCTCCTTGAATCCACCTCTCCCTGACCATCTGAGAAGAGATAAAATAGCTCTTTCAAGGCTTTTGCTTGCATGCCAACAGCAATAGTGCTGGGAGTTGGGCTGAAGGGCAGAAGGGCTGCTACAATTGTTTGGTCATGAGTGGACTTTCTGCCTAGTAAAATTTCCTATTCTTTCCTGCAGCTCTAAGGCATTAAAATGATAGTGAATGTGCCATCTGCATTCCATATTCAGTTTATCTCCTCCCTTTTCATCAAGGAAGATTTCATATTGCATCTGTCAAGGTAGGGAAGTCCAAGGAATTGCAGTTCAGAAATTAGGGACCCTGAGGTAGCAGCTCACTTCTGTCTTGTCTTTTCATTTACACTTTAAACAGCCTTCAGAGAGATGAGTTGCTGCTTCTGGGACCCAGCGAAGAAAGTGAGGAATAGATAAAAGCTAAACTTGTGGTGGAGTGACCTAAATGGAACAGCTGGCAAAAGTATAGAGGGGATCCTCCAGGGTACTGAATTATACCTTCAGGCTTGGATTAGTGGGATGTTTAACAAAGAGATCCATTTGCCAAAAGGATCTCTGCCTGATTTTTAATTATGGAACTAGCGCTTCCTTCAACATTTGCAAATTATTGAGCTTTTTTTCCTCATGTAAAGTGTAGACTACTAATTGTTGGCTTTTGGCTCTTGCTTTTGCTTTTTTCAGACTAAAAATTTTTGCATGTTCTTGAATTAACCATATGAATACCTGGAACATGAAGCGTTTCAACAGTTTTTATGTTATGAATAATGAATTGCATGCTCTGTGGAGAAAATAAATAACTTCAAATATTAATTGTTTTGCTTATAATTCTGGAATGCTCATGAGTGCTTGTAATAGGATGAAACTTTCTTTAAAATTGAGAAAAAAATTATAGATTCTTTGTAGTCATGCATATCCATCGTATTTTAATTAACAGTCATTGGAATGTAAAATCTAATTTTTAAAAAATTTTTTAGTAGAAAGATGCCTCAATTATTTTCTATATTTTACAGTAGAGCAATACAGGAGAGGAAAAAAATGGAGCTACATTTTGGAGCTGGCTATTTACCAGCCGATTTTCATATATAGCATTTTTCTCTTTTGAGATAGGCGTTATTTCCTTGTCTGTTATCAGCTAATACTACCATAAATTTATTAAACCTCTGCAGAAAAACCCTCTCCAAATCACATGAAATAATGATACTCTAGCATGATGTAAAATTTTCAAATGGGTAGTGCATCAGGGAAACTCATGATGAAATAATAACATATGCTAAATATATATGTGTTCAGTGAAGAGATTCTCCTAACTGTGTCTGCTTACATTTACTGCGGCAGTC
Organism: Phainopepla nitens; assembly: GCA_013400175.1. NCBI lineage: Eukaryota > Metazoa > Chordata > Aves > Passeriformes > Bombycillidae > Phainopepla > Phainopepla nitens. Next base: position 697,427 of record VXBQ01000187.1, read on the forward strand.
AGGCTGAAGAAACAGGGTAGTGTAGTAAAGTATTTCTGAGAAGTCTGTTGGAATACTATATCTGACTACTTTAGGCAAGAAAAGTACTAACAATGTGATTGGTGGAGGAGGGAGGAGGCAAGGATGTTGTCACTGTCCTCACTTTCTACAGACTGTAACATCTAAAATAAATACTGTTAGTCATTGTGCCTTTTGCTTTGCTCTTTTGAAAAAGCATTTATCAAGGAGGTTCTCTCAGAGACAGGTCACATAAGATTGTTTTGATGATCTTCATTGTATGTCAGTTAACAAGTCACGTGAGAGATCGGTGAGGTGCTTAGCATGGGATATGTCATATAGGTGAGTGTTTCTCTCTTGAAAAAAAAGAAACAAAAAAGTTGCAGTTATAACCTTGTTTGCCCCCACTATTGCTACCAGTGAGAATGGCATAGGGAACTACATATACTTTTGTGTTGGTCTGATAATTGTTTAAAAGTTATCTTGTTATAGAAATTATTTTGTTATCTAACATTAGCAGTGGTCATTATGATTATTTGAAAAGAAAATACCTCAAAATTTTACTCCTGCCCAGGCTTTATTTTTCTTCTTCTCTCTCATTTCAATATTCTTTCAATATGATACTCAGCCAATAGCTAAATGAAAATCGGAGGTTTAAGGCCATTTTAACTCCAGCATTTAAAAAATATTTTTATAATGTAACAAACTTCAATTTTCTTTATGGAGGAAAGTTTCTGAGTAGTGAGATGTTCACTGCATTACATAAAATTGGAAAACACACTCCAATTTCAATACCTACATAGGCTTAGACCTTAAAGTTGTAAAGAATTCTTTTTCTTCACAATGGTGTTTTTAGCAGAGGCTATATATTCCATGTTGCAAATCTGCACAAAATGTATTGCAGGTTTTCCCCCAGAGTTAGCCTCAAATCAGGGAGAAGATCCAAAGACTGTAGATTAATTTTAGGCTTCTGTTAAAAATCAGCAATTGCCTAGGTATTTCTTTTCATCATGGAAAATTAGCTGCAAGTTGATAATTGCCTTCCTTGTTCATCAGACTTGTGTAGCTTTCTGAAAGTGTGCATAACAGAGAATTGAATTTGAATAACTTGAATAGCTGCATATGAAAACTCTTGGAGTATAATGTTTCAATGAACATTCCTTCATTCCATTTCAATAGAAATTAAAATTCTCTTATGAATATGCAGTTCCTTACACTACTTAAATATTTGGCCTTGGGGTTTTTTGTAGTTTTAGGAGGGTTTCAAATTTTGGATTAAGAGAGAGAAAGGGAAGGAAAGGATGTGAAACTTTGTAGGTCAAGGCAGGATATTTCGAGGTATTTACTACTTTACATTCTTGAAATGGATGGTGGTAGAAATTTCTAACTTTTCTTTAGATTAAACTAAAATGTGCCTTCTTTGAAGAAATTAAACTTTTAATTTAGTTGAGGGCTTTCTCAGTAAAATTTTCCTTTCTGAAAATGAGAACCATTATGTTCAACATTCAAAAACTGCTTGAGAAAACATTAACTCTTAAAATCGCTAAAAACTTCTGTCAGAAATGAATCCACTCTTTCATGTAGAAACACTGAGGAAAATATCTATATGAAAAAAATATCGACAAATTTCTGAAAGTACAGACCGATTAGTGAGATCTAATTTAGATATTTGTGACTGACTATGTATCTTGTATATGTTAGAACTGATTTACCATTATATTCTTGCCTTATTTGCAAAAAGAGACTCCTACTTATTGAAATATTACTGAAGAATCTAGCTTTCCCCACAAATTACACATTTTTTGCATAAATGTGCCTAATTACCTGAATTCAGTTTTGATTAGCAGTGTTAATTGATGCAGCTGTGGATGGGCTCTGTTTACCTAAATTACCATGTGCAAACAGCAATACGTTTGAAAGTGAATATGCTAAACTGAAAATACTAATTAGCTAAGACAGATTGTTATTCAAGTCACATCTCAGAGCTTTGTAATGAAAGCCTGAATGTGTCAGGGCTTTATGATATTCAGACAGAAATGTCTATATTACATATGAATTCTAAATTTAATTCAAGGGAACAGATGGGATGTCGACCGGGGTTCTTCTCCATCACTTCCAGTATTAATGTGAATATTTTACTCTACTGGATACATTTGTGAGTGTGTGTATGTGAGAGAGAGGAGGGAGCCTCCCTCATTGTGTGCCTTGACAATGTGCCAACCAGAAACATCTAACTGGTCTATTTTTGACTGACATATTTGCAAATTATAGGCACCTACTTTTCCCAGAATGAAGATAAACAAGCTACTTTGCAAATTTAATAAGGCTAGATAGTAAATGGAATAAAACCAAATAACAGAAAGATTAAACAGATCTCATTAAAAGAACTTTTACAACAACAGAGATTTCTCCTTTTGCAAGGATTTTTAAAAAATACAGATTTTTATATTTTAGGATAATTGGGCTACTTGTTTCAGATAGTCATGGAAAATCTTTTAACTGAATTAATCTGTGCAGGAAAATACAAATAAAATTAGTATTAAAAATTTGTATTAAAATTTTCTTAATTTTATTTAGAGCAGCATAGATTAAGATATTCCGTTATTGCACTTAATCCTTCTTTGTAGTTCAGTTGGATGCAAAACTGTAAATAAGTCTTACAGTAGTACAAAAGAATATCTAGAGCGTAAGTGTTAATATAGATCTGCTGCCATACGGCATATGTCCAGTTTTCAGTCCATTTATTCTTTTGCTTCAGAGCTTAGATATTCAGGGGTCAGGTCCCATGTGAAATTCAGTAATTCCATCAGAAGCTTTATGCACAATGTCTTGACAAAATGAAAAGCAAGGGTTATAAGTACTGTACCTATTTGAACCAAAATAATAATTAGACTTGTAATGTTCTAATTTTCTTATTTGGACAGTTCTTTCATAAATGTTCTCAAGATATTTGTAGTGGTCCTGGTTCTACGTAGGTAGCTACAGTTGTAGTTAAAAAAATTGTCAGATCTTTTGATCTCAATTGGTTGGAATCTATTTTCTTCTATGTGTTGCAATGAGAGAGAGAAGTCTTTTGACTCTGTTATTCCACCATTATGGTGAATAGAAATTGCCCTGGTTACTTTAGTTTTGTGAACACAATGCTCCTTTTTAAAAGGTTCAGTAGTTCTGTTTTTGTGTAAGTTGACACATAGAGCTGATGATATTTTCTGCAAGTAATTATCCAAGGTCTTAAACTTTATACCTGAATCCTTTAGTCATGGCCTCTTGTACTCCATTAGCGGAGGCTTTACAGATGGAACATAGTCCTAAATAAATTAGTTCCAGGCACCTTCATTGTTCAGCTGACAATTAACTCTGGCTGAAGAGGAGAACAGTAGTGGTACAAGTCAGATTTGGACCACTATGATAAAAAAATCACTTCATTCCTACTACATTGCTAAATATGAATGATTCTCTATAATGAACTGTCTCTTCAGTCCAGACACCTGACCTAGGAAAAAGCTTTTATCCCTAATAAATCACATTTATCAGGAGCTCTGAGTCATAAAATGTTATACCAGACCATTTAATGTCAAGTGCTTCACCACCCTCAATAGAGCTTGACTTCTTTATGGAAGGAGTACTGAAAGAGAAAAAGAGAGGGAGAAGCATCAACTTCTGAAACACAGAAAAGGAAAGAGGCAGACACACAAATCCAAACTAGTTTTAAGATGGAGTTTGAAAAAATAATGAAAATTTGTGTCCAGACATTGCTCTCACTAGCAAATTTCTGGAATAAATGATTCATAGATAAGATCTTTTGGGCAATTGATGATCTTCAAATAAACTGGTAGATGAAAGGAAAAATGGATTAACCTATAGCTTAAAAGAATCTACCAAGGCCTTCTTTTTCCATAGAAAATAAACCATCAACTTCCACATAAATGTTTAAAGAAAGACAACACTTGATGCAGAAAAATCTTTCCAAACTTTGACCTTTACTCCACTATTGTTTGAGAGCAAAATCAGTGCGAAGGAAGTCTACTGTATTTGCTTTTGGCCTTTAAAATAAAAGTTCAGGCCAGAATCTTGGTGGTAGCAGTCAGCTGTTACTCAGGGTGTCTATATGATACAGCTGCAAAAGCTGATTTAGTCTTACAACAAGTTCTTGTTTCCAGTCAGCAATGTAGAGGTATGTTTGATATCTTCTGACACCTCCTGTGCCCGAACTATGCACTCTACAGAATTTGTATAAAATTGCTTAGTAAAGAGATACAATAACATTTTTAAGATTATATCTTTCTCTAGTTCCAAAATTAGCTAGTTTAAGTATAAACTAACTAAATAACAATAAATAAATGCTTATGAGCACAAGAAAGGACACAAAAAGTCATGCAGGAAAAATAACATTGTGTCAAGATTAATTGCCTGTTTTGCTTTTATTTCTCAACAGAAGTAGTGATCATCAAATTCCTATGGAAAATAGATCACTTTTGGTCTACTGGAATTGGAATGTTTTAAAGCACATGTGAAAGCCATGGATAAAAGCAGCCTTGTAAAAAGATCTGAAGTATCCAGGAGACTTGGTTCTTATGAAATGTACTTAACCTGAACAGCAGGCATGAAGCAAGGAGGAATAATACAAAAGGAGACTTGTCCTCCTCACTCAGCACCACCGTTACAGGTTTACATTCCCAAATCACGTGGGATTACATTACGTGTCTGGTCAGGGACAAGCCCATCTAAGAATGGAAATAGTTTCTAGCATTGTTTATATGTATCTTTGATTTGAACTCATCTGTCTTGCTTTTTACTTAACCATTCAGGTTGAATTTCACTTTTTTTTTTTTTTCCTGCAACAGAAAGACCAACCTGTTGCCAATGCAGAAATTCTCTCTTCATCTCCTCCTTAAATGCTTTCGGGCTTTTATTTTTCAGTCTACTTTACTTTTATTCTTGTCATACAGGGTTGACTTGGAAGGAAAGATGAGACATTATGCTGTCTTGATTTCTGCTCTCTAAATGAGTTGAGTGACTATACATATTCATCCCCTCTGTGGGTATTTCCAGGGGATTCCAGGTATTTTTTGGTTCCAAAATCAGAGCAATGTTTCTGGTCTTCCAAGCAATTAATCTGTCTGTTTTGGCTCTGTGGGCTGCCTCTTTGACTTGTTAAAGTATTTTTCATAACAAGGAGACTGCTGTTGCTGCATTGGGGAATCTTTTATAGAGTGCAAGTCGAAAAGTATCTTCTGCTTTTATAGATACTTTTTTACATTTTTCATATCTATTCTAATTTCCAGCGTTGGATTTTTGAGATCTGATGCATTCTGAAGTTGTCTTTTTGTTATAAATTTACTAGAACACCTTACAGTTCACTTACAGAAAATAGCTTACACCTCAGTTACTTGTGCTTTTTTAAAGTCAGTTTTAGTCTAAATATATGACACAATTAAATATTCTCTATTTTTAAAGTTCATTGTACAACATTAAACAATTAACATTCCCCTCAAAAAGGGGAAGCACACTACATATCCTTCTCTTTCACATTCCATCTCAATGTATCTATTGGTATGAAGGGTCTCTGTTTAAAAATGCCTTCAGGACCCTGCCAGTAGTGAAGTCCTCTAGTGTCTTCTAGATTCCTCTTCTCCAGGCTCCTTTTCTCTTATAATCCAGTAGCTATTTTACATTCACTCTGTTTCTATACTATCCCTGTATCTCACCTCATCATTTACCCCAATCCTCTTTCGTGTCTGTCCCCTCCTCCTTGTGCTTGGTATGGAACTTTGGTAATTTTGATTTTTCTTGTTTATCATATTTCTCTTCTTCTTAAAGATATTTAGGCTGACCATGAGTTTTAGTTTGGTCTTTATTCTACAGCAATTGCTCTTTCTCTCTAATAATGTGTGAGTAATGCTATGCCTCTGAAAAAAAAAAAAGTTATTTTACCTTTGAAAGGCAAAACTAAAGGGTGGTTTTCTACTAGGCTACTCTGACATCTGTGGCTGCAGGCCTCTCAGACTTTCTCAGCCTGTGTGCAACCACAGACATCTGGGAGTGGTATCACCAACAGTGAATATTTTTTTTCTAAGTGTCTTCTGTCAGCATGGATTTCAAAAAGTCTTGCAAACTCCTACTTGATCAACTGTTTCTATGCTATCACAGAATCACATTCACTTTGTATGTGAACTTTTCCATATGCTTTTCTCTGCTAGATGTTCTTATGCCTCTTCTGCTCAGATTCAGCTTCAACCTTCATTTTTTCATTCAATAATTTACTTCATGTCTATGTTTCAAGCCACCATATGTATGTCAAAAAGGCAAGTGTAATAACAGTATGTTATCTGCAAACATCCATCAAATCAAGGCTGATAACTAAAAATTTTTTTCACATCACTGGTCTTTGTTAATTCTAGTTTTAAATTAAATTTCCTAAATTTTTCTCTGTTCTTTAATACAGACTAAATTGTTCCTCTTGTATTTCTTCACACTAATAAGAAATAATCTGCCTTTAATCTAAAATTACTTTCAACTATATAAAACTACACAAGATACTAAGAGAAGGAAAAGCAGATTAGGTCAGTACCATCTTTTCTGCCACATAAGACATACTCTGCTTGTTGTGTTGTTGTCCATGTCTGTGCAGAAATATGCTCAGAAAGGAAGATTCAATCTGTGTGAATAAATTCCTTTCTTAGATAACTCCATTAGCTCCTTTGTCAATGACATTAAATAGAGATTTCTTGTCTTCTTTTTAACCTCACATAACTTTGTTTGTAGCACCTCTCCTCAATAGTCCCTCACTATTATTGTGTTTCCCCCATCTACATTCCTCATCATTGATGACCATGATGCTGCAACCCTTTTTCTGGTAGATACTGTATATGTGTGTTTGTGTGAGTGTGCACTTGTGTGAACTTATAAGGTTCATACTTTGGGCCAGTTCCTGTTTCAGACAGAACTGCCATGAAATGAATGACATAAATGTCTTTTGTCTCAACATAAGACTGTAAGTTTTCTTATGTTAGAATGTCTATTAATGAACTATTTCAGATTTCATTATCAGCTGTGCCAACTGAGAAGTAGGACAAACACTATGGGTATTTGAGTTTAGTTTGATTCTTTCCTGAGTGTGTATGTATACACTGACTGATGTTTGCACAACAGTTATAAACCAATCTGTGTGTGGCATTTTTATGTTGCCATAAACACAAAACGTTTAATTTGGTTGAGTATCTACTACAGGAGACATGATTTTTGAATAGTGGCTTTTCCAAGCCTGTAGATTCTCAGAAGGAAAATTGCAAGACCAGATAAAAATATGCCTAACTGCATTTAAAGTAGTGAAAAGGCCTGCCTGTCTGAAAGTTGTGGTTGCATATGATAGCAAATGTGTTTCTATCTATATTTGGCATACTCATGTGTATGCATGTACAAATGCATAGCCCATCAAAATGGCTGTAACGATCCCACAGAAACTTTATCAAACCTCTCACCATCTCTCTCTTCTTTTTCTTGACAATTCCACTTTGGTTGAGCATTTTTGGGGCATTTGGAGGATATTCTAACAATTGTCAGTGTCTCTTTCCAAACAGCCTAAAAAGTCCTTTTTCTCTTAGATGAAAATTATCTGTATGCTTATTAGTCTCCAGAGTAGTATTAGACTGTGTTTAAATCAGAGACTATTTTTATGTTAATTTTTCTCTGGATATGAGAATAGAAATTTTACTTTTGCAAAGAAGGAAGAAAACTCGGACAAATTCCCAGTGCAACAGAATACTTCTTTCCAAGCATGTGAGCTCTCAGATGTGTAAAATCAAATCTTGATATTATTTTACTCTGCCTTTTTTTTTGTTAAATTGTGTAACTATCAAATGTTTTTTGCTTTGATTGTCCTTTTCCTTTTGTACCTATACAATTTGAGCCTGCCTCCATCAATGCCAGTGTGCTCTAAAATGTTATGTACAATATTAACAATTTCCCCATTTCCTTTTTATAGTATGAACTTTTATTCCTTACTTATACCATATATTTCTCTGTAAGGTCTCTTTCATCTCTTTAAAAAAAAAAACAAACAAGCCTGTAAGTCCATGCATTTGTCAAGGAGAGAGAAAAGAAAGATTTTATGCGAGTCACTTTGTTTCTCTTTCATTTCTAATTTTAACTATAAGGCCTCTGAGGGAGGAAAGTAGACAATTTGTTGGGTTTTAGTCTGTGCTGGAAGGAGCTGGGGACTCCAGGTACTGTTTTGATACAAGTAAAGGAAAAAACCTCATTCTTATAAATAGCATGACATAGAAGGGAGGCATAAATATGAATGGTACCATTTTAACTCTTGTGCTCGTTTGTCAAAGACAAATAAGCTATAAGTGATCAAATACTGAAATGTTACAAGGCAGCAGTGGACAGCGACAAAATATTCAAAACACTTTATTTTTTAACTCATGCAACAGATGCATCCATTCTAGCTTGTACAGTACAAAGTAAAATGACTTCTTGGTCCTGACCATTCACCAATGGCTTTATTTGCAATATATTATGTATTTATAGATGTGTACATATTTATATTTATATATTATGTAATTGAAAGGTTGATTTCACATGACAAACAAGAGATTCAGCAAAAAGTAAGTGCATATTACTGCTTTCTAGCTTTTGTGTGGCTGGAGATGGGTCAGTCCTGTGTCAGGACAGAAAGCCAAAAACAATCCTCCAAAATTCTTTTAAAGAAATTATTGAATACCTAAATTAATGGTAGATTTTATAGAAAGTCTGCCCTTTAGAAGAGCTTCTCTTACCAGAGCCACTAGGTTTAAATTATTTCAGAGTTGAGTTGAATTTTTGAAGTAGAACTCACAGACAGTCAACTTCACTCAGAGTGAAATCCAAGGCCTAAAAAAAAGACCTTCACCTTTTAGGAACACAAAATTTGAAAAAGAAACCTGTAGTGTCTGTATTGCATTACATAAACTCTAATTTGCTTGATGACATGACAAACAGTATGAGAAGATCATTGGTTTCATCTCCATTATGCTTTTGTAGGACAACCAAACAGTTTATTCGCCTATATGTTCTGGGTTCCAAAACCAGTTCCAATACAAAGGCAAAAATGTACAAAAATTGACATTCAGTTTTATTAAATAATTATTTATGGTGAGCACAACTTGGAGAGGGTTCAAGAATACACTGAATAAAGATGCTTTCTGACAGTTGATTTCAATTTTACTCTAGAAAAATGATGAAAGGCTTAAAGTTTGATGTGCAGTGCCCAAATCATTAAGGACTGTGTATCAGAGAATCCTTTTAAAACAACTGCTGATTGGAAATATATATTCACTTTTCTTAGAAACACAGAAGACCAGCAACTGTTGTTTACTCAAATGTTTAGATTCTCATTCATGTGATCAACCAGCTCTGAACTGCTAGCTGAAATACTGAGAGGAAAATTCATTTATAAATTCCTCCTGTACTTATATATATTTTTTGAGATTCCTTCATTATTACTTTAATAAAGAGAAAGGATCTTCTCTTCCTTCCCTCCTCTAAGCATACATAAAATGTTATCTCTGCTGCAGTACATATGGTATTTAAATTGCATTTCATTGTTCTCAAACCTAATTTGTTGCGTGTTAAGTGTAATGATATTAGAGCTGGGAGCTGAATCAGTGTTCACATGAGAGAATTTGGCAAAATATACTAATATGCATAGGAAATCCAAAAGTGGTTGTGTTTTTTTTTCCTATGTCTTTAAGAATGAGTTGCCATTCAAGACATAAATGTTATATCTAGTAAGCATATTGCAGCCTTTTTGAGAGTGCTATATTTCTTCTGTATAGCAAAAAATGACAGGTTCAAATTACACACATCATAGAGCGGCTTTTAAGAGAAAGCAAATGTTTACTAAGTGATTAACTGACAAAGAATCATAGCTTAACAACAAACTCAAGACCAAGAGTCATTAAGCTCGAAAAGACCTTTGAGACCATCAGTATTTGGGACCTATTCTGAAGGAGGCAAAACAGGTTTAGCTGCCCCAGTATAATGTAAGATGCAGAAATGTTTCCTGTCTTCATTGAGAAACTTTTTATATTGAGCGTAACAAAAAAAAAAAAAAGGCAAAACCAAAAGCACACAAACAAACAAGCTCACCAGCCTTTTCCAGTAGCTAATCCATTCAGAAAGAAGACCTGTTGGAGTACTTGGAAGTAGTAAAACTGGTAGCCACCCCCTAACACTGCTTGCTGGAGTTAATCTTAGTAATTACACTCATATCCATCTCTCATTTCTTCCTCATCTATAAAATAGTTACCTAATTCTTTTGTGTGAGCTGTGTATGTGAGCAACATGACCTGCTGCAGGTTGAAGTGATGCTGCAGCTCATCTAAAATTAGGACTGTGTCTGGGGAATGTTCTGAACCCAGATTTTTGTTGTTTTAGTTTTCGTAGGTTTTTTGTTTGGATTTTTTCCTCTTAAGAAGAGTGATACAGCTTAGGCATGTCAGCTGGTCAGAACAAAACTGAAGAATACATAGGTGACATCTAATCTTGGTAAAACAAGTATGAGAATGCAGCCCTCCCTCAACTACAGTGAGGATTCTGGCTGTTGGTCAGGACAGACAAATGGCATTTTCCTTTGTTATCACCTGCTTGGGGAGGAGGGACTTTGTATCAGAAATTAAGGGCGGGATTCATTCAAATGAAAGACCTTACAGGGAATACCTGTCTTGTAGCCCTCATCGTTATGTGCTTCCAGCAGAAAAAAAAATTGTGTGGATTCATGTTTTTTCAATTGGCTAAAATCACCTGCTGGATGGGTTTCAGTAATCTAGTGTTCACAAGACAAAGGCACATACAATTTCTTTCATTGTTAGGACACAGAATTGCAAGGTCTTCATCTTCAAATTGAATATATATTAGTGTTGCAGTCTTCTGGTCACGCACAGAAAAACAGAAAGTAAGGCATCCTACTAGTGGGATCCTGTTACACCAACCGGTGTTCTGCCTGGATCACAAGACTTTAGACTTAAAGGCTGGAAAGGAAAGAAGTATGATTCCTGCATCTAACCAAACAGCTTGTTGTTAAGCTGTGAGAACATTGTTTAAAATGAAATCCTGACTAGAAGTAACTGAAAATTTCTCACCTTTCTGAGCAAACTGTTTTGGTGGTTAACTAAACCTATTGTTACAGTACAAGTTAGCAATATTTTGAATTTTGTGCAATTTTACCATCAGCATGGCTGATAATCTTACGGGAGGCAAACAGTATCATAAAAATTATTGCAAAATTGTGGAGAGTGTTTTCACCTGTTTCTGAGGGTTAAATAGGATCAGCTTCTCACACATATTGTGATAGAGTGAGAAGGATGTCATATGGAACATTTTAAAGATATACCCCTTCCATAGGTGGTACAATGAATTAGAGTTTAAGTTAACTGTTAACATGTGCTGCACTTGAGGAGACGGGAGGAAAAAGGAAAGCAACAAAGGCAGTGAGGGTCTTGTAAACATGGAATGATGTGCCATCACGTTATTGTGTTGCAAATGACATCAAAATATGTTGATGGGGCAATATTTTTGTAAAATTGAGTTCTGACATTAAATATTTGTGTCTTGAACAAACATTTTTTCATGATGAATGAGGGGTTTTTTTTGGCAAAAAGATTAATAAGGTACGTGAGTTTGTCTTTGAGCTTAGATCAAGAGGACAATAGAATTCAATTTCTCTGTCACTCCTTCTGTTGGGGAAAAACAGGAATGAAAATCACAATGTTGTCATGTTGCCACAGAAGCTGGAGAGTTCCTCTGTAGTTACACATCTGTGATCTTAGAAAACTAAATTCCTGTTTCAGTTTCAGCATCATCCTGAAACTGACAGTGGAAATCTGATTGGAAAAAAAAAAGTGTAGTAGAGTCTAAAGCAATTGTTGTAAATCTTGTGATTACTTCTCCCTAGCCCCTTTTCCGTATATACAGATGCACTTGTCTTCTTTCAAGAGCTTCCTAAATTGTAGAACAAAGTGCTACATTTAAATCATCTGTGCATCTTTTCTGTTGAAAAGTCTATTTCAATTGAAAGTATCTGCTGCCATTAGTGGAACAATTCCTGATGCTTTTTGTTCCTTGCTGTAGCTAAGCACTTTGTTTCGGACTTCCTTTCAGAGGCATAAAGTTCTGGAGGAGTGAATATATATATATACACACACATTCAACTCTACTGCTGCAATTTCCTGCCACCCTCTGATGTACAGGATTTGAAGGGAGGGAATATGACCATATGGAAATGGCTTTCTTATCCAAGTGGAAACAGGTTTAGTCAGCTTGCAGGAGGGTTCCATAAACATAATAGAGCAGAGGAACTCACAGAAGTGTACTTTAATGCCTATTAATTGCCTCTGCTGTGCATTCAGGGTCAGGATACATGGAATACATACGCTTGTATTATGAATGGAAAGAAAAATACCTTCTGAGCGAAATAAAATCTTATGTTAATTAAAATTTTCCAGGGGTTTGACTGGATAATTCTTCTTTTGTGTTCTTAAATCTCTTTTGATTTTAATTGCATGACGAAAAATTGACTGTAAGTGTAATGTTAGCAAATGTTCATATTTGATTACAAGCATCTGTGAATGTTAAGTCAAAGAATTGAATTACTTTAATTGGAGTGGGTTTGTTTTCCGTTTCTTCATGAGGTTTTTTGTATATTGGTTTTTTTTTTTTTTCCCCCGAGACAGCCACACTGGTAATAAAGCTTGTACTGTCAGTATGCTGAAGGTCATTCCTATAATCTATTCAGTAAGAACTGCTCCCTTTTAGGTGGAAAAAAAAATCAACTGAGCGTACCTAAAAATGTCTAGAAAATCCTATTACACTTGAATTCCAGTTATGTATTTCAGATTCACATAGAATTCAATGAGTGCTCAGATCAAATATGAAAAACTGTAGCAAGTTTCCGATGTAATGCACAGGGTTTCCCTCCCTCCCCTCTTCTGTGCTGTCTTAGAGAAACAAGGAAATTCTTCTCAGATATGGCAAAGCGTAAAATGAAATTATTAACATTAAAACATACCTAATACTGTGTGATATGTTTTTAAACTGGAAACAAAGGTAGAATATGTCTTATCTGTCTGTCGTGGCTCCCTGTGCATCTGTCTGTCTCTCTAGAGCAGTCAATAAAAATGATTAGAGCTGGCATCTCACAATCGTACACCCTTAAAGCATGAAGCAATAATACTGTGAAGGAAATTTTTTTTCTGACCTTTTCAAATTACATCCAACTGTCTAGGGAATTTCTCAGTGACTGGAGGTAATAAAGTTCAATCCGTTTTGCCGGTTGGCTTCAAATTTAGCTCCTCAGAAGCCCTAACTTATCTATTCTTTTTATCTTGGCCTTGGCATCTATTCAGTACAGTAATCCATGCATCTAATCTTTTTTTTCTCTCCCCTCTCAGGTTTAGCTAGTGGATCATTTTGTGAAATCTGCAGCCATGAAAGGCCCTCCATTTACTGCACCCTTCAAAACGAAATGTTAGCATGGGAGGCTAAGCTGGTATGTTGCCTTTGAGAGGCTCTTGTTGAATTTAATTAGCTTTTAGATTTCATCTCCATCTCGCATCTCAGCTTTCACCATTGTGTGTGATTTAGGCTTCACTGAGTTCCATTATTTAAAACTTTTCGAACTTAGCTGTGCCACTTTAGAATACTGAGCGGAAAGTAAAGTTTGAAGTTCACTGTCTTAAATTGATTTCTATTTAGTTTTTATGATATGAGCTCAGAAACAATAGAGACACAGCCTCCCAGTAAGTTAGGATTCAAGTGACAAACAACCATTTCTGCATGTCATGTTTCACATTGTATTCCATGACGTAAAACTGGAAACAGGTAAAGAACATTTTAGCAAAATATTTCTTAAATTATTTTTTGGTTTGTAAAAATCAGGTTTTAATGCTGTCTCTTCCCTGAAGTACTGAGTCTGTGTTAGATATATATCTGATCTACTAATGAGTGACCTGCAGAATATTCAAAATGCATGCATATCTAAAACCACCTGTAAAACACTTGCTTTTAATCATGCAAGTCATACATGGAAGGCATATGTAGTGATCTTAATACAGTTGCAAGGAAAAGGAATAGCTACAAAATGGTTTGGTAAAGATAGGAGGTTTGGGGTTGTTTTTTTTTTGTTTGTTTGTTTGTTTTTTCTGAATTCTTCTTCATTTTGACTCTCTCTTCCTGAAGTCGAGGGAAACATGGTCAGATGGGTAAAGTGCAAAATTGGGAGTCTATAGATCTTGCCCCTGTATGTAAATGGGCCTCTGCTAGGGCTGTAATGTTTGTCAAGGCACTCAGCCACTTTGTACCATAACCCTGGCTATTGTGAAAAGCTCTCAGGGGGTGCTCAGCAGAGGATGAGCACGCAGTGGAATCTGACTATTTCACTGTGTTTAATTGATTCAGCTAAAACTGAAATAGGTTATTTTTTAATCAAAATATATTGTGCTCTGTTGATACTAGCCATGTTGAAAGTGGGATAATCAGTAATTCAAAGGCCTGTCATGCCTGAAAGAACGGCATTCTCAACAAAATTACTGAGTGTATCTTTAATGCTGAAATTAATTTAGGAAAAACAGTACCTTACATGTGGGGCTTCTCACATTCACTGGTATTTTTTTTAGTATCTTTACTGTCACTTCTTGAAAAGAAATGTTGCAAAATTGACAGATCCAGTTATATTTTTAATCAAGCTGGAATAAGCATTTCAAAATTCTTTTATTAGTTTAGTGCAAAAGATAACATACCTAAATTTGCAATATGCTAGATCGTGTCCTTGTTTCAGAGATAATATGGAGTGACATATTAGAGTGTACACAACCACCCAGCTTGGTATTCAAATAAAATTAAATAAATGTTTATGTGGATGTGTTAATATACTTTAACATCTTGGAAGTTCCACTTATACATGTAAAATTATTTTTTAGTAGAACCAACTGTTTTTCAGTCTACATGAATTAGGCTTCTCCTGATACTCCAGCATTTGGGTTAGTCTCTAGATATGGAGACAAGCAACCCAAAAGGGTCCATAGTTTACCAAGTATCAGAGGTCTGAGAAATACCTCCTGGAAGTAGCAGGTTTTAACTTCTCAAAGCAATGTCACTTGTCGGCTCTATGTGTGTATATATGTATATATATTTACAGTAGGTGCTTGAAAAATATAAAATAAATATCCCCCATAATATTTCAGGCAGAAATACGTAGGAAGGGGATAATTTTGAATGCAAGTGGGATATTAAGATGGTGGCAATGTGAGTTTTCTTTCACTGAACAAGTTCTCATTTCCAGAATTCTTTCTAATTTGCAAACCTGAATGCTGGGCAGTAGTAGTCTGCTGACAGGTTTTTCTACCATACTGATGTTTTTCAGCTCAAAAGTATTGATAATTAATTTTAAGGAGAAAGGATTTTTCTTATTTATTTATTTATTTGAATTCCATTCAGTGCTCTATATATTACATAAAAAGATCTATATTGTGATATCTAAATGCTTACATTTCATTTCTTGGAGTGTCTGTGTGAACAATTATTAAGTTAAAGGTGTAGTTTTCCACTTGAAATGCAGCTGTGTGTTACTTTGTCAGAGCCAGGCCTTATGGATTACTGAAGGCCTCAATACCTCAGAATGTTATTCTAGTTTTTGTTATTACTGGAGAATATCAAAATCTTTACAAACTATTCTATTCCTTAAAGTAATTTAAAAAACCCAAACAAAACACAAGTGTCTTTTAAATCAAACATACTACGTTATGTCTTAGAGTGGGAAACAACAGATGTCCTGATGTTTTCCTGGTTTAATGTCTTTATAGCTTTTATTTCTATTCTGTCTTTCCTGATTTTCATAAATAGGGAGTCCAATAATAATATGCCAGGGATAGGTGTATCAAAAATGGTGTTTCAGCTTTGTTTTTTCCTCAGTTAGAAAATATTTCATTTACCAAATCTTTTTGAGAAGAAAATACTGTAGACTGAGTCAAAGTAACTCCTGTCCATGCATCAGTGGTACTAAAATAGGAGACTGCATTGTGCATATCAAAGGGATTGTGTGAATGTTACTGATACACTGTTGTTCGGTGTTATTTATGTTTTCATCATTAGTCTATAAAGTCTTAATAATTAGCTCTCTAATTTCCCAGAAAAAGCATGGTAATTTGTAGGACTGGTTGAAGGAAGAAAAAAAAAAAAGCTGACCAATCTGGCATTGTAAGTTAATAGTATAGAACAAAGCATAGTAATAATTAGTTGAGAAAAGGACTTTCCCTGTTCATTCCAGTTCATAATAAAAAGTGCCTCACCAAAGTGACTTAGAAAATAATACATTCAGACTGAGCAGAATTACCGCCTAGCAGATTCTATTTATCTGTAGCTTAAAAAGCAGCTGCGTTTTTGTAAAAAGCAATGAATGTGGCAGTCCTACTTAAAGGTAGAAGAAAAAGAACACCCCTTGTTTTGTAATAAGGGGATTTTCAATTTAAAAGAGAGAGAGAGCCTGTTGTGTGAAGTATGGTTATTACATTCACTGTATTCTATCTCACCCACCAGGAGGCTAATAACGAAGGAGTCAGTGAAGGAGACCAATGCCACGAGGGTTATCTCCCAGCCCCAGATGCTGGATAAGTTGAAGGAGGCAGAATCGCTTTTGGATGACATTCAGGAAGGCCTTGAATGATTATCTGGCAAAGAAAAGACTATTCTTTCCAAGGTAAACAGTCCATTTCATCTGTCTGCTGTTGGTGTTGGTGTGAAATATGTTTATATAAATACCTCTAAAGTTCATTTTTTATCATTTTTCAGGTTTTTTTCCCCTAGATGTAGCAATGATCTCATAGGAATCCTTTTTGAGACAAAGGATCCACTTCACCTCCAACCACACCAAAGGAAATGCTTTGAAGGAATTGACAAGCTCACTTTTAATCACAAGAGAGAAATTACCCACATGGAGTCAGCAGAAAATGAAAAAGTAGAGCTCGTGCTGCGAATAATTCCAGCAAGTGCCAAGGGGCTAGTTGAGAAATGGCTTCATGAGGTGAATATCTTTAGCTCTTACTTAGGGTTTGGTTACCGTATGATCATTTTCTCTTTTAGGAGCAATGAATATTATAAGCGTATACTAAATAGTGCTCTGAATATTTGTCAAGATGTTGACAGATTTCAGCCTTATTGTTGTTATTTATTGTAACTAATTTAGCATCTGCAAACACGCAGAAATTAATTATAATAAAAAACTCTCTTGAATCAGGCTGTCGGCAGAAGTTGGTCTGTGTCTGAAACCATATGTGTGAATATATGTTTGAGTCTACATGTATGTGTTTTTGTGCTTTCATGGTGTAATGTCTGTAGTTCAGGAGAATAATATGTAAAAAATAATCAAAGAAATGTAAGATTTTGAATGCTTCCCTCCACCCTGCAGAAAGTGTGTCCCATTGTGTTGGAGGGGTTTAATATCCAATCATTTTAACAAAAGGGAAGAGAAATTATGTCACTGATAACATCCTAACCTTTCCCCTTTGGGCCTCTAATCTAAATTCATTGGTTTCAGTACGAAATTAGTTTGGTGACCTTTTTTGTTTGCTTTATTTAACCTTCCTCTCCTAGTGGATGGGAATGGGACCTTTCATTCTTTTTTCTTTCTGGGCATTTTTCTTCCATGTGCTTACCTTTCTCCTGGGGCAGGACCAGCCCCAGGAATTCCACTTCCCCTTTGTTCACTGTTGCGGGTACTGGTCTCATCCTCCGCAGTTTGTCCCTGGGTGCTCCCTAGGCAAGGGTAAGTGGCAGGGACCGGCACCCAGCTCCAGCAGGAGAGGGGAGGGGAGGCTGGGGGTTGCTGTTTTTATAGCCAGATGATTGAGCAGAGGCTGGGGGGGAATCCCTGGGCAGTGAAACCTGGAGCAGGTGGCAGGTTAAAGGTGTTTGGCCCTATTCCGTGTTGTGTTTCTACTGGCTGAGTGAGCAAAGCTGCACTGCGTAAGCCCACTTGTGAATCCCCTTTCCCCACACAATGAAGCAGCAATGTGCCAGCTTTGGATGGAGCCCCTTTAGGGAGTGACTGCACACAGTTGAAAATGATCCATCTGCATCATTACTCAGGATAGGGAAGGGAGAAGAGGAGGGCATGATTTAGGCAAGCCCAAACACTTCCCACCCTGCTCTCTCTGTCAAGCCACTAGCTTGGTTTTGGAGTAGTTTACAAAGTTGTCTTCCATTAACAAAAAAAAAACCAAACAAACAAAAAAGACTGTGGATAAGCGGCAGTCCTGAGGAGCTCAGGAAAAATCCAGATTCTCAAGCCTGCGATATAATTTTTAGTTTTCGCTTTCTTCCACAAATGAAACAGGGTTGAGGGAGGTGAGCAGCTGTGTTTATTTTAATACATCTATTTTAACCCTCACCTAAAAACAAATGGGAAGGTTTGGGAGTGCATTAATCTGGATCTGATTAGTGTTTCTTTCTCCCTCAAAAGTGCAACCTGAGATTAATGAATATAAACTAGAGTTTCATATGCAGTCTTTAAGTCATTTGCATGTTTTATGCATGATAATTGAATTTATTTATGCACTTCCTTTCATTTAATGATTTCTCGCTCTTTTCTATGCTATCAACATTATATTGTGCAAGAAGTAGGATTTGGTAGGCAAGAAAGGATAGCAGTATATAAATCAAACCCAAGTTAATTTGGAGTTCTAGTGTCAACACTAGATCAGAATTAATAGTGGTCCCATGCCAGTGGGTTTACATAGCTGGGAAGATGTAAAATACTTTTGGTAAAGCATAGACATTAGCTTGAGACATTTCTGATGCAGCCTAGTTTTCTTGCAAGTGCACAAGCAAAATTATTTTCAAATGGCAGTTAAATTATTGTATTGACTTTTCAATGACCCTAGAGACTTGTGTTTCTACCTGGCCAATTAGTAGTAATAAGAAGATGAATAGTAATTGCACTAATAAATAACTGTGTTCAGACCAGGACCTCAGTATTATAGTCTGGGTTAGAAAAGAAGGATATTTTGATTTGTCTCATTTGGTCTTTCATCAGGAGAAATGTGGACTTTGGAGCTATAGTAAATTTGTCATAGCCCAGAAGGTAAAAGTCCTAGGGACGAGAGGGTCATATTTGACAGGAGCTCTGTGACAGTAGCTGCTTCAGTGTCATTAGCAGGGAATCTTGTTCTGTTTCTGCAATTAAGGTCAGACATCTTAAAGATGTCTTAGTGTTGGAGTCCGATTTTTTATGATGCATGCCAGGAAGTTACTAAGGAAAATTAGGAAAAAGATGCTGGTAGTGGTGCTTTCATAGCGTTTATCTATACCAGTTTCTTTTGTGTCTCTTGTCTTTCTTTATGTCTTGAAAGATGTATGTGGAAGTGATTTTTTCTGTGGTGTCCTGTCTTTTATCAGTGAATTAAATGGTTGTGTCTTGTGATTGTTTCCTGATTCTCGTAGGTAGGAATGTGTTTAAAGGCTGAAGTTCTGTTAATTTGTGATGTAACCATTTCAGTGTCTTTCTTGTCATTGAAATGTAGTTTAAAATGTGCAGTAATGTAGCATGAAATCATTGGTTAGTTTTGGAATGGTGGTGAAATCATGTGAAGAAAATAAGTATTGCATCTGATCAAGATAAATTCACTCTAGTGTTTTATGGCTTTTTATTCCTATGTGATAGTAATAAAGTCTCATGTAGGGATGGAAGCCATGAAATACATTGTGAAAAATCATCAACTCAGATGGGGCCATCAGGATAGCATGCTGTAGTTGTAGAGTTATTGAGAATGATTGGAAGATGGTTTAGTGTGTCATCACTTTGACTACCATGTTTTTACGTTTTGTTTCTTCATCCTTCACCCATGTAGTTTGATGAGAGAAAATCAGTTTGTAATGAGATGATTCATCTTTACATCAGTGTTCAGTATTTAAATTGTTCATACATCTTTCATTTTCTGCCAAAGATAACACTGTATATGAAACCTTTAGCTAAAAATTTAATATAGCTAATAAACACATGCCAAAATGAATACTAAGAAATACCAATGAATTTCAAAATGCTTGGAGATAAGGAAGGAAACAAAGCAAGGTCTACCCTGTTTGCAACTGGTCCACATTCTTTATTTCCAATTTTAAGAGCAAATCTGAGAGGTAATCCTGGGATTTAAAAATAATTCTTTTCTCTGCTTGCATATCTTTCTGAAAGTGCATGTTCTTTTCATCTTTGGAACTGAGATGAAGGCAGACAGTGTTGGACTCAGAAAACAATTTCTGACAAATTCCTTACAGTGCTGCTATTCCACATATTGGCTTACTACTCCGTCTCCTTTGCTTTTATGTACCAATTTCCTTTGGGAATGTTTTGGGGAATGTTATATATTCTGATGCAACTATTTCCAATTTTTCTGTTGTAATGTTTTCTTGGAATTATATGTTAATAAAAGATTTTTGATTTTTAATATTTTGACTCCTATATTATTTCTCTTAGATGTGATTTTTTTCTCTCCTAAAAATACTAACTTTACTGTAACTAAGGTCATCGTCTGGTGAAAAGCCCGAGCAATAATTAGGCAGGATGTATATTTCCCATTTTATTATAAATATTAATTTCTTCTTTAAGTCAAACAGCACTTGGAGAAATTAACCGTGATTAAATTCACAGACATTGTGTGGCAATTATTTCTGTCTTACTTGGGCTTAAAATGGGTAGACACAGGTCTCCTTCAGTGGTGCCATGTGAAAGAAAAGTATAAAAACCTATAAAACACATTATCTTCAGACTCTTATTAAAAGAAAAACTATTTTCCTCCTTATGTATTAACAATTTTTTTTCCAGTAGTATCCAGGGTGTACAGCCAAGAGAATAAACTGTGTTTATTTTACATCTTTGTATTTGGCTAAGTTGAAAATTGTCTTCATCTTTTCAATACCTACTTTGGTGGTAACTTTTCACAAAGTTAAAGAGATGAAGTTTCTTTAAACATGGGCTCCTGTACTCTTTTTCTCCATTTCTACCAGTTTAATGATGAATTTCAATTAAACTATACTATTGGTAAGTTTAATTCATCTCTACTGCAAACTATACTTTCAAAAGTAATCTACAATCCCACTTGTCGAGTATATTTTCAGTACTGTATTTTGTTTCCAAATTATTTCAAGAGTCAAAAGTTGCAGTACTCTGAAATAACACCAGAGGTGAGTTCATCCTTGGAAACTAGGCACTAGAATAGCCCAAATGTACTTCAGTAACTCTCTTTGTGACATGTTTGCAGCTCTAACTCCACTGACTACTTCAGAAGCAGCTCCAAGTGCCTGTGAGTGTTCAACCCAGGAGCTAACGAGCAATGACCTGTCCTGGAGTGGTCACGCCTTAAGGTGTTAGTGGAGGAGAGAGTGTTACTTTGGGATTATATTTTCTTTTTCAGAGTAGTTCATCTGTAGATGTTGCAGATAACCTTTTTTAGTCAATTCTTTTCTGAAAAAAAAATTAGTATTTATATCCCAATTACTTTTCTTTACCTCTGCCTCCAGGGTGGAGCTGATCTATTTAATTTTTTTTCTGAGCAAGAAATATGCTTTCTTATAAATCCTTAAATATGGCTTCAGATATGCTTCTTTGAATTATGCATTGTAAGACCTTGACAATCAGGTTTTAAGTGACACCTTGCCATGATGGCAAAGAGAGTATTTTTCTTGTCAGTGTCAAATTGAGTAAAAAGCATGTGTGTTTAAAATGTAGTCAGTTGTCAGAAAAAAACAAGGTCTTGTCACAAAGATGAAATGTTAAAGTTACCTCTTTGTTAAATATACTGTAAATGTCCATATTACGCATGTTCTTAATAAATTAACAGGCTTAGTCAAGAGCAAGACAATGTTCTACTTACACCTTCCAAATACTGTCTGAGGTAGTGGACATACCAGCTCTCAGGAGAAGCAGCATCTTGGTAATCTCAAGATCCAAGCAGGATTTCCTAAGTCTTTCTTGGATAATGCAAACAACTTGAGTGTCACCTGTAAAGAGGGCAAGTCTCTGAAAGCAAGTGTAATGTGTTTTCCATGGCCTGGATTATAAAATCAAGAGCCATGGTTTTCTGCTGCAGCTAGTGCTTTAAAGCAATCTTCAAGAGCAGCATCATGGAGAATAAATTACAGCAATTTCATCTTGATGTAAGAAAGTCTTTGTTAATTGTTGGGAAGGCTGTGCCACTGAAGGGAGAAGAGAGGTTTGCAATTTCTTAACAAATATATAATTGGAAAGGCTCTTTCTGGAGGCTGGCACTGACCTATTCTCCCAGCACTATCATTGTCGTGCTGATGTCTGCATCAGTTCGCTGTTCATCCAGAACCCCATGGTGGGTTTTGAAGAAGTCAGGTATGGCATTATGAGACAAAAGTTGGAGGAGTGATGTCATTTTGTGGAGTTAGGGGGTGGAAAGATTTCTACAGAGAGAGAGGAAAAAAAAGAAGGTTTTTCTGATGAAATTTTTCTGTGTTATATGCATTCCTAGGGTTATTTTAAAGGGTGCCTTATCAACCTGCTGCTTTACTACCTTTGAATTATTGTCTCTTCTAGTTTTCCTAATTTATCTTGATTTCTTGAAAGTAATTTTATACACAATTTATTTTTCATTCCTCTCCTGTAAATGCTTTTTAATTACAAGCTATCACCCAGAACTTCTGGCAAACATTAGATGGGTTGGTTTCTGGTTTTCTAATATATGGCAGTTATTACTAAAATAAAACTAGCACTTTCTTCCCATGGAAAAAGACACCTATGGCCAGAATTTTGCCCATCTTTTTTCAGCTCAATATGACTTAGAGATACCACGCATCCTTACAAATTTCCCGCTCTTTAGTACCCATACTTCTGGGTAGAACTCAGAGTCCTTGTTCCTGATATTCAATTTGGGCAGCTAAATGTTTTTAGAGGATTTTTTTTTTTTCCACTTTGAAATGAAACACTTTAGCTCGACCTAAGTTTTCAATAGATTTGGTCAATCTAATGTGTTGTTTTGAAGGAGTTAACTTGTTTACTTTTAGAACATCAGCAAGTAGGGAAATCCCAAGAATCATTACAGAAAAAAAAGTTTGAGACAGGTAGGTTTTTTATTGTTATTTCACTTATGGTTCCTAGTGTTTATGGTAATTTTTCCTACCTCTGCAAGAAAATATGATGAAGAGGGTGTCTCCTTGGTACTTCAGTCCTGGAAGCACTTGTGAATCTGAAAATTGTAAGGATAAATATGCAGAGATGCCCTGGTCTGATAAAATCTGGAGACTGACGGTACTCAGAGGTGAAATTTGGTGCTTAATCTCTGGCCAACGTTCTTGCATTTTCTGCAGAATTTTCTGTGAGTGCAGATCTGGTCATGCTGAGGAGCTCCCCACTTATGGTCCATTCCAATACATTTCGTGGGATGTTTTTGCTGTCTTCATTGTAGTTTTTTTCCATTGGCAATAAGACCAGACCAGGAAACAAAATGTAGGGGGAACAGGGAGAGGTAGGTAGGCAGTGGAGATGGGGAGCCAAAGAAAGGATCAGGGGGTTAGTGAAAGCTGCATGACTGGATTCATTCCAGCCCTCCTCTGCAGAGAAGCTTTTGTGAAACTCACTATGGCTTCTGAAAGGAAGGTCCCTATTCATCCGGCCACTGAAGGAGATCACACTAATAGGCTCCAGGATCACAAAGACACTCACCACCTGCTGTCATGAGCGCAGGTCAGGCTTTGTTTGCTGCGCTGAATGCTTTTTTTCTTTAAAGATTGGAGTGTAGGTATATATTTGGCAGAGTTTATGATTCTTTCGTGTCAGCATTTCAAATTTTAAAAGATAAAAAAGAAAAACTGATATTGTCCATATAGTTACAGATAGATGTTGGACGTATTTCTTGCCACTGACACAAGGTAGAGCTCATAAGAAATTTCTGGAATATGCGAAAGTGTAGATAATAAAACCGTATCTCAAACAATTCGATTTAAAATTAGGACATTACATTTAATGTCTTTTTATTTTTATAAATAAAAGGGAATTTTATTTCATTTTTATTGAGAAGTATTATTTTGGCAGACGATATTAGTATACTCAAATTTTCTGAAGTAATAATGCATTTAAGCGTTCATTGAACTTTTTACCTTAATAAACTTCTGTATTTAGTTTCGCATTAACAAAATAGATCTTTAACTTTATTTGGCGTGTTAGAAGAAAAAAATATACATTTGTAACATGGCTATCAAATTTTTCCTTTGAGAGAAGTAGAAAATAAATTACCTATAATATAAAAAATGTTCAGTGTAGACTGTTACACATTCCCAGAATTTAATTCATGGTAATTCAGGAATCCCAAGATTGTTCAACTTTGTCCTGAAATAAATCACCAAAATGGAAGTGTAAACATTGTAAAGAATCTACATTTGACATCAGAGGAGTTCTGCCAGTGGTATCTGAAGCATGTAATGAGTCTTGTGTGTGAAACAACAGATAGTGTCTCCTTTTCCTTATGTGACCTCATGAGTGCCTCTTTTAAGAAATCAATTTTTTTCTCTGTTGAGATAATAGGAAACTTTTGAAGGATATATTGTGATAAAAATTGAATTAAATCAGTGCTTGAAGCAACAAATGTAAACATCAGAGGTATTGCATGCTTGATCCAAGTAGGAACACAGCTGCAAATAATTTGAGAACTAAGCTGTATTTTCACATCAACATGGTTAGACAAAAATGCCTTATTAAGTAATTGCTATTGTGACATAAGCTTTATGCAGTAGCTGAATTACTTGGCAGAACTAAAACGTCAAGCTACCTTGGGAATCTACCACATTCTTTAATTTTCTGATTGATTAAATGGATTACTCGACATTTTGGCAGAGCTTTGAAATCACAGCATAACAAAGACGGCTTTCATTGCTCATTATTTGCACTCTTCAGGCTTAGTGCTGATTCTTTGAAATGAAAGGTTTAAGGTGCTTCTTCCCTGGGTAATTTTTATTCCAGTTCACAGTTTTGCTAGGAGTGTCACTTTTCCAACTTAAATTCCCTACTGTGTAAATGCAGTTCCTTAAAATGACAGTATAACCTATGGAGATATGTAATCTTGAAAAACACTTTTATATACCTCACAACAGTGATACAGTGAAGAATTCAATACGACCAGTCTACTATCAGAGAGGCTCTTAACCCTTCCACCACCTGCGTTTTCTGGAGTGTGGGAAGCTGGGCAAAGTTGTGGGTGTTTTTGTTCAGGTTGTGACAATGTTCAGCTTTCTACCAGCCTAGGGGCAAGAAGTCAACATCATGCAGCAACTTTGGAGGACAGGTCAGATACTACCAGGTAGGTTAGATACCAGTGAGCAAATGCACTGCCTAATTGCATTTCATGTAATTAAATGAGCAACAGTCAGACAAAACAATCTTACTTTCAACATAACTGCATAGTTCTCTCTACTGAAAAGCAGCTCATGAGGGTACCTACAGGCTTATAGGCTGCTCTGCACCATGCTGCTTCTCAGCTACCAGTTTGGTGAAGCTAGATAGCAAGCACATAGGTGAAGCGAGACCTTCAGTGTCTTGTACTTGTGCATTTTAATGGCAGAAATCCTTGGACATGCTGAGTGAGGAACTCCTGGTTTTAAGCCTGTGTCTGTTCTAATACTGTGAGTACAGCTGAGTCAAATTGCTTCAATAGTTGCCCTCAGAGGGGGTCTGTGTGTCCTCCTTCACAGCTGTGGACAGTAGTCTGGGGCTACACAATCTTGAGGACATAGCTGTAAGAATTATGCTGCCATGGTAAAATTTCTGTTCCAAAAAATTCCTTCCATGAGCCTGCATCAGTATGGAGATTTTGACATACAGCAGAATATTTACATGGTCTTCTGTGAGCCTGGGGTTCGTGAATAGTTAGGATTGTACACACTGCTTGCTATTCACAAAACTTCTTGCTCAGCACAACTTTCTATAATCCATCTCCATCTCTTGTACTTTTCAAGACAGTGAAATACCTTTGAATATCAAAAACTGGGATTATAAGCTCACAAAAATTAAGTTGTGATTCTTTCCTTTTCCCATACCATGAGAAGAAGAAATGCTAGTCTCCTGTTCAGACATCAAGCACTTACAGATATGTCTGCAAGGTATGAAGTTCTGCTTGTGTGTCTAAGAATCCACATTTGTTTCCAGTCATTACGACTGGTTCAGAGGGGATGCTTATTGCTTCCCTTTCTGAGAGTGGGAGCAGGATCCCAGTAATTAGCAATCTTTTTCTGAGGTAATGTCTTGAATTGGAATTTTTATGGTAGCCAAGTCTGTCCTGACTTTTCTAGCTGAGGGAAAACCAATGTTTCTGATATTTCTCTGCTATAAGGCAGCTTCAAATCTAAGGTTGGAAGACACTGTGTAAGTCTATATACAACTTGATTCATCTGAAGTAGAGATTCTTGAAGTCAAAGTTGTGCAGTGCTTTATTATAATACGTTGCTTTTAATTGTCAATACCTTGATCAGGCTGAAATTTTCTATGCCTGTTGTTTTCTTCAGCAGATTACCAAAAATATTTGAGCCAAAACCCTGGAACCACAAGCTACTTTGGAAAAAAGTATCAACATTGCTGTAATGGTTTATGAGGGTCTATCCATTGAATATAACCTTTCCAACACTATTAATGAACTATATTACTGCGTTAGTTCCCCAACAGTATCTATGTTCATATGATAGAATTATGAAAACATAAAAACTTATGAAACAACATACACAAAATCAAAAAAGAACAAAAATATGCCCAGTTCTCTTTTTAGAAGTGTAGGCACATACAAATCTCAAAAGAAGGAGAATATCTTTTACATATATTTTGACAAAGTCTTCAGTTACATATTAATAGTAGGTCCCACATTGCACAGCAAACCCAGTGGAAAGGGCACTCAGCACCTAATCTTCCTCCTGGCTACAAAGACAGGTAGGATTTCAGCTCAAGTGAAACAGCTTTAGTTGGAAAGGGTGAGGAATTTCCTCTTCAGATATCCCAACTCAGATATCTGATACGAGCTCGAGCTTTTAGGTAAAGCCTTAAGCATTGTAATAACTCCTCAGCTGGACAAGTATGAACACCTCCAGTATCACATCTGGAACAGGGTGTTTTTAGAAGTCGAAGGGTTTACAGTACATTTAGAGTACAGCTCTAGAGTACATTTACGAGTTGTGCAGCAGAGGTTGGGATGTATCAGAAGGAAACAGTTAATATGTGAAGTTTAGGAATTGGTAGGTTCCCAGAGTCAGAAAACAAGGGTATTTCTGTGCCTAATTCCTGGAAAACCGTGTGATCAGAAGTGAGATTTGTGGGAGGAATAATGTGATTGTACAACTTATAAATGGCAAGGGAGTCTGTGTATAAAACATTACACGTCTCTTCACGTACCATAATGGTTAAGGTTTTAGACATGCGCTTGAATTATGGCTGAGGTAGCTGCAGAATGGGTGTTTATAGCATTATAGCTGTCCATGTACATGCTTTTAGTCTACTGCAAATTAAAGGAAATATGACTTTTTACCTCAGTCATTTCAATTTGCATTTGCTGAGGGCTGGCAGCAGTTACTGCAATTCAGCTGATGTGTGGCGCCTGTATTACGGAGCTGAACCTAGGGCCACAGCAGGATATCAAGTGCATGCATGAATCCTGGATGTGCAGCAGGTTATAACACTGACAAAGTCATTACTGACTTGATTTAAAATGAAAGAAAGCAAAATTCCCAAAGGTTTTACATCTTACCAATAATGAGATCATACAGCAGTTTTATTTAGTAAGACTGTTTGAACCACGGCTCTAGAGATAAAATTCATCCACTTTGGGTCACGTATCTACATCTGGTGTGCCTCAGTACTAGAAGGAGCAAGACCCTCAGGTTTCATTCCCCTCAAAGCAGTGGCATGTGTGTGATCAGCCATGCTGCTTAGGAAGACCTTGCTTAAGCACTGGTCTTAGTATTTTTGGTAACACCATCTTGTCATCTATTTTAGTTCTCACTTTGTTATCTAACCCCTGTGTTAGACTCAAACCATCTACCACCATGCAAATAGCTTAGATAAGCTCAAAGTTTTCTGAAGGAAGGTTCTGCGTTTAAATATATGCCAGCTGGTGCATGAAATTTTGCCTGATTATGTCACAGGTCAATTTTCCTCAATTTCAATGCTGTATCTTAAGCCTAAGATTCACCTTGGCTGGTTATGCTTTAGTAAATGTCCAGTTCCTTTCTAATGCTTTATGTTGCAGTATCTGCCTCTAGTTAGCTCACTTTAGTAAAACACCCTAAGTAACAAAAATATGGTCTCAAAATGAGCTCGGCATAAAGTTTAGTTCTGAGTTTTTGTAAATGTTCGTAACATTTATGTTGTATTTTGCAATTTGCATTTATTTGAGAGTAAAAGCTCAATGGCTTAGTTCTATCCATAATAAGTGGTGGTTAATGAAACCTTTTATTAATAAAATTTAGGTAATTATCTGGGTAATTGTAGAGACAAATAATACAGTAATTTGAAATGATTTATTCTGTGTATAATGATACTTTATTCTCTTTAAGTGCAGTTTAACATATTAATTACAGAGACTCAAGGGACTTATGAAGAGTTATTCTAGTGATCATATGCTATTAATTCTCCAGGGACACTGCTTTTTTTGGAATAGCACCTACAGAACGATTCAAACCTCAAGCCAATATGCAACATTGGCAGTTAAAGATTAAAAAACCCAACGAAACTGTCCCCCATTGTGAGGTAGATTTGGGGGTTTTTTGGTTAGTTGATTTTGAATTTGATTTTTGTATGAAAACACACCACATCATTTCATCCTGTCTTTCCATGTGACAATTCCTGTAAATTGCTGATCTTCAGGTTCTTATGGTTGTAGACACCCGGGAGATAAATCTAGTATTAAAGAAAACAGATCACTCAGTGTGGCTAGTCAGTGATGTTAATATGTACCTCTGCTTTAGTCTGTGATAGCACCTTTTCCACAGATACCTCAGTGATGTCTTTTGCAAATGCAGAACACGAAAGTCATGCAAACACTTGTTCCCTGTAATATCATGCATCTGATCCCCAGGTGTGGAAACACCAACCCCTCTGTCATCGGAACTATTGCTGTCTGACAAAAACCTTCATTTTTGTAAATAAAGAGGTTTGATATTTTTCTAATTTTTGGTTTCTTCTGGGGTTTTGTTTTGGTGGTTTGTTTTTCATGGTTTCTGTGTCTGTTTTCTTGGGTTTGTTTTTGGTTTGGGTTTCAAAAAATCTCTGATTACTGCAAGGCAGAACTGTGTGAAAACCTGACTCATTCCTAATGGCTGGTAAGAGGTGGCGCAGTTAGAAGATTCATCATCTCTGGACAGTTTGGGTGTGCTGAAGCTGTTATGATCCTTGTTTTGATGTGATGGTTTGAGTACCAGCTTCATGCCAGGCAGCTGGGAGCCCCTTGTCACCCCAGGATATCAGAACTCCCAGATCTTTTCTGTGCAGCTGGGAGGGATGCTGCCCAGGCTTGGCTGTCGCAGATGTGACAGAGGCGTCCCTGACGACTTCCTGGTGCATTGGTACTGAGCAGAGATAAGTCTTGAAGTATGTGTGAATTAGGGTTCTCGGCTGTGATTCTACTCCATGTAAATGGGAAACTGAATAACACCAAAACACTGACAGTTGCTATTGATCATCTTTGCAGCCTGTGCTTCAGACAATTCTCCTGGGGACTAATTTGTCAACAGTAGTACGTTATGCCATGTCACATTCCACACATGTGAACTGTGTAAGTTTGAATGGAGGCAGAGGGAGAGAAAATGGAAAGATTTATTAGTAATAGATATTGAAACTGCCGTCATGCACACCAGAAATCTGCCTGGTGAGTTTGCCACTTCAGTCCTGTCATATCTGCAAGTCCCATTGATCTCTTTTAGACCAAGTTATAGGCAACAATTTGTTCTTTAAGTGGTTTAGAGTTCTCTGAAATCTCACTTGACCATAAAATTGATAGAACAATAGGTTCCTTTGAGGAGGTACCTACTTTCCATTACACAGAAATTTTTCTTTGCATTCATTATGTTTAGACCTATCATCCAAAACGACATCAATGCCCAGAGGCATCCAACCCACTTGAGAAAACACGCTTCTTCCCTGGTCATAATACGGGATTGTCTGCTCCCAGGTTTCACTTTGATGGAAATACCAGATTCTCTGGATAAATTAATATGCAGTTCTTAAAATCAATGTATATAGTATAATTTCTAAAATGTCTAATTGTGAATTTTTACACAATTATAAGCAATATCTAGCATACTGTAGCAAAGATGAGGGGATTCCAGATAGAGCATAGGAAATAGTGACATTAGCTGATTTTGCAAAAAGTGCAGTAAGAAAAATGAAGTCCCATGAGGTAGCAGCATGAGGAATATAGAGTATGCCATTTATTTATTTAGTAAATATATAGATCACCATTCATTGGTATTCAAAGTATGCTAAGCTGAGAATGTACTGATGTTATTAAAAAAGCTCAGTAAGTTTTTATGTGATGGCTCATTAATGATTAAGTCAGTCAAATGGTTTATCCATATATAAATATCCATATAAACTGTGGATATTTATCATGCTGTTATTGCATCTAGTACACTAAAGAAATATATATCTGATAGCTGATATTTTATCTGTAGGCCAATATATGAAGGGAGCCTCTCTAGTCATGCATAAATGTTCAGACATTATAACATGCAGAACAATATTGATCTCTCAAAACGATGACAGTGGGAACAGCAATGAAAAATCAGGAAATACCCAAAGGGATTGAAGTTGTGACAGGTTTCCAGATCTTGCTTGCAAGGATTTCCCAAATCCATTGGCTAGAGCTGCTATAAAAACGGCAGAAATGTATCTGTATTAATTCACAGAGTTCAAATTCCTGAATCAAGCCCATCAACTTTCAGGTGTTTTGAGAAAGGCTATTCCTAAAACTGAGTGAAGAAGTAAAATGGAATTTTTAATGTGTTTCAGTACAAGGTCTTGCTTGTGGGAACATGCTGGGAGCTGCCAACATGGGAGCAAGAAGCAGATGTTTTCCAGAGGAGAACCTGCTCCTAGATTATGTTTCCCTATGATTCACTAGCTTTTTTTCCCCTGCAGCTGTTGAGAGTTCATGAAGGTGCCCTCAACAGAGGCAAATGGATATAGAACACTGAAATGAGGAATAAATAAGGATTGCCATGAACTTATGTCCAAGCAGATTACAACATGATAGGTGAAACTAACTGAAGAGTTGATGTGTAGGAGTACAGAGAAAAAAATTCTTAGAAGTAACTTGGAATGCATAATAACCAACACCTTCTCAGAGGATAGCCATATGTGCAGCAATGTTGGATTATGTGTCTGGGCACCTAACATTGTAGTGTATTGCATTACTGAACTATGCTATTTTCTCATGAAGTTCTTAGGCAATAACAATGCAGTTGGATTGAAATAAAAAAAAAAAAAGAAGAAAAAAAAAGCTTTTTGCAGCTATTTCTCGTCTCAAGGCCTCACTTTGTCTCTCCCATATTTACAGTCTCCTCTTCCCCTGCATTTGCTTTCAAATCAGGGACAGCTTGGAGGAGATTGCTGAAAGAAGTAAAAGTACACAGCCAACTGAAAACTCTAAAGTGAGTGTTGTTTTTGAATATGTTATTCTAATTGAAAGCCTCTCAGGAAGCAAAACCAGATTTCTTTAAAAAACATTTTTGAACAAAACTAAAATCCTCTTTTTCTCTTGTGTTTGGCAGTCTGATAAACAGAATAGGAATTCTTTTACTGAAAACTCAGGAGAGGATTTGCTTGTTGGCCAATTTACCCACTAATTCTTCTGACCTTGGAGAAGAGAACTGAAATGCATGTATGACATCTAAGTACCATTTCTGCTTAGAAAGCTGAAAGGAAACTTAACTTTATTTGTATTGTGAAAATTTACATTCAATCCCAACTTTCAGCCAAGTGTCTTGCTGAGCCTAATATGTGCATTAAAATATTTTAGAAAAGGATCAGTTCTTCTGAAAGACAGCTGCAGAGCCATTCCTTGTCTCATTGCATGAGGCACAGTAGTGATCTTAGGGCTCCAGGAGCTATAAAACAAGGTTTTAACGAGCACTTCCTTTGCATCATCCTGATAAGAATTTCTGCTATGACAACATATTTTTTGATCACTTTTATAACTAAATACTTGTGCAGCAAACATTTTTTTTTCACACTGGTGTTATATATTTATAAGGATCTAGAAAAAAAGGCAGTGGCTCACTTGGTTAAACACCTTCTGTAAATATTGTTAGAACTTGTCCATAATTTTTACTCATTGTGCTGTTTGTTTTGGAACTTCACTTGTTGTCTTTTTTACTGTGACTTTCCCCGCTGCCTAGTCCCATTACCATAGAATAGTGTGGCTGTTTTGGTTATTATTGCAGACAAGTCCTAGAAGAAGGTTAATAATAGGAAAGTGGATTTGCCATAGCTTGACCTTTTCCAGCCTTGCCTTTGAACCAGACCTTTTCTCAGGGATATTTAGCATTGGCAAAGATTTGCGAATGAAGATGGCAGCATAGACACCCAGGAAAACCACCTGTGCTGAACTTGCTCCCCTGCCACCAGCCTTGTAGAACAGAAAAGCCCAAGAGTTGCACAAACAATGATATATCTTCTTGTCTCTTCTTTTACCTATGAGTTACTGAGAAACCCCAGGTCTTTATTACAGTTGAACCACGGTTGATTCTATGCATCTCAGCTACATTATGATGCTGCTCTGCCTTGTGCCATCAGATTAAATTAATCCAGACATTATTCAGCATTATTTTGTTAAAACTAGATGTCAAATCTACATTCCATTCTAGTGGGGTAGGTTTGAGCTAACTATTCTTTCCAAATGAAAGTACCAAATTTCTATGCTTGTTTCTATTGTGTTGTGCTGGCTGAGTGATAGCCTTCTCTATGAGCTTTTCCAATTCCCACTGATGACCAAAGTGGCCTGCAGGTGATTTAGAGAGCAGTGTCCTGTTCATGGGGACTGAGGGCCCCTGAACTTAGCTGCAGAGCTACCTCGGTCACAGCGTGGGATCACCCAGTTTGGATCAGGACAGCGGTAAGCAGCTGTGAACCACAGAGAAACTCACAGTTCAGGCCATTTATGAGGCAAGAGACTCTTGATTCTTATATAAGCTTTTAATGCTACTGAAAAAAAGGAAGGAACTAAACACCTGAGGTTTATCTCACAGGGGTTTCTCAACAGAGATTTCTTCTGTGCCATGCAGCAAAGCTGCCACCCAAGGGATTCTTTCTCAAAAACCCCCAAATGTAAAAATTACCTACCCTAGCAAACACTGAATTTGAAGGTGTTCTTCCAGAGGAAGTTAGCTATATGGCACTGTTGTTATGAAAACACCTCTAAAATGTTTTAATAAACAAGAATTTTACTTGAAGAAGACTGCACACTTGAATATAATATTGTCTTGCCACTCCGCTGCAGAAATATGGAGGAGATTTAAAAGCCACAGTAATTTATGAGCTGTACTTAGAACCCATAAAGGGATATCTTGGATTCAGAATTGTTTCATTCCTGATGCGATTTAGAAGATTAAACTGTCATATTTTACCACAGAGAGATGATTGCTATAATTAATCATGTACCATGAATTCTATTATTTAGAAGCTACTTCATATAAAAGTTGAAAATACTTTTTTTACACTGCAAAATTAAGTAGCCTTATAATTATGTTTTAAAGATATATGTTGATTTGTTCATATGCAGAGGATATTTACTTTACAAAATAAACCAATACACTAAATGCATACTGCAAAACAATACAGTAATGGAGTGTTTGCTAATGACTTCAATTTAAGTACAGCCTGTCTAATAGCTGAGATAAGACGTTACTAAAAGGGTGTGCTAATGATTTGAAAATTACTACCAAAATTGTGTTCAGTCTAGGAGGGGTTGCAGATGTAATTGTGCTAGTAAATATCCAAGTCAGCCCTGATTTTGAAGCTTGTATCCTGATTACTACGAGTTTTAGAAATCAGACAGAGCTAAATCATGCTGTTGTGCTCACATGAATAGCCTCTCTGGTGGCACCGCTCATTTGAGCAGAGAGCAAATACACCCATGCTAGACAGAAATTCATTAAACATTCATAAATGACTGGTTAAAATGCTTAACTGTGCATGTTCCTTTCAATTCCATCTATTGAAATTCGGTCTATATACAATCCTGAGTGTATGTTTGTATCTATGTATAGAGAATTTTAAAATTTGGCTAAGACTGGAGTCCGTTCCTATCTGTATCTTAAAGCACTGTGTGTGTACCAGTGTCACTGTCACCTTTTAATACAACATTTAAGTGATCAAAGTGGTCATCTAGGGCAAGATAAACCTGAGTTCAGTTTCTTCTCTGCCTGCATGGCACTAAAGTCTTCCAGCTTCTAAGAAAATTATCTAAAAAGCAAGCTAATAAAGAGGGTAAATCATAGCTTCTTATGGGAGCAATCTGTCAGTTTGACCATGACTCAAAGCAAACCTGGTCCTGGTTTCTGTTCTCTGTTATAGGCTGCATATGTAGTTTACCTTAAATAGGAAGAGAACAAAATACATTAAATAGATCTTGGGACAGAAACTGAACCAAAATCCATTGTTTCCACTGAGCCAGCCTCAAGATGACGCCACCCTAGAGGAGTCTTCAATTTGGTAACTAGCCTGTAAGAAGAGGGCTGCCTATTTGTGCCCTCTGATGAGGAATGAGCATGAGATGGGGTTCAAGCTGGATTGTCTTAGCAACACTCAGATATTTCTGGGAGTTGCCCAATGCAAAATTCTGCAATCACAAAGCAGATGTTTGGGAAGCTATGTCACCATTCCACAGCTGGATCAACAGTAAGTAAATCAGAATTTGGTGTCTAAGTGTGAAAATCTCCCAAAGCTTTTGCACAACCTCCTATTTCAGTGTTGCTCATATTTGAGCCTGTGTTCTTGGGAAAAAAAAAAAAAAAACCTAGGGCTCTGGCACAGTGAATTTAATTTTTTTTCCATTTAGAAACATAATGAAAGCCTCTGCACAGCGGCTCATAAGATGCAACATTTGAAAGTGTTAGTTCTAAACCGAGGATGTGAAAAACAGTTTGTCCACCATTTTCCCAACAAGGTATGGATTGTGTTTTCCTTCTGCTCCCCACTACAAGGTGAGGCACTGGACCAGCTAACCCATATCTGTGTCAAACCCCTTGCTACAAATTGATGTCTGAGGCTGACTCCTAAGGTACTTTATTAGGATACCTGCTTTGCAAGCATGAAGTCAGTGGTGTGTGCTGAAGAGGCCTTGGGGGTGAGCTGGGAGGATGCCAAGGAAGGAAGATGTGCCTTTAGAGGAGCAAGTGAAAGGGGCAGCACCATAATGTACCTGCCTTGGTATTGGAAATTCCCTGGTACTGACCAGAGGAGTGTTACGAGGCTCTTGGCAGCCCTGGAGTGCTGCAGCTGCAAGCCACAAGGAGCCATGGTAAAAGCCTGTATTCAGCTATAGGTCAGAGAGAGAAAAGCAAGGCTAAGCAAGGAATATGGGAGGCTTAATTCACTTGGCTGCTTCTCTTCCCATTGCAGCTGCTCTACTTCAGGTTATTTACCAGGCCTGAATTCTTTCTTTATTCATCATTGTTGGCTGTAGCTAGCTTGCTTTGGGGTTGAAAGGAACTGAAAAGTCAATTACTTGTCTGGGTGCTTTTGAATGTCTTAAGTGTAGTAGAAGGCTGCAACCCCTACTGCTCATGTCTAATGAGGCAAGGCAGAGAACTGCTAGCCTCTGGTCCAGCACAGGCCTGTGGAAATGCTCCAAAGAGCCAAACAAAAGCAAACAGGAAGGGAGAGAACCATGTCTGCATGGGTTTGCAGGGCATCTGCAGCTATAGCACAGTTCCTTCTGCTTCTCTGCCTGCTCTGGAAATGTCCCTGTGCAGGGCAGGGGTGTTGCTCTATGGCACCTCCAGTGCTACCTAATGCAGGTGGACTATCTTCAGATGGCTGCAAGGTTGTGGGCAGGTAGTTGTATTAAGGAGTGAATGAGGTGCTGGGCTGCAGGTATCGTACCCTGTCAGAGCTCCAGCAAGAACTCAAGGCGCCTGGCATCACTCACCACCTGCTCATCTGCTGCGTTCTATCTTGCCTCTGCTCACGAAAGCTTGGGCTGACACAGTGGTGGTTACTGACATATACTTTATAGCATCATTTACCTCACCTCTGCTTCTAGACCCCAATCTCTTAGATTTAGCCTAGAGAGTTCACGTTGCTGTTCACCTCCTCTGACTCCTCTGGCTTGTATCTTAGTTAATTATCTGTAGACAAAGCCACAGTTGATGCCTTATCAACTAGAAAGACTGAATTAATCAGCTTTGTTAGGCAAAGGTCATAGCAAGGGGGTGACCATCCTATCCATCTGTACACTCATCTCATGAAGAGTAAGCGTAACAGAACTCTTAAAAATCCTATTAATGGATTATAGGTCAATAACCTAGACACTCCGATAGCTCTGCAAGGAACTATGGAGAAAATATCTGGGATTAATGCATTTTCTGAATATTTTTATAGGGTCTTTTATAGATTTTTCCCTCTCAAATGCTAATGTGTTCTGCAAGAGAAAGAAAATGGCTTTTTACCACTGTATTCCCTTGATGTGCCTAGGCAAAGCTGGGAGGTACCTAAAACTATGTAAAGACATTGAGCTGATCAATTCATATGTAAAGTTCAAGGAGAAAACTTTGGCCTTTTGCCTTCAGAAGTAATCATCCAAGTCACAGAATTATCTCATCCTGACGCATGAGGAGTTTCATGCATTGAAATCCAAAAGTTCACTCAATTTACTACTGGTGATCAAATTGGCAAAATGTACTGGAGAAGCATCAGACAATTCACTGTGCAGCATGCCTTGCCGAGCTGAATCCAATCTCCTTCAAATTCTGTCTTTTAGGAAAGTGTTGTACAAGTAGACAAAGAAATTCTGTCTTTTTTTTTTTTTTAATTATGGAAACCTTCATTTGGAGGTGCATTGTAACCTATTCAAATATTAGGGCTCTAAATACGGGGTTTGTGCTTAGTTTGCAGTAAGTACAGCTGTGGGGCAGAGTGACAATTTATCTCTGTTCCTTTTTGCCTTGACAGATAGACTTGACAACTCCAATTGCTGCAGGGTGGGACACACATCCAGAATAGGGCACAATGTGCGCAGAATGGTTCATCAGATCTTTATCCTTGATGCCCATTAATCAAAAGAGCCTGAATGCCTAAATATGGGAAATTGAATATTTGTGCCATTGTGGAGATTTGTTGCTATTATTTCCAGTGCTAAAATATTTTTTAAAATTTTCACCTTTCCCTGCTATTATTTTACGAGAAGGAAGGATCTGCAAGGAGGGTGATTTGGACTTGGTCTCAGGTAAATACATGACCCACATCTTTTCTGGAATAAATAACAACAGGTGTTTAAAATATTGCATTTATGCTCTGAAAATAATAGTGGTGTTTCCTAGGAATTTTTTCGTTGGGGTGTGTTTGCATTATTAAAATTCCTGATCTAAGCAGAGCAAGTTTTTGTGTTAAGTATGTATGCTGGTTTCCCAAGGACTTTTTGTGCTTCTTCCAGGCTTGCAAAAAGGACCCAGTACCATGCCAGGCTTCTCAGGATCAACGTCTGGGCTCTTGCAGAGAAATTTCTTCCTCCTTCCTGAGGCATATCACAGAGAACAGTGATGTTAAGATCCTCTCCTCTTACAGGGCTGGAGCTCTACAAGGAGCTAGTCAGCCCAAGTTGAAGTTTCTTCTGCCACCTGTAGAAAAAAAACAAGCTTACAGAACAACCCTCTCACTATCCCTCAAGAGCAAAGAGTTCAAGGGCAGCCTGGAAAGTTTGCCACAAAATTCCAGTTCTTCCTCCTCACCCAGGATGAAGTGACATCATTTGAGACCAGAATTTTTTTTTGTATTTTCAGGAGCATCTCTGAACAAAATAGGCAAGCAGAGCTGGAACTTGGCTGAGAAAGTGGGGACACGGGTCTGAAGTGGCAAAGGTCCTTCCGGATAGCAGCAAGCAGTTCCCACAACACCAGGGCAGCCACTGTACCTCAGCACCACGTTCCTGAGGTGCTTCTGGATGTGTCTGACCCAGGAACTGACCCAGACTGCTGAGATTTAGCTTTGAGGTGAAGAGCGATCAGCATGAGCTCATTGAGCTGCTCATAGGGCAGGATTCAAACACAGAGCTGTATGGTGCTGCCAGGTTGTTTACTTATTGCCCGGCTTAAATGTCTGCCCAGCAAGATCAGCACTTAATTCACTTTATGTTGCACATTACTTTAGGAATAATAAAAAAAAAGGAATCAACTTGAAAACATCTGTACATATTTATGATATATAAATTGTGCACAATTTTTCCCTGAATATCCCAAATTCTTTCCTGCCTTCTCATTTCTGGGAAAAGAGATTTAAGTCCTAAAGGATGAACAACACAGGTATTGTCTAAAAAGTTCTGTGCAAATCTTTCTTGACCAACTCTCTAAAAATTGTGTCATCAAGAACATTTGTTTTGTCAAGGTTTTGTTTTTAATCTGAACCCATTGATCTGAATGGATGTTTCCTTTTTCTGCTTTCACATCTTAGCTCTTATCTGTCCCACATTCCTTGTGGAGGAATATGAGTAGCAATTTATTTAGAGAGTAGGACACAAACAGAAAGTGGCTTATAAAGAAAGATAACTTAGACAGTAAGAGGTGAGGCCAAATCCCTTCCACAGCCCTGCTGTAGTCAGTGTGACTAGTTGTGTGAACAAAGCAAACAGGATTTGGCTTTTGCTGCAGTCCCAGCCTCCTTTTATCATTGGAGAGAGAGAAAAACACCATAAAATTAAATAGGTATCATCCTCCCTGCATTTCTAGTGTAACTATTTTAAC
This sequence comes from Phainopepla nitens, assembly GCA_013400175.1. NCBI lineage: Eukaryota > Metazoa > Chordata > Aves > Passeriformes > Bombycillidae > Phainopepla > Phainopepla nitens. Next base: position 736,400 of record VXBQ01000187.1, read on the forward strand.
TGGAATGCCTCATAAACAGATAAAGGCACTCTTGAGCTTTGGGATGATCATTTTTTAAATGACCATTTAGGACTGGATTATGGTTTTACATTTTCACCTTGGAGCTTTTAAAGGCTGTTTGGGACATTAAGTGCTAACATATCAGAGCTTAAACTGAAAGGCAATGTTGCTTGCGGTCGTACTGCCCAGCAAAATAATATAGTTTTGCTACTGTTAATAGGTAAATACTTTCATTTGTGGAAGGAAAATGGTGATTCAAAATCGTTTGATGCCCCCTAAACTCTCACAGCAGCTGGATATTTTGCATTGGTTTCTGTAATATTCTTGTGATAACATTCCTATCCCGCAGGGGTCTGCTTGAATATCGGAGCACTCATCTTTTTTAAGTTTTGCATAATGTGAGATATTAAAATTAAGGCTGGTGTTTACTGTTCAGTTCTTACACACATATTCCACATTCACAGCTAGATATTATTTCCCTTGGAAATGCTTTCTGTCCCTGCCAGTTACTGAATGCAATCAGATAGCTTTGCATGGGCCAGCATACCAATTAAGTACCATGCCTGGGATGCACACTGCTTCCTCCATCAGAAGCTCAATGGTTCATTGGCAAGTGAGACATGTATATTGATAAAGAGAAAGCCTGAACCCACAATGCAGGCAGAACCTATTTCTCAAAAAAGCTTTCAGAGAGTGGTTTGAGGGGAAAGGGGAAAAGGGGCGGGCGACATGTAAAATGGCTAGAAAAATGAAACAGGAGGAAAGATTAATGGAAGCAGAATCAGAAAAATATTCAATTAGAACTTGCAGGCCTGGTCACATTACTCTGTGTTATTGTACATCTTGTCATTACCCAAATCTGTTGCTAAAGTGTTGGCATTTGTCTTCATTATGCAGTAAAATGGTATAATGAATAGGTTACAAATACAATGGAGGAAATGCCCTGGAATTATCACAATGCCTAAAAATGAAAAATGCCTTAATTTAAATTATTGGTGTGTGGCATCTGCCAAATGCACAGACAGATGTGAAGAGTGCAACATGATTTTGTTCTGATGATGCCTTCAAAGTTTCTGTTCCACTTCAAAGGGGTTTTCAGGCTGAACCCTTCCTTAAAAGCCAATGTCAGGGATGTGATACACAGAGAACAGCATTTGACATATTTCTTAGCTGCAAGGAACTGCACAGCCTGATATCTTAGGTCTAGTTTTAGAAACTTCTGCAAGAAGCACTTCCCAGCATTTCAGGTGGAGAACTAGTTAATGTCTAGGTTATGGCTTTTAACAATTAAATTATATTTGAGATGTGGAAAAAAGCTACTATCTCAGCCTAGTTAATTAGACATGATTTAGTCTTCAAAACTGCAGTGATCCATATAGACATGTTACCTTTCAAGCTCAGTTTTGCATTTTACTGATTATTATCTTCTAGAAATACATTTTCAGGATATTTAAAACTAACATTTGGCCTCCATTAAAACTGCAAGATTCTGTAAATCGGTACCAGTACATTATAAAGAATTTTATATTAGGACCAAGATGGGAATTAATATTTTACTAAAAGTTCAAATAAAATCTTAAATAATATCAAAGTACTATTTCAGTAGTAGGAATCATAGCCCTCCTTTTCCTAGATGTATATTCACTTTAATAAAGCTTCCAAAAGGCTACAAGGACTGTCCACCCAGGCTGACATCCATGCTTCCAAACTCATTAGAAAGTACGTGTCATAAAAATAACATGTACATTAGAGGAGGAGAACAAAAGGTCATGCAGTCACCCAGCAAGGATGCAAACCTGAAGCTGGAGGAAAGTCTGTCAGCTTAGTCCTCTGCAAGAGACTTTTTACGTGATCTTCAGCAAGTCTTGGAAGATGCCCGGGTTTCATGTTTCCACCTGGAAAATGGTATACAGAGGAGAGGAGGAAGGAATATCCTATCAGGAACTGCTCTGCCTAAACTGAAATTCTTGGGATACGCGGAAGTTAGAGCAATAGGTTTGATTGGAAGCAAGCTATTAAATTACTTGCTTCAGTTTTTGAAGATTGTCACACACTGCCGCAGCTCATGGCACTGGATGCAGATAGTACAATGCAGGAGAAACTGATTTCTGCCTTGTGTGTGAAAAGTGAAGTACCCTGATGGAGATTTGTACAGTTGTTCATACTAAATTCTTTATCTTGTGTTGCTATCTTTGTCTTGATTAACATGTGTTACTTTGACAGAGATCACACACTTTGGTGAGATATCGTTTCTAAAGGAGCATAATTTTTTGTTCCATTTGATTTAAGGATACCTAGGCATCTTTGCTTCACTGTGAATGGTAAGTATATTTTAAACACTTAATATACTGAAGTTGATAGGATTATCCTTTCAGAGGTTAATTCTAGTCTTATACTTCACAAATGCTACTAGATTGTTTGTGGTAATGTTTCATTGTTAAATTACATAGATTTGAACCATATGGCTCAGAAAATTCATAAGATGATACCAAATCTCTCACTTCTCAGTTACTGTTGAGTTGCATCCAGCCTTGGTTCTGAGTAACCAAAACTTGCTGCTGTGTGACAGCTGTTTTGTGACTTAGATGTTTCCAAGTGGACAGGTGTCCACCACAGAAAAGAAAAAAAAAAGTCACCTGCACAAATAGAGGGTTGCAGCAGAAGAGAGTTTATGAGCACTGGAAACAGACTATCTCCTCTGATCATTGGATGAAATGTGTTGCAAAGGGGAGTTGACAGCTCTTTCTGGAAATACGTAAAATGCCTAAATCCCACTGTACCCCTTTGGTGCACCCATAGATGTGAGTAAGCTCCTATAGTGTCGTTCATGAAGTGCTGGTCAACAGCAGCTGAACATGAACCAGCTGTGCCCAGGTGGCTGAGGAGGCCTATGGCATCCTGGCCTGGATCAGCAATAGTGTGACCAGCAGGACCAGGGCAGTGATTGTCCTCATGTACTTGGTACTGGTACAGCCCTACCTCAATTCCTGTGTCCACTTCTGGGCACCTCACTACAAGAAGGACATTGAGGCGGTAGAGCTCATCTAGAGAAGGGCAAAGGAGGCTGGTGAAGGGTCTGGAGCACAAGTCTGATGAGGAGAGGCTGATGGAGCTGTAGTTGTTTGACATGGAACAAACGATGCTCAATTGCTCCCTACAACTACCTGTAGAAAGGCTGTAGCTGGGTGAGGGTTGGTCATTTCTCTCAAATAAAAACTGGCAGAACAAGACGAAATGGTCCCAGATTGTGCCAGGGGAGGTTTAGATTGGATATTAGGAAATATTTCTTCACTGAAGGGGCTGGTGAGGCATTTGAACAAGCCCCCCAGGGAAGGACACCATCCCTGGAAGTGATTAAAAAAAAGTGAGTGTGGCACTTAGAGAAATCGTTTAGAGTTGAACACAGCACTGCTGGATTAACAGTTGGACTCAATGGTCTTAGAGCTATTTTCTAAGCTTAATGATTTTATGTTTCTATTCTATGATTCTAATCTATGTTGTAAATTCATGTAAATTTTGTCCTGGTTTTGGCTGGAACAAAGTTAATTTTCTTCCTAGTAGTACTAGTATGGGAGGATGTTCTGTATTTGTGCCCAAACCAGTGTTAGTAGATTTTTTTACTCTTGGATCGTGATCTTACCTAGTCACATTCATGTCTACTCCAAAGCAATTGGAGACCTGGACAGGCAAATGCAGCTGACTTTAAAGGTTTGACTGTATGGTGACAAAATTTAGCTGAATGTGAAATTTTGGGAGATAGTTACTGGTTGTGGCTGGTCACAGCTGTGGTATATGGCCAAAATTTTTTGGTGCACTGCCTCCAGTGTTGCATTGCATCATCTGGTTGGACTTGATAATCTTGAAAGTCTTTTCCAACTTAAACAGTTCTATGATTCTATGATTATTTCTGAGCAGTGCTCACCAGTGTCAAGGCTCTCCTGCTTCTCACACCAGCCTGCCAGTGAGGGGGCTGGATGTGTACAAGAAGTTGGAGAGCACACAGCTAGGACAGCTGACCCCACTGACCAAAGAGATATGCTATACTATATGGTGTCATGCTCAGCATATACAGCTGGGGAAGGAGGAAAGAAGAGGGAGGATGCTTGGAATGATTATATTAGTTGACTTTGTTCTCAAGTAGTCCTTGTGCATGATAGAGCCTTGCTGTCCTGAAGATGGCTGAGGACATCTCAAGCCTGTCCATGAGATGTGGTGAATGAACTCATGTTTTGCTTTGCCTGCATGCACAGCTTTTCCTTTACCCATTAAACTCTAATTAAATGGATTCTCCTCTGTATCCTATGGAGGGGGTGGGGAGAAAGTGAGTGACTGTGTGGTGCTTCATTGCTGTCTGGAGTTAAACCACAACAAATGCACATAAGATGAAATGCTATAATGTTTTCCCTTCCTTTGAAATAAAGCTCTGATCTTTACAGCTTACAAGTTAGCTCCCTGATGAACAAATAGTTCATTACAGAACTTGTGTAATGGTAACAGTGTAGGAAAACATTTATAATGATAGCGATGCCAGAACTAAAGAAGCAGGATGATGTCCGTGTTTTTTAATCATTATTTCTTAGCATAGTGGAACTGGTACAAAAGGGAAAAATACAGTCCCCTTTCTGAAGATGAAACCAGAGGGGAAAATCTATCATTGGTTGGAAATAGACCTATATTTACCAGAAGGATACATGGTACAAGATCTAAACCTATGATTTGGATTACTTGTCATTAATGCTGGGGAAACTTGGTTCAGGGGGTCATGTGGGAGCTGGAAACATGGGAGTCCCATGTCCTTTTGCTGCTTTTGCCCTGAGAGCCTTTTTGTGTGTGTTTGAACCAGTCCCTGTGCTTTAATTGCCTAAATGTAGAAGAAAAAGAAGGATATCACTCCTGCTCCTAAATGCAGCAGTGTGAGTTAAGTATATTCAGGTTTGCATACAAGTGCCTCACAGAGACGACCCTGGCAAGAGCTCCAGCTAAGCAGACAGAGCTCCTGTTAGACCTCGTAGGATAGAAAAGATCAGTGAGTCTGACTGCATTTGCTTTACACTATATTTTTATTTATTTTCTTTCTCATGAGTTTATGTTGATTCTGCACAGCATGGCAATGGTATTCCCAACCTGCCAGCATAACCTCGGCCAGAAGTACCTCTGCTTGTGCTGGGGCTGTGAGTCTCCTCCAGGGCTAAGCCAGGAGCAGGGATGTGTTCTTTGGTTTCTGGTATTATCCCTTCACTTTCTTGAACCAGGGCCACACAGGACTACCTGGCAGAGCTAGCTGAAAATGTGTTGATGCTGAGTTGAGAATGATTGTAAACCCCCGAAGTCTGATCTGCAAATTCAACTTGGTGTCTCCTTTCAGAAGGAAGGCATGACTTTTTAAATGGGCACTACTGGTGGACTGAGTATCAAAGCGGTAAGTGTCGCAAAAGTAAAAAGTTGTATGCTTTCCAGCCATTTGAGAATAATTACACACCAATTAATTGAAGAAAATGACATCTGACGCTGTCACTGTTCTGAAGTGTCACATATTAGACCCAAAAAAGTAAATGAGACACATATTCATTTTAATTAAAATGTTATCAAGAGGTGCTGTTGACCAAGAAACCCATTAACAATAATCTGCTTTAGTAACAAGTGAGCAAGTCAATTTATTGAACTGAACTAAAAAGCAAACCCAGTAACAGCTGCCCACTGAGCAAGCATTTGATCTTTCAGCTTTCTCTGATTAGCAGAGGGAGGCGTTCCCTGAATATTACAGACTTTTGTCTACTTTCTCACTACTTTGTGGTTACTTGTAGAAACTGTCTCCATGGTGCAATCAGCATTTGCTCATCAAACTTAAAAGGGAGCTTTACTAGCAGATCCAACTTCAAAGAAGCCATTTATAGAGAGAGCAGTTGCCGGGTACCATTATTTTCTTTTGTGCCTCAAAAATGCCTCAGCTGTTAAAATCTTTGCACAGGGTGGACTGTTTTCCTTGGAGATCTGGCTCTTTTACACACAGAGACTAGTGCACAAGATTCAAGGGTTGCAACAGAGGCAGGCTACTTGCAATGTAAAAATACATAGTTGCACAAATTTATGTTTTCAACCAAATTAATTAACTTCATTCTTTTGGACTGATTTCAATGTACTAAGGAGCATTAAAAAGGCCAGATACCTCCTGAACAGTTTTCCACCCTTATAGGAGATCTCAATACAAACATGAAGCTGATGCTGATGACCAAGCTACTTCTTGTACCAAAGAGCACCAGGAATTTTTATGAGATACACTTTGCTCTGCCGTCAGCACCAGAAAAGGGAGCAGCCCCGCTGTAGCCCTCTGCCTGGGACATTTTAGGGAGCTACCACACCTGGCTGCTTCCTTTGGCCTCTTTTTGCTGCGCCTGTACAATGGTGCCAATCATTTTTCAGCTGAAAAAATTTTTAAAAAACACTTCTCATGTTCCTTTTGCTCTTGATTGGTGAAAAAGGCCAAAGCCTTTGCTATGTCAGCAATAGGCATGGGAGTTTTTCTAGAATGAGCCATTATTTCAGAATAAATTTTAATAGAGTCATGTGAAAAACTCCAAAAGCAGAGTGGACTTATATGTCCAAAATACAGTACAATTGAAACTAGGTTAATCCTTTTTCCCAGGAAGGAGTTCAAAGCTTTGGATTCTTCCTGAATCCATCATCAAGCAAGATGCATCTGCTTTCTTGAATGGGGGAGAGCATACTAGGTCCAGAAGCCCACCAGATGCCTTTCTAAAAGCTCTGCTTTAATGGTTATGATCCAAGAAGAAGGAATTTTTATAGCAATTCAGACAACTTCTGTCTGACAGAACATTTTAGGTGGGAAAATGAATCCTGTCAAAAAAGCACTGATGCCTTTTAAGTCCTACTGTGGACAATAGACACATCTGTCACTTACCGTTCGGGGGGCATGCCATGTTGGGCAAAACTGAAAGTCAATGAGATTTAGTGTACTTCAGTCATTTTGAAAACAGTATCCACTAACCACTGGTCCAGAAGCTCACCCAGGAGTATATTTAAGGTAGAAAGAACAGCAGGAGCCACTGAAATGGAAAAGATTGATGCTAAAACTAAAATAAAAGTTTCTTAGTTTTTCATGTTTAATCAGTCAACAACCTTCTTAGAAATACAGACATGTATGAAAATAATCTTAAATATTCGAATCTGAGGGATTCTTCGCATATTTTGTTGCAAAACATTTTAGAAGATTTGGCAAGAAATAAAGAAATGAAGTACTAAAGGAATGACTTCACAGAACTTTAAAGTACGTTTATAAATATGAACTTCTTCACAATTTTTTTTTCTTTTGACAATTTTAAGGTACCTGTATTGGCACTAGAACATTTGCAATTATTTCCAGTAGAAAAATTGGAGTGAGGACTGAGTAGATAGGAGAAATCTTGAAAGAATTAATGCAATCCTGTTCTGTCTGATCTGCTGTCCATCAGCGGGGAAGGTTATTGGGTTATTGGCTCTACGAGACTGTTATTCTAGCTAAGTGGAAAGTATATTCAAACTTTAAATGCTATGATAAAATAGCATCTAGAAATATGTTACTTTCTCCATGTATTTTTGTTTAGTGAGACTGGTGAGTCTTCACTTGTTCGCACTGAAGTCTTTTGAAGGTCCTTTAAAAAACATTTTTAGTCGTTTCTAAGGTGAAGACTTTCATATTATTTTGGAATTTATGTTTCTTCATATCACTTTTAATGGATATCCCAATCCAAGTTCAGTGGCCAGTTTATTTCCCACAGACATGCATTTTATTTTTAGAACCAATGGGTGGTTTCTCACATGGGGTGCTGGCAGATCTTGTGGGGATGGAGACCCAGCTCAGAGCTAAATGCCTTTAGCTTCACCAGAATAAATAACAGGCACAAGCAGCCATCAGCCCTGTCACAGCCTAATCTGTGCTGCAGAGATCCCCACTCACTCAGCCTGCACAGTGGTAAGTGGAAGAGGGAGATAATTCCACTCAGAGGCTGCAGTGGTCAGTGGTCCCAGTGGTCACTCTTGGTGAACAGCAGTGGGTCTGAACGTGTTGCAGATGGTATTTTCCTCCTACAATCCTTTCCTCGAGAAAGGATTGCCTGCTTAACTCACCTGGTTATCTTTTGGAAATGATAAGCAGAAATAGAGCTCACTGAGGATCCAGACCATTTATTGTGTTTTTCTGGATTTTTTTTTGGTAATGGCTCATCTACCAAGTAGCAAAAACTGATAAGAGTTAATTAGGCCTATTGCTCATAATCAATGGCTGACAACAAGTTGTGTAAACTCTGCAAAATATGTTGGGCGTGGGAGAAGTTACCACCTACCATAGATTTAGCATTTAAGTGCTTACTTTTTAAATTTTAGTTGTTACTTAGTATTGCAAGAGTTGGGAACTTGGGTGGCTCAGCCAGTCATTCAGGCCATAGGTGCTATTGATGGTAAACACACAAATGGAGGTCCAGGCAACAGGTCTGCCTTTAGAGGATCTTCTACTTCTTTCAATTTGTTGCATAATACGATGTTAATAAAACAAATCAGTGTGTTTGGACTTTGCAAGCTTTTTGACTTTAAATCAATGATGAACCATCCTAATTAAACAGCACGGCCAAAATCTGATGAATCTTTATGAATCTCTTAAAGAGGAATGTGCCTCTGGATTTTTAAATTTTTTTTAATGGATGAGAAAGCAAACTTCAGAGGATAAATGGTGTTCAGAATTGTCTTTTCTCAGCCAAGTCCTTACGTGTTTATGGAGGAGGAAATGAGACCACTGAGGATGAGTACTAAATATAATCAGCCACTGGTTTACTGGAGGGTATTTGAAAATTATAATTCTTGTCCCTCTCCCCAAGTGTGCAGCGTCACTGAGCTGGCAGTGCCATTCTCTTAGTCCTGAGCATTGATTCCAGCAACATGGCTGTGGTCAGGCACCTATTTGTGCTGTGATACTGTGTGGTCTGGTCAAGTGAGATGTTTTTTGTGTAACTTCTAGCAATGACCAGGGATGGAAAAATATAAAACCATTCTCTTAATAACATACTTTTTAATATATGAAAAGCATAGAGTATCAGCAATGAGAGGTAATATATACTTGTTCAGCCAGGTGTAGCTTTCCAGATACTCTCTGAGGAGCCAGGAGTCCACTAAACTGTACTGAACAAAAACATCCAATACACATTAGCTACTTTTATTACAGTAAGTTCCTATATTGCCAAGAAAAGAACAACCACAATGATATTAAATGCAAAATTGTCAACTTTCTCCATCATTCATGCAGTCTTTGGCAAGAAAATATGGATTGTAACCATGATGAACTGAAAACAACATTACCAAAATAACTGGAATTTTCCCATTACCAGCAAAAGTGCAGCTATTACAGTCTACTATTATGAGTGTAGTTGAAAGTGTAGACATGTTTTGAATGTAAAAAACAGCCTCAAGATTGGACATCTTGCAAACATATTTCTGAAAACTGCTTCTGTCTTAGCTTCTGTAATAATGCTAAAATACACAGTTTGAGTCAAGTCAAATAATATTACCTCGTTACTGCTCTCTCTTTTTCCAAATATCTTTTGGAAACTTGTGGGGGGCTTTTTTGTGGTTTTGTCCTTCTTGTCTTGGGGTTAGTGAAAGATGACACACCACTTGGTAAAAATTTCATCATCTTTTAAAGTGCGTTTACCGCCCAGGCTATTGGCTACTGAATCTGCTAGTGGGCCAGTAGACTTTTTCCCCCCTCTGTTGCTTCAAATCCAGGCTTATTGATGATTGTGGACAAGTAACTGTGCTGACCACCTGCAATGCTTTGGCTGGAGTTAATAATCTGGAGTTAATAATTGGTCTCAGCTTAGTGCCAGCCTTCACCTCGCCATTGACAAATGTCTGCTGCATTTTTGAAGATGTAAGGGGGAACAGCCCCACGGCCCTTCTGCTGTGGTCCTGAAGCAGCTTCTCTCATTGTCTCAAACTACTGCAGGAGAGTCACTTGAGCTTCTGTTTATAAATGTTCCAAACTTTAATTTTCCAAATTTCTTGTTCCCCGGTTGACTGAAGGATTTATTTTCTGGCAGGTGATCTGGTTTAAGCTGTCTTTTTTAGAAGAACTCATTTTGTTTGGCAAAAGTACATTTCAGGAAGAAAGAAAATAGATTCTAAACTGGACATAACACCAGATGAGTAAATACTAGTTTTCACCTACCTTTGAGAGCAATTTTGAAATTTAACTGTGAAAAAGAGCATGGGAGCCAAACCATAATCTGAAGGTACAGGAAAGACTAAATATATCTTGTCTATATAGCAGAAATATTTTCTAATGGCTCTGAAACATGAATGAAAAAAAATTATGCAATTTTCCTCTTTAGAAGAGAATGTGTTGTATTTATTTGACCAGGCAATTAGCACAGTTCAATTAATTTTGTCTTTTAAGATTTAAAATTGCCTTGATTATGCTCTTTAAGAAGTTTTTTTGTTTAATTTGACATTATCTGTCACCAAGGTTAAATAAGGGAAATACTGCCTACTGGTAATACAAGAGAAAGCTTTAGTACAAAATCAATATTATTTTAAGGACAATTTTCTCTAATTAGATTGAGATGATAACATGACTGATCTCTCAAGAAGTAAATTAACTTCTATATCTATGCAGAATTTTGGTAAAAGTATCATTAAAAAGGGAAACTCAGATCAGGCAATTCAAGCTGAAAAGCCTCAGCTCCTGACTGACCAGGTGATAACAGTAGCAGGGATTTTCATTTGAAAAATATCAGATTCTTTTCTAATCTATTATTCATTAATTTATTTATGTGAGTGAGTGGTTTAGATTTAAATATAGTTCATTACCAAGGAAAAAGAATATGTCAGTGCAATGAACTTACTGTCAATACGTTTCCTGTCATTAATGCCAGTCTGAGCCAAAGAAGAATGGGGTTTTTTAGTTTGTTTGGGTTTTTTTCTAAGATGATTCATAATTACTTGCTACGGGATTGGCTGTAATTTGTAGGAGTCTATCTGAAGGTGGGTTTCAGAAGATGCTGGTTAAGTGAAGATGCTAACGGCAGAAGTTTTCTTAGGATCTATGGAATCATAGAATATCCTGAGTTGGAAGGAGGCCACAAAGATCATCGAGTCCAGCTCCTGGCCTGCACAGCACCATCCCCAAGAGTCACACCCTGTGCTGAAGAGCATTGTCCAGACGCTCCCTGAGCTCTGTCAGGCTGGTGCTGTGACCACTGCCCTGGGGAGCTGTTCCAGAGCTCAACCACCTTCTGGGTGAAGAACCTTTTCCTACCCCTTTTGAGTCAAACGTTTATTTCAATAGTGGAAATACAGTGAGAGATGATATGAATAAGTTGTGAAGTGATGAAGATGAAATAAAATAGATGCATCCTAGAGATGTTTCTGCAGTAATACAGAGATTCCTTTGCATATAGGTTTCTGGGGAAAAAAAGAAATGGGCAAACAGCTTCAATACAAGGACATGGAGCTCAGCAATATTAATGATTTTCTGTGGATGCAGAAAAGCGACTCATTTTCTCCAAGTCATTACCTACTCCACAAGCAAAGAAAAGTGTTGAAAGTCCTGTCCAAAACCAGGGACACAATCAGAAACCGTGCTTTAAATGAAGGGCATGATTTTATTGTTGTTTGTACTGTAGGTAACCCAGATTTATCAGCCAAGATTTTTCACTGATTTACCAACACTGGATCAATTTTAAGCTTTCTTCTGCAGGCACAGCTACTTGGAGTACTGCAGGGTTGAGCTCAGCCCTTACCCCTTGCAGAAGAAGTACATATTATGCACTTTAATATCTTTGTGTTCTAAGACAATTTTTCCAAGTCTGGATAATCTGATCTGATCTTCTGTTCTGCCTGATCAAATGTAAAAGGCAACACAGAAAATCACTAGTATTAGTCTGATTTAAAAGACAGTGCTCAAAGTTGCATGTATCTATGTATTAAAGATTTAGTCAATAAATGAGAAAAACAATGTACAATTGCTCACAATATGTGAGAAAGAATATGGTTTAATTTGTTTTCTACAACTTTTATTTACATTTGTGATTGAATTTCAGTAGCAGATGATTACAGCACGTAATTTAATAATCAGCTCTTGGATGGTTCTGTAAATATAGTAAAGATCACTATCTCATTTAGGTATGAAGCTTGTTGAGTAGATGATAAACAAACCAGGAAATTGATAAAAACAAAACTGTGACAGAGAAAGTGTTGGAGATTTTTCTTGAGTTTTTAGTGAACATTGCATCTGAACCTAAGTATCTTTTCAATCTCCCTAGGGTCAGAGGAAGAGAATCAAAAGAGAATGGGACTCCAGATCTCCTGAGAAATGAGGTGAAAAGGGCATCAATGAAACCAATTTCAAAATCAAATTTCTGTAGGTTTTAGAGATACTGATAACCTGCTAATACTCCAGCAATAAAAAAAGCAGATAAACAGCACCACCTGTTCCAGTCTTTTCTTTGTCATCAAGTAAGTAAAGAGGTGTCTTCATTTCACTGGATATTTAATATGCTTAGATATTCAGTGACCAAAAGAGAAACAATGATTTAAGTGACAATCATGGTGGCAAACAACCAAGTGAGACAAGACTTTGACAGGAAAAAAAAAACTTTGCAGGACACACAGCTGTTTTTATTTCTTAATGCTCCCCAAACCTTTTTATGTTAATAAACATGAGCATCACTCCAGGTTAATATGGCTTTTACATTCACCTACTTTTCTATTGTCTCCGTACCATTCATGACAGAGTCAGTTTAAAAGATCAAATTAAATGGTGATACCAAACGTGTCAGTTACTGCTTTCACCCTTCACTGTGGAGCTGTGATGGATGACCACCTTCTAGATTGCAGATGAATCAGACCTGACTCTGATGGTTGATTTGGCTTATCCTCAGATGGAAGTTAAATCCATAATACACCTTCCTTTTGCTGTGCTGCCTTAGGGCTGTCTGCTTCAGGAATACTAAAATAATCACAGCTGCAGTGTGGCTCCATATCTTTAGGTTCAGCTCCATCCTCTTTGGCACATGGTTTCTGTGACCTTGGACATTCACTTAATCTCTCCATATATTATTCCTTTTTTTTCTCTTTTGTCTGTTTTGATTTTATAATCTCCAGGGCAGAGAAGCCTGTTGCTTATCACAGCATGAGGAATCTGGCTACTATTGTCATGCAAAGCAAATTATGAAGTGAAGTTATTAATAGTAAATTACTTATACTAGCAGAAATTTAGCATTTAATATCTCTTCCCTGTTTAAAAATCTATTCTCTATCCAGTTGTATTTATTCTCCATCCAGTTGTTTAAGGCAAAAGGGCACAGAGTTGAAGCTGTAGTGGAAGGAAAGCAGTGACAGCTTCTGGGTTTTCCAGTAGGCCACAGAAATTGGTTGGGACTGTACAGTCATTAGATTGAGCTTAAAAGTTTTACCACCTAGCCTAAAATTTAAGCAGTATCTGTCTCAGTTACTTACATGAAGTTATAGTGTGGTTGTAAAACAGTCAAATGATGCCTCCGGGTTCACCTCCCGTCCTGGCAGAGCAGCAGTTCCCTAGGTCACTGCCACCTCCTCAGCCATCAGTAAAAGTTGCTCTCTTCTTCTAGACATCTTTCCCTGAACTTCCGTCAAGAGTTGACCCTGGTTACATATATGAAAAGCTGCTTTTTTGTATTGCCCTGAGTCCATTTTCACAGCACCTGGAAGAAATCTGAAAACACTCTGTTTTACAGGTGCACACTCTTGGATGGGGTTAGTGGAGAGCATCACAATGTCTGGCGTTTTGCTGGATGCACTTTTCAGTGCCTTAATTTTCCCCTCATGTCCCTGTTATTTTCCCTCATTTTCCTATAGTACAATAGAATATACTATTTTGCAATTATTGACAAGCAAATGGAACAGACTTGAATAAAATATTGATGTCAATATTTGAGGGAGTAAATGCACAGGCAAATGACATTTTCTGCAGCTTTGGTACAGTAAAAAATGTGGGAAATGTTGTTTCTCAGATCTAGTTGTGTTTGCAGCCTATTGCGTAAGTACCAGATGAGCAGAGGCAGGAGGAATGTTTGCAGGGATAAAGCAGTCTTGGCCAGGATTTCCTCAGGCACTGAGATGCACACTGAAAATACTGCACTCTCTTATCTGGCTGGCTAAAAAGTTTTTATTCTTTGATTAATGCATCTAGCAAATCCTAACTCTTAATAACTTTGTGCTGCCAGTACCTGCTGGCCTGTCAATGCACTCACACGCATGACTGAGGAGGCAATTGTCTGCTTTGCAGCTGTAATTCAGCTACATTGTTTTAAAAGTCAGCCACAGTTCTTTCTTGGAGGGTTTTGTGTAGGTTGCTTTTTCTTTTAATGTGCTTTCTGCAATGCAGCTGTGTCTCGCTGGCACACAGCATTAGTCTGTAAGCTACTTTTTTTCCCTGTTTTCAAGTATTCATTCTGCATCTGCTATCTCTGCAACAGGGACTGTCCAATTTGCAAGTGGGCACTGTTCCATTTGAACAGACGGGGAGGAGTGGAGGCAGACAAAAGATCATATGGAGCAGTCATCTAAAAAGTGTGGTAGTGTACCTGATCAAGTGGCATGGATTTTTTTTTATTAATGTTTTGGGTTTTGCTTCGGTTTTGGTATTTTGTTGCCTTTTTTTAATATAAAACTTAAAATATCCTTCATAAATTCCATTACAGGGCAGCCGGCAGCCATGAACACAATTGACAGTAATGCTGCAACCTGAGTGAATGTAGGGTTTAAAAACTGAATTTGACCTCTCCTCTCAGGCTGTGATTTCTTGTTCAAGGGATTAAAACAAACAAACAAAAACCCCCTACTTTCTGTATTTTGTTTCCATGCCTGTGTCTAAAGGGTATTCAGAAGAATTCTTTTCAGCAGTCATGACATAAAGGCTTATACAACAGTATGAAGAACTGGTGTCTAGCTCTGTAAGTCTTCAAAGTGCAAAAAAAGCTTCCAAATTTTTAAGCTAGTTATACAGCTGGTTGGACTAGAGTTTAACAGGTAATTTAAAAACCCACCCCTGTCTCTGCTTATGTTATTACAATGTAATCTGGCCACAAGGCTTAGAAAAATATTTTATCTGAAGTGGATTTTTTTCCTTCGTTTTATATTATTTGTTCTGAGCTTTTCCAAAACCCTTTTTGTTTTCAGTTGCATGGTGTTAAGTGTCGTAGTGTACAGAAGGTTTAAAAAATAACCAAATTTCTATTTCTTGCCTTTTTCATTTCCTTGTTTTTCAGTCCTGGCCAGTTCCATCTCCTCTTTCCTTCGCCCTTGACTAAGCAAGCAGAATTTAATCAGATTTATTGAGAGATAGGAAAGCAGAAATTGAGAAACAGATAAGAGAAGCAATTCATGGTTACAAGTTACTAGTGCGTCTCACAGCCAATGTGAGCACATTTTAGGGACCTTGTTTACCCTCATGTAGTCCTGTGGGTCATTTTAAATTGTTGAGTCAAGTAATGTTTTGGGTGGACCAATTAAATTATTTTCCGGTTTTGGGGTTTTTTTGGTTTTTTTTTTCCTTTCCAATGCTGCTTTATGAAACCAAGCTGCTTTTTTAGTTCTAAATAGCTTAAAACCCCTCCATTTTAGTAGGTTGTAATGACTTTAATTTGTGGACTTCTGAATAAAATTTATATTCCTAACAAAAATATATTAGAGCCTGTTACACTCCTGTATTCTCTAAATTTGAAAATTCTATACCAATGGTTACCATTTCTGATAATTTTTAAATGTAATAGGTGTGTTTTTATTATTTTTAACACTGCATAACTTTTATTTATAGTGGATGCTGGCAAAAAAATTACCTGTCTGGGTAGATGAGAGTTTATCCCCACGTGAAATCCTGTCTTGGCAAGATGAATAGTAGATTGTGTTGCTGGCTTTTTAAAACTCCAGACCTTGGTGCATATCAGGTCAGGACCAAGGCCTGTTTACCATATCCCAAAATGATATTTTGAAATTAAACTTCAGCTTTTTATTTTACCAGGTTATTTTAGAACCCATTATTGAAAAGCAAACAAAAGCCCAAACAAAATCCAACCCAAGTTTCAGCAGAGTTGACAATACTAGTGCATTCTTTCCCGCTAAAGTTTATTAACTCGGTAGATTTTAACACCCTGAACTACACAAGTGTTGCCTCATTTTGTGTTTCAAATGGGATGTGTGTTAAAGTTCCAGATCTGTGTCTCCTTGTTTTATTTTTTAATGAGAATTTCAGTTCTTCAAAAATCTAAGTAATTTTTTCTTAGCTCTTCTACAGGAGAAAAAAATGAAAATGTAACTTGAATGTACCTTGCAGGCTTAGAAACCTGACCTGCAAATAAAATCAACCTGAAGCTTTTTAGGAAATCTGACAGAGTGGAATCCATACTCTGTTGAAATCAAATCTGCCATCTACTTTTCTGAGAATAAGTCTTCATCTCTAGTGTTTAAGGTGAATTTATGACTCCTGAAGGTCATGCATTTGTGTGTGTTTTTAGAATGCTTGGAGCTGATGTGTCCATAGTTTATTTAAAAGTTTCCTTTATATATTCAGCTGTCTGAAAAAAGAATTTGCCCTTCATAATGGATTGTAGAAAAATATGATAACTGCAAATACTGACCCTTAAATTCTCCACACTGGTCTCATTTTATATTGCTTTTGGGTAGTTATTGCAAAAGGTGGTGGAATACCTTCTCTTTCACAGACACAGAGACTGGAGACTCTTTTGACTGGGAAAAGGCTTATTGGCTGGATAATCTGGCGACTTTGCTGAGCTCTTCAGCCTTTTATTTTAATTTCTGAAGACAGCCTTGAAATAGTCATTTGTAATTTTGAACATCTGTGTTTTGACCTGTGGGGCACTGGTGATTCCGTAGCTTTTGAACAGCTAGTGTCAAAACTGATGTACAGGAGCTGTTAATGGAGGTGTGATACCTTGGCATTACACAGCGCACCAAGCATAACTGATTTCAGATTTACACTGCATCATTCATCTCTGCTGCTGCATCCTTCTCCATCAAAAGGTGTGTGAGCAGTAAACTTCAAGCAAGATGTGTTTTTGTTATATGTATGCTGGTGCATTTTTCTTCTTCCGCCTCTACACCAGTTCTATCCACGTATTTTCCAGTTGCTTGAGATTATAATGATTCAAAACTCCATTTTAGTTCTTAGAATTGACTTGGGAATGTGCAAAATTGTGGCAGCTATAATTGGGAGTTTACAGAGTTTCTTGTTTATTGCAATCAAGAAGGGAACAAAACAATTCCGTTTTCAACTTGTATGATAAAACACACTGTGGTAGTATCTCCAGGCAATTCACAGTATACACCTAGTAACACAGTCTCATTTGTTAGAAATATGTGAGCCGTGTCTGTTGCTACATAGAAATATTGGTAATTTCATATATATTGCTATATAAATAAAAAATATCCAGGAAATCACTACAGTTATAAAATAACTTCTATGTAGCTCTTATTCTGGAAAGAAGTGTGCTAGAGAAGTTAAAAATATTTTCATAACCTTGCTGATACACAATCCAGAAGTCCTGCCCACTGAAAGGACATTTTTATATGCCGTATTAATACAGGCCTAAGAAATGAGGTTTTGTTTCCCACCCATTGAAAACAAGAAATGTCTCCTTCCAGCCCAATACTGACAAAGGAAGGAAGATAGATCCTCATGCCTTGGGAATCACACAGATGCTGTCATTCTGGTGAGCACCAGACTTGTCCTTCATGGCAGGGAATGTGCTGTGACTGCTCTTTTCACGGGATCAAGAAGTTGCAGTGAAGTCTGTGGCCTTACAGCTGTGAGAGGGAGGCCTCCCATACCCCTTTCTTGCTCCACACCTTTCTGTAACAAGCCCTCTGCAGGGGAATATTAACAATATGCTGCATTTTTACATAATGCACAGAAGGCAGGAATTCATTCACAGTATTTTTGCTTTCAGTGATGCTTTCAAAAGAACAGTGGATGATTTCGTACTAGAAGCCAGATTTTTTTATGTGTTGACTATTTTTAAGCTGGAGCAGGGAGAGAGAGCAACAAGTAGTTTCTGCCCAGCCTTGTGTCCAGTGCAGAGCTACTGCTGTCCTGCAGCTCACAGCCATTCTGGATGGGTGTTCAGTGACAAATTTGCAGTCATGTGGAGGAAAAAGACCTGAATTCCACCTGTTCCTACACTGAATGTTACAAACTTAGGTGTCAGGAGTACATTATGGATCTCAGTTTTCTACTCTTTGGGGCTGTTTATTAAGCAGCACACACTGCAGAAAGATGCTTTGGTTACCAAATGCCTGGTGTTATTTCAGCAACACACATAGAAACAGTGGCCTCGACGTGGACAGGTGATGTTTCAGCTAGGGGTTTAGAAGGGACTTTGCAGTTTTTTACAGGAAGGGAGGAGACATTTGATGCCCTGTTGAAAGCATGAGAGAGAAGGAAGGAGGAAGAGAAATAGCAAGAGAAGCAAGAAAAATAACTGCAATAACAAAGTTTCAGTTCTTGATGATATTGATAAATTTGAAGGGTGTGGTAACTGCCACCACTTGTTTTAGATCAGCAACCATTTAATTTTCACTGCCGGATGAAAGACAGGAGGATCTTTGGAGGCACTGAAATACAGCGATGTGAATATGCTAATTTTTTCTTATTCTTCCTTTCTTTGGAGAAAAAGACCACCAGGTCACAAGATGTTTAGGTGCAGCATCATGCAGTTTCCTTTTTGTACCACAGGCCCTTAACCCCCTTTAAGTTGCTATTAGATGAAAGGGCATTGTCCTGGGATATATGGGTATAATTCTTATATTTATAAGGGGGCATTGCATGTGATCATTGGGAAGTGGACAGGGGTGAAAAATAGAGTAGGAATTTATGACAAAGAGAAAAGTACAAGAAATAAAGGGTAGCCCATGGATAAATCTTTTGTATAGTCATAAAATGAAAAAAGCGTTGATGACCTTCACAGAAGATGGTCAGTCAGATGGTGCCTAAATTATTAAATTGCAAGTACACTGGCATATTAATAGTATAGGAGAAAGTTACCATTATTGCAATTTGAGAAGAATTAACAATGTGGAAGTACCCTGAGAACTATCAAAGGAAAACAAGGTGGTAAGTTTAGCAGCTAATAATGTGTTTAGCAGCCAGGTGTAGAGCTGGCTTTAGTTCAGTAGCTGATTTTTGTTGTCTGGTACCCCAAAAGCAGAATAAGAGTGGCAAGTACACATCCCTTGACTCTTTTAACACATCTAGAGGAAATGCCATGAAGCTGAATCAGAGGAGGTTTAGGTTGGACATCTAAAAAAAAATTTCCACCCAGAGCACTGCAAGAGACTCCCCAGTGAAGCAGTCACAGCAGTAAGCCTGACAGAGTTGATGAAGTAATTGTTCAGTACTCTCAGGCACAGGGTGTGACTCCTGGGGTGTCCTGTGCAGGATCAGAAGTTTGGATTTATGGTCCTTCCAACTCAGCATGTTCTATAAGTCTATGATTCTATGATTTGGTGATTCTGTGATTCTATGATGCTGTGAATTTGGGATATTGTTCTTTAGGCTTTCCCTTTCCCACCCTAGTGTTTAGCACAGTGAGGAAATTAAGTACTCTTTGTCCTCTAACCTTTCTATTAAATTTTTGGGGCCTGTTAGAGGCCTGAAACCAGGATGATGGGGTAGAGATTGGCAGTGAACAACATGCAGAAGATAAATATGACCTGTACCAGATGAGTTTCTACCTACAGAGTTCCCATATTCAACTATGTCTCTAGAAATTGGGGGAAAAAAAATTATTCATTTAAATAGAAGGAGAATCTGAACTCTCTGTGCTTTTAGTGTCTTTTACATGGTTTCATTAATGTTTTTTAAGTATGTCTTGGTAATAACAGCAGCTGTAAAAATACAACTTCTAAATTCCAATATAGCTTTTCTGTGTGTTAAAAAATTGCCAGAGATTATTTAATACTACTTATAAATAAAGGTCTTATGTTTCATCTTTTTAATCAGAGTTTGACATGTAATGGTAATACCTTTGAAAATGTACCTGCTCCACAAATAGTAAAATTGTAAAAGCACTCTCAGATTTTAGTTGTTCCCATTCATACAATTTATGGCCTGAGAAGACAATTGGTCTGTAGGTTGGAAAAGAAGCTGAATACCTTCTAAGTTTAGCCAGGTTTCTCCTGCATATTACTTTTTTTTTTTAAAGGCATGCCTATTAGCCAGGGCTTCATTTCCTTGACTGCTTCTTTCTAGGTAATAAAAGGAATGGTATAATTTTTCTGTTTTCCAAGGATAGTGTAAGCAGCACAAACCTAGATGCAAGACATTTTTGGATTTAAGTAAGTAGAGATTGTCTTTTTGTGAAGCCTGTGAGAAGTAGATTGTTTTCCAATGAAATGAAGTACCCTATCATTCCCCACCTAACTATTCTGGATTGTCCCGTTTTCAGGACATAAAAAGAGCAATAAAAGTGGTGCAGTTATCACTATTTCTCCAGGACAGCTCCCATTTCCTAATTCCTATTTCTCTTTCCAAGATGTGTTCATTGTTGCCATTTGCTCCTTTGGTTCACAATGCTGCTTCCTGCACTGTGAGCCCACTCTTAAACATGGACTCAGAATAGGAAATGAGAAAAAGCTGCTATGTGTAGCTGTCTTCATTGTCTTTCTCAGGCACCTGAGGTTTCTCACTCTTCGTTTTGCACTCCTGGTTGCTGATTTTAAAAGAAAGTTATCTCTAAAATAAGAGACTTTTCTTAAAGAAAAAAACACCTCATAACTATCCAAATTCTGGTGCCCAAACTGCATGGCAGACATGACAATACTAGTATTATTTTCTGTGGTGAATTTCAGAAATCTCAGAACCTTTTCAAATATCTTCACTAGCAATTTTGACCATTTTTACCCTTTACGTCTTCTGCATAAAGAAGGTTTGGCTACTTCCAGCTGGACTGTGCCTGTCTGGGGAATAGCTTCAAGCAGATCTATTGTTTTCTTGCTTGATAGAAAGATACTGACACAAATGCCTTGAAGCTGAGCTTGATGATTTTGCACTAAAGGACCAAAGGAGCAGTCAGAAAGCTGAATTTAGGTGTTCCAAAGGAAGCAGTCACCAGTAGCATCACCTGGCAGTTGTACCCAGCACTGGGAAGGTTTCTGGGCTGAGCTGCAGCACCCCCACCTGAGGTGGGACCATACTTGCAGGATGCTCCAAGAAATGCCAGCCAGGAATGAAAACTGTAAAGCACCTAGACAGATGGTGAAAAGATTTCTGCTGTCCTGGTCTTCCATCCTTGGCACCATTGCTTGGATAGTAGGAATTTGAAGGTGTGTCATGCCTTAAAGCATGGTAAAGGAAACAGTGGAGGAGAGAGCAGTTGCCATAAGGGGATCAGCTTTACCCCTGAGCCAGAGGGAAGAAATGGATCTGTGGTGAATCAGACTGCTCCAACTAGACACCTGAAATAGTATTGTTTATATTCAGCCTATCTTCTGCCAGTGTAATACAGCATCCCTGCAAAGGTTAATCAATTTGCATGTTAATATCATTCTTATTTTCCAACCATTATCTTTCAAATATATGGTGTGCTCTTGCCATCTTCCAGGATTAACAACATGACAAGTTTGAACTTTCAAAAGCAAGACACTTTTTGGTTATTGGAGAGCAGAAAAAGGTCACAACGCTTTGTACAAAACAGAACCATGTACACTTCCAGGCCCATAATTTGCCTACTCTTAGTAATTTAAAAAACATGGAGAAAAAAAAGGGCCCATTTGGTAAGAAGAGAGGCTGCTCTGCTTATGTGTACGGTGTAAGAGGAATAATTATACAGAGTCGGTTGACTCTTGCAGCCTTGTTCTGTTTGGCACAATATAATAATTTCATTTGTTTCCTAAGAAGGAAACACACTGGGCCCAATTTACTATTCTACCTGATTCTTTCTAGAAGTTATTTTTTGGTTGCAAATAATAGTCACAGAGAAATGAGAAAATGTATTGGCATCAGTGTTCCCTTGATCAGTGTAAGGAAAAGGAAAACTCGAGTATTTGCTTTCTACTGTGGCTGCTATTGTCCTTGGGGACTGCTGAAACTTTAAATCAGAGTCCTAATTGGCACTCGGATAGCCATGAAATACCAGAAGCTTCAAAAGGAGCTTAAGAGAGTAGTTGCTGCCTTTTTCCTGCTCCATCCTTTGCTATCCACAGCACAGACATAACAAGGATTTGGGAGGTAAGAGTTATCAGCATTAAATCTTGCTGTGTGACTAGCTCAGACTTTGTAAGACTAGGCACCCCTGAGCAAGGAGCTGACATTGAAGTCATAAACCTGCAGAAAATTACACTGTGCAAGTGATTGGAAGTGTGACATGATTTTCCTCGACTCATCCACTGTGTTTTTGCTGCTCTTCAGGTAAGCCTGCAATCCTTTTAAGAGTTGTGTTGTCATTTACAGCTTTTTAAAATCAAGATAGCTTGCAAAAGTCAACATATTCATGTGTCCATAGCCTAAGTAATCAGGAAGTGTGGGATAGGAACTAAAAGGACAAATGAGTGAATGAATGCCACTTGTAGGAGACTGGAGGCAGAGACACTCCCTGCTTGGCTGGCACAGTTGTACATGCCTTGTTTGGACTTTGCCAGTTCAGAGCAACTTGGTTGACTAATGGATCCCTCCACTGCTCACTCACCTCTGACACATAATTTGAATTTATTAACCTGGCGCCAAAACCTGCTTTTATCAGAAAACCCACTTCACAATTGTAGCAATCAGGGTAGCTAGTACTCCGAGGAGTAGTGATCACAAAGCATTAATAGTCTTCCTGATCTGCACAATGCTGGTGCCAGTACTTTTGAATCCACTCTTGCACTGAGCAAGCATGATGAAGCAGGAACAAGCACAACTGGAGCTGTTAGGCTGTTTTAGTCTATCTGGATGAAGGCTGCAGTGGTTGTTGGGAACCAAGGAAATTGATTTTCTTTTACATCAAATATCGTCTAGTCCTAATTTAATTGCTCCAGTTTAGGACTGTTATTCAGCTGTTGAAAGTTGTTTTTGGTGACGATGTGTACACCATGCTGGAGAGACAGAGCAGCTGGACTAGATGTTCTTCTCTCTCCTTTCTGCTGGCAAAATGGAGGAAAGTGGGGAACCCACTCTAAATCTAATGCCAAGGGAATGAAAGTTGTTCTAAATTCACTTGGAACAGATGAACCTTTACTTTCAATAGAAAGCAAATTGCCCTTGTGCAGTGACAGGGTGGGTCTACTCAATAAAGAGGGTCACTGAAGGCCTGGGTATTTTCAGCAAGCTTTGCTGTTAAAGAATCCTGAGAGACTTAAAACCCAAAGATAACTGGGAGAACTAAGTCCCAAAGATACCCCCAGAGCTGGTGCCCTCAGACACTCAGGGTAGGGTACATAAGTTAGGTATGCTGAGAGGACATCAGAGAAACATTTCTTGCTTCGTTTTTTTTCAGTTGATGCAATGTATGTCAGACATGAATATTGGGAGGTGCCAGAGCCCCGTGTTGGTACCAGATGAGGTTTGCCTCAGTGCTTTGCAATAAGAAGTGGATGCAGCAAATCCGGAACCACCTTTGCTCTTAACCTCCAATCCCAGAAGTCCTAAGAAGGCTTCCTAGAGGATAGAAGACCCAGAATTTTAAGAGGAAACCATTAAACTTGGTAAGAGACTATAAAATTTATAAGGGAAGAATCAATACCATTTGTACAACTTTGAGTCTGAACTGAAACTCCATTGTCTGGAGTAGGTTGTTTGTGGTTTTGAGCTAGTTTTCTATGGTTGTACAAGAAGCTGTAGCTATTTATCAGTCCTGATTGTTCAAGAGTTCTGTCACAGGAATGGCATTATACAAGGAGTATGGGATTCTGGTTACTGAAGAGCAGAGAGTACAGCTGTATGAGATCATTCTCCTTCCTGCATGGGAGTGATCATTTAGGCACTCACTGATCCTGTATACCAGAAAGCCATCCCTCCACAGAGCTGGGACTGGTGCTGAGATATCCCTATAGCTTTGCTCACATCATCACCATCTCAACCTGCAAGCTCATCAGCTTTCTCTCAGAACTCTTCCCTTACCCCTTTCTGCCACAGAAGTGTGTGTATGTGTGTATATAGAAATAATATCATCAAGCATAAAGATAAAATAAATAAATATAGAAATAGTAAAAAATAATGGTGGGAACTACTTACTAACCTTCATTTAGTCAGTTCTTTGTGAATTTTCAAGTATTCTTATTATACAAGTATTAGCTTGCTCTCTGATAAAGAACGTAAAGTAGGTTATGGTTTTGGTTGTTTTGCTGGGTTTTTTAAAATTATACTTGAATAATTTTTTGTGCAGTATTTTCAGCCTCCATCAAATGAAATGGGTTGCTCCTTTGCTTTTCAGCTGTGGAAGTGCAGCCTATAGTTAGAGTCAGGCTCAGTTTTTCCAGGTAATACCAATTTTACTAGCGAAATACAGTGGCATCTGGGCAACCTCAGCAGCCATCCAGAGTTTGCTAATGTGTGACAGGCTGGAATTTAGCTAGAATTCAGGTGGCAAGGTAGTGTAATGGGGAGAAACCGGTCTGTCCTTCCATCCATCCCTCCCTCCATCCTTATGTCTGTCTCTTTCAATGTTGTAAATTTGAAAAGTAAGAAGTTTTTTAGTTTGTGTAAGCAGGAAGTGCCTATTTCACGCCATCTTTTCCTGAAGGGGAGCTGCATTTTGATGCCAGGTTCTTTGTTAGAGGAACTTGATAGGTCTAATCAGTGTTATGTCTTCGAGGGAGTACAATTAAAAAGTTATAATTTATTTATTTATTTTCTAGTAATTTATTTATTTATTTATTACACATATGCATGCATTATACAGGAGAAACTTATTTTTACTTCCAATTTTTTTTAATGGAAACTTAGAAGCCATACTGTGCAGCTGGAATGAGGAGTAACTTTCAGTTATTCAGTACCTAAATTTCACCAAGGAAAATGGAAACCTTCTTTCCTAATGGTACAGTACATTTGAAAGAAGTAATAATATGAAAAATATTGATTTTTATCAAATGAAAGAAATAGCACTTGATAGAATTGCAATCACAAAATAACTGTATTATGTTATTTAAAAAATAAAATTTATACTCATTAATATCTTCATTTGCTGGAAACATAGTTAAATACTTAGTGTTTGATGGCACAGGCTGTTTTCTTCTTTGTTAGAAGGTATATTTTGCAGGCACTTCAACTTTTGATATTGCTCTAATTTGAAAACCCCAAATGTTTTTGGCGGGGCTCTTTACCTTGAATGAAGGCTATTATTATAAAAAATTCACAATTCTGCCAATGAGAATGAGATAGTAATTTCTCCTGGCAGACTAATTTAGACAACTTTTCAGGTATGCTTTTTTAACTGAGAGTTGCATGAGAAATTTTAAAAATGTTATCACTTACCGGAAATGCAAATGTGGCATTTGTTCAGCCTAATATGAATGCCTCTGCACCAGGCAACAACACCAGAAGTGCCAATTAGGATGCAGTCCTGGTTCCAAAAATTCACCCTTTCTTTTCAGCTAATATGACATTTATGTGTCACGTCTTTTTTTTCTTTCACAGCGTGGCTGTGTTTCAACCTACTTGCACAGAAATGCCAGTCGTGCTTGAATTTTATTTTAACTAAAAACCTGTTATTGTGCCAGGCATCAATACAGAATGATTATGCATGTAATGTGTTTTATTATGGCTAGAATTTAAAGACCAGTGCCATATAGGTCAATCAGTGTTACGAATGACAGCAGTTGTTATCTGCTAGTGAGGACAGCAGTATAATAATAATGTTTATTGCACACCATTTTTCAATGATTTTATGCTATCATTTAGGAGATGAATGAAATGGCTCTCTAGCTGACATGAATGTAAATAAATTAAGCATTAAGAACCAGAGAGTTCTAATCATCTTTCTTTAAGATTGCACTAAATGGTTGCAATCAGTGAAATAGATGAGAGATTGCATTAAATTGCTCTTCCAGATACTATATCATGCCAGCTCAAACAAGGTTCACAGGCATTACAAAACAGCTCAGGTTGAAGGAGCAGCTGGAATGCCTCATAGGCATGCATTAGCTGAGAGTAATGCATTGGATGTATACCTCTGCTTACAGTCTTTTATATTAACATACGTGGAGCGACAAAGAGAAACCCAAACAAATAGACCAGG
The DNA here is from genome assembly GCA_013400175.1 of Phainopepla nitens. NCBI lineage: Eukaryota > Metazoa > Chordata > Aves > Passeriformes > Bombycillidae > Phainopepla > Phainopepla nitens. Next base: position 762,652 of record VXBQ01000187.1, read on the forward strand.
GAAAACCTGTGCTGTTTTGTTCCAGAGATTTGCTCTCATTTAGATTTCTTTTAATATATGCCACAGTTTAGGGGATTATGCAGGAGCATTGGTTGCAGTATTTTCTCAGCTCTTTCATTCAGCCTCTGCTGGTTTTTTCAAGATGTTATTGGAAATTCACAGGGCAAATAGATGACCAGTTGGAGAATGAAGGGAGGTTTGTTACTGGTATGAGGAGAGTATACAGGCACTGTCTTATGGGTAGCAGATAGGCAATATCTGAGAAGCTGTCAACAGGACACATTAAGGCTGGGTTTTCAGGAGCTGACCTCTTATTCTGCCAGTACAAATCCACAAATTAAATTGTGTGAGCAGTTAGGTCACAGAGAGGTAGAGACATCTGTATTCATCTGACCTAAGGCAGAAGCACCAAAGTGAATCTGAAATAGGAAGGGTCTTGGGGTCAGCAAAGACAGATTGGAAATTTGTCTCTTTATGTGTTTAAACAGCAGCACCCTGAGCACAATTAAAATTGTGATTGTTCAGGTCCTCTGCTGCCAACAGTAGGGGCAGCATCCCTTTTCATTTAAGCGTAATATGGCCCAAAGATATCTCATTACTGATAGCACCACAGTCCTGGCTGTGTGGCACTGCCTTGGCAGGATGCTCCAACTACCCCTCCAGCAGTTGCTGTGGAGCCAGCTAAAGCCCAAGACCTCAGCACAAGCCTGTGCTGGGAGGAAAGGGAGATTGTAACATTTCCCAGCTTCTGGGTTCATGTCCTGTTGAGCAGCAGAAATAGAAAATTCCATATTTATAGATTTCCTTCCCTCCTGGTGGAAGATTCATTGACTATGCCAAGCAGACATGCCAGTTCTTACTTAAATGAACAGATTAGTCTGTGTTCAACACTTAGATGCAGTATTTCTTCACCACAGTACAAGAAAAGAATGGATGAAAGGAAGAAGCTCTGTTTTCAGGTTTTATGCAATATTTTTCAGTGACAACCTAAATAGTAAACATTTTTTGCTACTTTGGTTGGATTTAGTTTGGTTTGGTTTTGTTGTTTTCGTTATTTTTTGTTGTACTGGACTTTCCTGCAGTTTACTCAGAACTAGACAGGAACCAGCCAGGTCATATCCTACACAAGTATCAAATACAAATGATTGTGTAAACATGTGGGTATGTGCCTTGTAATTGCATGCTCTGCAGAGCCCAATATTCTTTTCAAAGGTTAACACCGGCATCTTTCTTTGAATGCCTTAAGGTTCAATAAAAAAGGCCTGCAATATAACTGCTCTTTCAAGCTACAGTGGAAAACAAAATGAATGATTCTGGAGACTTTTTGGTTGGTTGGTTGATTTTGTTTTGGTTTGGTTTGGTTTGTTTGTTTGGTTGGTTGGTTAGTTGGTTGGTTTGGTTTTTTTAGTATTGCACATCTTTCTCAGTGGGTCAAAATTTATGGCAGGAAGGAGCAAGACTAAGACAGGTCTTCACCAAGTTTTTCAGGACTGATACTGACTCATTCCACAAAGCTGAAAAACTTAATCCTTATGTCATAACTTAAGGGAAAAGAAAGATGAGAGTACCTAATTTTTCTCAGTGACTCCCAATTTCACTTGTGATCACTACAAAACTCCTTGGGTGTCTACAGTGTCTGGTGCTTTTAAAATCCTGAAATATTCCCAATAAGAGTGCTTCTCTGAACCTAGCAAGAATGTGTTCTCTAGACTGTGAGATTATTCAGCCTACAGAGGAATTCCTTTCCGTCACGGGTGGTGCCCAAGGAGTGAAGATATTGATGGACTGTGTTGCAAGAAGACATCATCAGCATTTGGTAAGTAGCATTTGAACGTGTTGCCTACTAAGCCATACAATATTTTGCCTTGCTTTTCATGTATGAGGTGATATTTTCAGCACTACAGGTTGAGAAAGCTTCTAACTCAAGTCTCTAGATTAGGAAGTTTTAAGACCCCACAATTCTTGGTGAAGTTAATGGAAGATATAAAAAAACTGCACTTTAAGCTATGAGATTTCTGGTACCCAAGGGGTAGAGAGGCTTATGTTATCTTTCCATTAATGTCAGCCAATACACTTGGGTGGCCTGCTGTCCTTTGTTTTATTTAAGACTTTAATATTTTGACTTACAGATAAAAATTATGGCTTAGTCCTAAGTATGAGCTGGCCACATAACCATGACCACTCAGTTTATATAGACAAGAGTCTGGTGTCTGCTGAAGGGAGGCAGAACAGATAATCCTATCACTTTTTCACTTTTTGTCTCCAGAATTTAACTGCAGAATTTAGAGGCTTCCTCACAGCAGGTAGAGAGCACTGTTCAAGTGGAATTTTGCCCCAATTTATGAAGTATTGTCTCATATTTCATTGAATTCCAGAGCTTTATTGCTTTAATTCCCAATCAAGTAAGTTATCTGAGAACTAGAACAATAGTGTGATGTATAAGGGCATTCCAAAACAATTCTAACTGAATTGTTGGTAAATATTTGAGTTGTTGTCCAGAGCAGGAGGATATAAGATTGGCTTGATGGATGTGGTGACCAAGACTGAGATTCAGATTCAGTGCTTGTTCTTAACAGAGACTCTGAAAGAATTCCCAGTGCAGCTAAGAGCAGCCTGTTTTTCTGCATTTCCATATCACTTGCTCTGGAAGCCTTATCGTTTTTTCATTTCAGCTTGTCGCAGTTTGAATGGTTTCTAAACCCCACACAGGTCAATTCTGATGCTAGATATCCATGTTCCCATAGTTAGCAATCTGCAGATGATGTCTGCAGTCTGCAAAGAGAGAGCTTTTCAGGCAAATCCTGCTCCAAAGGAGAAGTGCACTGAAAATGATGGAAAGCACCCCGACAACATAATACAGCCCAATTTTTTTTACCTATGCAGCATGTGAGAACAGGAAAAATCAAGGGTATTATTGATGTCTTGCGTTCCTGTAGCAGAAGTGATTTTGATAAGTGAAACTGTGGTTAGACTGCAAGAGAAGAGGGGTAGATATCATCTGAAGTTATGTATGGGCTTTGCTGGCTGGTATTTTAAGAGCTTTCTGATAGGTATATCCAGGTACCTGAGGGTCTACCTAGTCAGCTAAAGCATATATGTGTAAAAAGAGTTACACAAGTTCTGTCCGACTTCCAGAACACAGAGAGCAGTGAAATGGGATGTGGTGATGAAAACCTATTTCTACAGTGCTAAAGAACTTGAAATAGCTTATATGCTCTGTTTTGATGGGGGTGGTGCACTTGGTGTGGAAATGGAAGCAAGTCTGGCTGGAGAGACTAGAAATGCAGCTGTATAAGGCCTTAAAATGGTGATGGGGGCAAGGCAGTATCAGGCTTGCGATATCATGGTGCAAAACCTTTGCTAACCAAGCAGGATAATGCCCCACAAAGGGAGCATCCTCCTGCCCAGCAGCACCAGTTGCATGGGATAGCTTTGTGAGTTGAGACAAAAGACCCTCCAACTTTATCTTTCTCTTTACCTTCTGGGTTAATTTTGCAACCAATTAACCCCCAGGCTGGTTTGCTATGTGCTGCAGAAGCAGCTGTGCTGATAATGCTGAAATGTGCATGTGTGATTAGGTTGGGACGTGGCCAGGAGAGACGTGACTCTGTTCCAGGGTGTTGGCACCAGTCATCCTCCCGCGTGTCCTCCCAGCTGGCCTGAGGTCCACAAAAGCAAAGCATCATCAGCTTTTGTGCATATATATTGCTTATGGTTTTTTAGGCTTCTACTTGGCTGCAGTATTTTAATTGCTGTAACTCTGTTTGAGAGGGATATAAGCTTTTTTTCTCCCAGAGTGTTACTCTGAGCACAGATACCATTAGACGAACACTACAGTGTCTTCTACCAGTACAGTTTACTACCTTGTGGGAAATAAAAGCAAATAACTTGTGCCGATAAAAGCATTTTCTGTGGGTGCATCTGTGTTCATGTCCAGTTTTGACCCTGGAGTATTTAAGACCATGTGCTTTTCAAGGCTTTATCCTTTTATCTGAAAATGACTGTCAGGTTGCTTCACATTGCTGGAACAAGGCATTAACTATACATGGTGGAAAGGCCGGTCCCTCGCACTTGCACAAGGCAGGGGTGTTATCTGCTAGGGATGCTGATTTCAGGGTGAGCCAAGTGCTAAGGCTGAGACACAGGTCAGCTGTGACTGGTAAAGAAGGTGACGCTGTTATTTGATGCCATGCTGCAAAGATGACCAGTCCAAGTAGGTTAGATGTGCAACTGTTTTAAATACCACTGAGATAAATATCCTGGGGGTGCTATTGTATCAAAGACCATTGCCATTCTCCACAGCTGATCACAGAACCCCAGGAACCCTTATTTTTCAAAGTTTCTATAACCTTCTACAGAGCAACTGCACTAGAGCTGATGTCTGCATCACCTCTGGTTTGCAGTTCACAGCCTGGAGACATTGCTGGCTTGGCACTGTGCTTAGTGATCTGAAAGTCAGCACTCTCAGGACTGTCCTAAGACGTCTTTAAGATCCAGAAACACCCACATTTCTTCTCACAAAAGCAAAATGAGAGATTTTGGAGGCTGCATGATTAGCCTGGGAAGCATTCATGTCTTACACTATTTTCAGAGTAGCAAAAATCAAAGCCAAAATCAGGAAAGGGAAAAACAGCAGGGATTGGGCCTTAGGAGGGTACCAAAGAAACATTCATGCTAGCTTGGGTAAGTTATTTTAAGTGTCCCAAAGTCACTATCATGATGCTATTGAAATCTACTAAACAACACCATCAAATTTTTTTTTAAATTAAAATATGGAGTGAATCACGTTTAATCCAATTACTTTAGGACAAATGATAGCAAAAGTAAAATAGGAATTCTGATTCACATATCTCTTTCTTTTGAATTCTATCTATAAAAAATGACAAGAAAATGAAACACTTTCCACTGTTTTGTAGAATAAAGGTCCTTGCAATTAATTTCTTTGTTTACTAATGACATCTTTTCCATGGGTTTTTTAAATTTTTTTTGAGACAGAGTTGTTTTTGTAGCAAATATTTTTAATACAAAGAATTTCAAATGCACTGGTAAACTACAGGCTTTGCTATTGTGTTGCACCAACACTGAGAAATTATGTTGGATGGGTGATGGAAAACATATTTGCAGTAATAATGCTAGTAGAGGAACTAAAGCTTTAAGCTGTTAAGGACATTTCTCTTGACTGCCTGATAAACAGTAAAAGGTGGAAATTGGAAGCTCCATGAGTCATCAGCTGGAATTATCTTTCTGGAGATCCAGGAGAAAATATAAGTCTGTGGACAAGACCATTTTTAACAGAACGGAACAGTAAAAGCTAAGTCAATAGGCTGTTTTTCTTGTTGGTAAAAATGTTTTATTCTAGAAGAGTTTTATTTTGTCCTCTTCCTGATTTTTCTCCTGATTGAACAGGTATTGCTCAAGGGGCAAATGAGAATAAATTAGTCTTTTTCTTTGATGATGGTTATCTTTACTTGACAATCATTCGTATGTAACAGGAATATAGATGTTCTCAAACACTATACTCTTAAATCAATAAAAAGAATAAGGAAGAGTCTTAAAGCAGACAAGTCAACATGGCTGGAGAATTGGTGTCAAGCATAATTCCTACCTCGCCGTCATCACTGTGAAGTTTTTGATAATATATTGTTAAATCTACATTTTTCTTCACTCTGTCATGATAATCAAGGATTTCAGGGATGGAATGTTTTAAAGGGGGTACTAATGGTTTCTGATATTTAAAATTGTTTACACAGAGTGGAAGGGCTATGATGTTAAACACTAGAGGTAATTTCAGTGAGAACCTTGAGCAGAGCCAAGTTACACAGAGCAGATGATTGGAGGCTGATGCAGTTTCCTCCTGGCCCAGGAGGGTTGGCTCTCTCCTGCTGAGCTTTGGGACTTCAATATCAGTACCAGAAGTGCAGACATAAAGAAGGATATAAGCAAATTCTTAATGACTTGACCTTTCTGAAGATACTGTATATGTGACTTCTACCCTTTTCATTGTTACCATCCAGTAGCCTTTCCTTAAAAAAGGAGGAAAAAAAACTAGGACAAAACAAGTAAGCCCTGAATTAATTAATGAGAATATGACAAGTTATGGGATGATCTCCTGGGAGCCAAGCAGAGATATGGCTGGGCTTTTGAAGTGTCTTGCTTGCACATAGAGACTGACATTTCTGCACAGCCCTCATCAGTGCAAATGATGAACTTTGTACCCAGGCTTAATGAGACTGTATGGCTTTTGTGTTTGTTCGTTGGTTGGTTTTGGTTTTTTTTTTTTACAGAAAGAGCTGGTGGCAATAATAGAAGAGAGAAAGGAGCAACAAGGAAAATAAAGTCAGAGCCAAACTATTTAAGAGAGAGAACCTGATAAAGGACTTTGACACAGGGCTTTTGCAATAAGCAAAGGCAGATTCACAGAGGTTTCCCCTGACAGAAATCCAGAGGTTAGGGTTTCTTCACACACATCATTTCTTTCTGAGCATTTGGACTGAAACCAGGCACAGCATGACAGATTCCAGACTCAAACTTCAGCTAGTGTGGTAGGATATGTCAGAACCCAACTAAATTCTTGTAAACTTTCCCGTTTATTAACATTATTCAGGATTTTGTAAAAATGGAAACCCAGTGGAAACCATGGGGAATTCTTTCAGTAAAAGCAGACAGCACTGAAAACAAATATACTATAAGGAAATATCCTATAAATTGTAGCATGGGACAGTGAAATGTGATGTAGCTAAACTCCTGGGAAAGGGAACAGGCAGCAGTACAAGAGAGATGTTCCATGAGAGATGTCCATGAAATTGGATAAGGGTATTTCCCATATAGTACCCCACAAATATGAGCATCAAGAGAAGAAAACATTGGTTGTGGTATTATAAAGGGGGATAAATGCTATGGAATAGGGAGCTTGAAAATTCTGGCTGATTCTTTTAAATGCTGATTCTTGCAGCAATACCATATGAGGGAATGACCTTTCAATAAGAAGCATAGCATCACTGTTCCATGGGCCACTTAGTTACAATCAGACATTTTGCACTACAGAACTGAGTACAGGATTCTGTATAGTATTTCCCTTTATTTTTTCAGTGATTAACTCTGAGAGCTGGGATGATATACCACCTGAGGTTTTCTCTGATGCTGAATCAATTTTCTGTTGCTCATATTTTATTGTTATAGTTATTGGTTCTGAATAACCTCTGAAAGCTTACCACCATATATGAAACTGTTCCTTCATTAGCGTCTGACAATCCACAGGGACATTTTCATGGAAACTTCTACATCTTGACCTGTAAATTGTCTAGGATTTGAACAATCTTACTGTGAGCAAAATTCTCTTCTACTACAGAGGGGGGAAATTATTTATTTGTACAGTAAGCAGTGAGTGTACCCCTAAGCTATAATAAAACTGTTGAAACCAAGTGTTCAGTAACTTCCCATCTAGAAACATTTTCTAAACCTTTCTCTTTATAGTTTTCTGTGGTTTGAATTATCATTTGTTAAATATATTATGACATACTATTTACCACAGACAATGGCTTTGAGACATTTGTATAGCTCTGTCCCCTAGGAATTTCATAAATAAATCATTGAAAACTAGACATATAATTCCATCCCTCTTGCTGTATTTTATGTCTTCTCAATGATATCTGCTTTGACTAGTATGAGACCAGGTTTATTAATGTTGCTTTGTCACCTGCTAAGGGATGTGATGTGCTGAAGCAGGATTTGGACCCTGCTTCTTCTTAACATGTGTGGCTTGTAGACCATAAAGCTGTTATCCTAGATGGGGGGGAGGAGGAAGGAAAAAAATGGGGGGAAGGGGAAATGTTCTTATTATTCAAGACAGTGGAACAGATTGAGGATTCTTGGTTCATCTGAAAACCTCAATTGAACTCTCCCCAAACAGGAAAAAGAATTAAATGCTGCTTAACTATGGTTTTTATCTGCATTGTATTTTGACATTGATTTGAACTGAAATATTATCTTGACCATATTTCAACATTCTTAATATTCATATTTCTTTGGTGGCTTAGATCTGTACACTGAAGGATTTGCTCATAAAACAGCAGTATTTTGTAAATATTGGTGCTTTTACTTGATTGCTTACAGAAAGTAAATCTAAGATAATCGGTCTATTACTGGATGTGCATCTGATTCTGAGTTAGTGAGGGATGTAGATGGTCAGCACGTCTCACCGTTGAACCATACAAGAAAGGAAGGCACCTTATACTGGCTCAGGCAGGCTTTTGAAAAGAAAAAAGTTGCCTCATTATGAGCAGCTTGGTTCATATCTTTCTGGTTCTCCTTCAGGCATCATTCATTTAATAATGTAGCCTGATCACACAACACATATAAGCATATATCTAATTGAACCTTCGTTGTTGATTTGGCGTGATACTACATATGGATAGGCTCAAAGGATGTGGGTTTAAATCTTGTTGCTGGACTACATGTGAACTCAAAACAAATAAGGCTCAGAACAAATGCCTGTGCTTACTGCCTCACCACACTGGGACTAATTGCTGTCACACTGTCCTGTAAAATGAAAAACATTTTAAATAATTTTTTTATTATTATTTTTCATTATTTTTCACCTGTAAATTGAGGAAGTTCTTTTTGTAAATCAGCTTGTTACAGTTACAATACAAACAGTATTATCATTATATATATTTCAGCAGAAGAATTGCCAGTGTACTATGGGTTGCAATGTACTGAGATCAGCCATCCATTTATGAAATACCCTCCTGGCATTTAGAAGCAATATCCATTCTGCAAGAGCAACAATGTGTGAAAACCTGTTGGAAGTAACATAAATAATGGTTTATCCAGTTGAAACATGGAGCCATTGGTTTGTAAATGGCACAGATGTAACTCACATGCTGCAATTTGGACACTACTCTGTCATAAAACCATCTGACTTTTGCCATGGCTAAGACATATCACATAGTATATCACCTACTTCCTACTCTGTAGTTGGTGGTTTATTTTTGGTGACCTCTGAGAAACTAATTACTAGATTTAATGGCTTCCTGAAATCAAATAAATTCTGAAACTGAAGTAGAACATCTCAGTTGCATCTCCCTCTGTCTTGAACCTTCTAAGCTGCCTCTCAAATAGTGAATATCCTATTTATTCTTAATTACGAATAGGTGATGTGTATTTGCATTAACCTTCGCTTATTCTGCCATTTGCAGAAGTGAATTAGTGGCACTGAGACGATAACCTTTTTTAAACAGTGTAGCCAAGCAATCTGCCATAACCACATAGTAAAAAGCTGAAAAAAAGATGCTTATAGAAACTTGATGAGATTTCAAAACCTAACAGTAGAGAATTAAGTTTTTTTGTGTGCTGTGGAATAATTTGTCTTGTAATTTAGATTTAATTCACATTTTCACAATTAATTAAACATCAACCTAATCATTATACACATAAAGCATTTAAATTGATGTATGAAGAATGATGGGGAATGAATAATGCTTTGAAGATCCATTTCAAATTAGTTGTTTGATTAATGAATATTCCACAAGGGCATTTGTGCGATGACCTCTGTTGATGACTTAAGGAAAGGCATGTCTGTTTAGATAATGAGAAGACAAAGTGAGTGAAAGTTATCTCTGTGAATAAGCAGTATAGAATTACCAGGATTAATCTATACAAAGCATATTACTCTTTTGCATTGCTTGTAAGAGATAACATAGAACTGTAAGTTCAGTAAATAAGTTTGGCACTCGAAGATGCTGCTTAGTGATAAAATGTGCTGACTCTATATGTTGCTTGTCTTTCTCTGGCTATGGAGGACCATAGTGGAAGGCTTCTCTCTCTTCCCATGCCCATTATGATCCTTCACAGCACCTGACATTGATTTCTTGCATGAAAAAAAAGTAAAATGTTTCACGCTGCAGCTCGCTCGCTTCTCATTGTGTCTATAATTAACAAGATGAATTGTAAATGTTTTACTTGGTAACCTTACTTAACAGATTTGATTTCCAGCTGTTTTATTTAAGCAGTGTACAAAATATATGTACAAAAGTAATAGTAATCTTATATCTTATCAGGGAATATTGGATAATCAAAAGAAAGAAAACTTCCCATGCACTGGCTCATCTAGAAGAGAGACAGTGCAAGTTTCAGACACTTTCTCTCACTTTTTTCTCATGCCTCTGAGTCAATTTTTTCCAATATTTTTCTTCTCTTAGTTGCAGTCTCAGTGAAACTGAAACAAAATTCTAACATTTCCTCTTAACCCAGGACGTCAAGGACCAGCCAGGTTTTCTTTTGTTTTCCCTAGAAGTAGAGACAAGAGGTGGCACAGCATAGCACCCAGTCTCTGCTGGGTAAGACATTTCAAATTTACTATCAAATGTAACTTTTTTTCTAGATGCTATGTGATTTCAAGGGATTTCTGCAAAATCTGGATGCAGGGAGAGCAAGAGTTCCCATTTCCCCAGCTACATACTATTAAAAGTAATTAGAAGGTAAATTAAAGCAGACTTGAAACAAGGGCTAATGCACTGAAAAGGGTGAAATAAATTTTGAGTTAGAGAGTACCAGCACACAGCTGTCAATCACAGTATTTACACAAGAGAAATCAGAATCCTGTCCACTCTGACGTATTCCAATATGCTCCTTTGGAAAGGCACTATTTAAAGCACAGTACAAGGCCACAAATAGTGGGACTTAAAATACAGAATACCTTTACATTTGTAAATAGATGATCATGATTTGAAGTTTATATCTCTTAAAGTGATCTCTTTGAGATTTGTCACTATTTTTTGCTATATTTTTTAAATTTTGTGGCTGATAAAATTAACTCTCTCCTGTGATTGCAATGACTAAGTGAGAATGACAGGAAAACATATTTATTAATACGTTCTTTTTACATAGCACTTTGAATCAATAGATGCAGATGAAGCTGAACTTGCACAGAACATTAAGCTGGGATCAGAGAAAACTTTAAAATTTAACCAGAGATTTTTCTAAAATTGCAACATGTACCCCCAAAACACTGAATGTTTTTATATAGCCCTGATAGAAGATCAATTGGAAGTTTTCAGCTGTCTCCCCTGTGCAAATTGTCCTCCCAGGACAGAGCTCCAGTGGGAGTGGTCAGAGAAACTCACCTCAGCTCAGCCAGCAGCCAGAGAGTAACAGCAGGCTGGCATTAATATGCCTTCATTAAAGGGTGAAACTCTCTGCAGTTTCTTTGCCACCTGTGTATCTAATTTTTTTTTCCTATTCACACTTCTATTCATTAATGTCCTAGAAAGAAATAGCCTTTTTGCGAAAATGAAATGTTGAAACTCTACTTCTAAGCATATACTGTTCCACCCTTACATTTTCAGTGCTGAAAAACTGGTTGTTATATCTACAGCTGAACCCTTCAAATCCTGAGTTTATTGAAAGAAAAGGGAACAATTTTGAAACTGTGCTGGAAAAAAAAATCCTGAGAGGAAAGTATTCAATGGTACGGTATCCAGCCGTGCAAAGCTGTTTGGAGGGGAGAGATGCTGCCTTTATTCTTGAATGGCACATTTGAGAGAGCTTTTAGAGCAATAAAATTGTACCTTTGGCAATCACAGAGAATGATTTCTGCACAGAAGTCTTGCAATGTAAAAGTAAGTGCAATGGACCTTGAGCTTGTTTACCTGGTCCACCTTGAGGGATCTGGGCTGTTGTTTATGCGTCACTGTCATGGTTCTCCAAATTTAGGCACAGAAGCCATTTATTTCCAAAGAGCCAGGTGGTTTAACGCCTGCCTGGAGGGCCAGATATGATCTCCTTCTGCACTTTGAAGGGCCAGATATAATCTGCTTCTGTACTTTGCAGACCCTGGTACAAAGAGATTTTTATCTTATCATGCAGGTGAATTCCTAAATTCGCATCCCAACTTTCCCTGCATTTTCAGGTTTAACCAAAGGTAATATATCAAAATGAAATTCAGTGATGTGATGGCTTTATTTTGCCTTATCTCAAAATGGTTTAGAAAATGGTGTGGACCAATGAAGTATGAGGTCTGTCAGGTATCTTTCTCAGAAGAGAATGAGCTGCAACTCCTGTGAATCACTGTGGCAGCTTGAGGAAAGATTAATGTTGAACCATCCTGAGACAAGATATTTTAATTGTATTTAGGAAACTAAATTAGTCCAGCATAGATCAATCCAACCTAAGCCAATCTGTTGCATTTTCATTTTGCACATCAGAAATTGAAACATGACAGAAAAATTCAGTTTTCACAAATTTGCTTTCTATTAAAAGTCTTACCCCCAAATTCTCTATTAAATTCTCAACTGACATGCAATATTTACTTTTTCCTGCTCATGACTGAAAGCCAACTTCTTTCAAGGTTACTGTTTGCAAAATCCTTCTGCTGGACGGAAGGAATTCAGAGATCAAAGCTCTCCCTGAACTACCTGGTTTCATCAGGGAAAGGTGCTGCTTTAGCTCATCAAAACATACACTCTAAAACCAGGCAAACATCTCAGAATAAATAATGTATAATGATTTCACTCGAAGGGGCAGGTTTGGGGTTGTAGCCATTCTACCGTGAATATGGACAGCTTTAGTCAGCTCGGACAGTGAGTTTATTGTCCTTGCTTCTGTCTGTGGTAAAAGGAGCCATTTTGCAGAATCACAAGCCAGCAAATTCAACAGCAGGAAGGGGGAGAGACAGGGCATTGTGGAGTCGTTCCACAAGGACCAGTAGCTCCTGCTTGCTGGTGAGAGCCATTCCAGACCTTATGCTTGTAATTGGCACTCTAAGATGCTTTTGCTTTTTATGTTTCCAAGTGAGCCATTCAGCTAACATTAATTTCATTTGATGGCAATAAAGGTGAAATCTCTCTAAAAATAATTCTCTTCTTTTGCATCGGGATATGACCCCTAAGTAAACAGACTTCAATTAACGGCAGAGAGCATCCCGTCAGCCAGCAACCCTCCCTTGCTCTGTGCAGCTATGCTGAATCCGTGGTGCTTTAAAAACAACTCCTTAGACACAGCATCCGAGCCTCTCATCCTACTGCCCAACACCCCTCTCTGCAGTGAGACGCAATGGTTTTGAGTGATGTGATACAAAAATAGCACCTAAGCAGCTGGAGCAAGCGAGACTGCTGTGCTGTTGGAAAGGAGAAAATCTTTCCGTTTGTTTTGTGGCGGTTCATACCGTGGTGGTATTTCCATGGGTTTCAAAAAGCTTCATCTTTTTTTGTGTCTGTATCGAGAGGTGATAGTCTCCAGCAAACATGGTATGCCTATCACTGTCAGCTTTGTCTAGGAGTTATTCTTACCAGGAGTCAGGGCACAAAAATGTTTTGATGACTCACAGGTTAGGTGAAAGAGTGTTATACTTTTCATCAGCTGTTGGTTGTCTCTGTCTTGCTTTGGTGCTGCAGGGACTGGTGAGATACTAAAAGGGTAAAATTTTCTGGCAGCAACTTGCTCTTGGCCTGAAGTATCCCATTTCTTTACCTCCATAGCGTGTCTGAAAGTTAGGCAGTGGAGACACTGATGTTTCTGAGCATCTTCTGACTGCTTGTGGCTATTTCAAATTAGCTCTCTGTGCTGGTAATAATTCTAAAGTGATGAGTGGCTGCCTGCTAGAGCACTGCTTAGTGCATGCAACTTGCCTTGCAAAGTGTAGCTGGCAGGATCCTCCCTGCCCACGCTGAAGGGACCGAGTCATGCAAGCTCTCTTCTGCCATGGAGGACCCATGTAATGCAAAGGAAAGTGCTTTGGGAAGGGTACTTCATTCATAAAGGCTTCAACACCTCCCTTCTGTTCCCTCTGCAAGGGCACCTTGTTGACAGGCTGCATGCTACCTGCTGGTGAGATTGATCTTTGCCCTGTGTCAGTAAGATGCTTAATGATCATTCAGGTTAATTTCCAAATGTCCTTGTGATATCTTTCAAAGAGAAAGATGAGTGGTGGGTTTGCTATATTTAACTGGGTTTTGTGAGAGATTTGTTTTGCTGGTGAATCAAGGCAGTGAAGAAGTGTTTGCCAGCAGCTATGACCTCATTGATGGGACTGAGCAGACAGAAGGATGGTTACTTCTGGTGACTTAACTGAGCACGTGCAAGAGCTTCTCCCTCTGCAAAAAGCAATAGAGGTGCTAGTGCTAAGTGGAGCTTTGCACATTAAGGAGTTGCTTGCTGAGAAACAAAAGGAAAGAGACAGAACTTCACTTAGAGAGAGGAGGACAAAAATTGAGTAGGTGACAGGCAGGGTGCTGTGGGCACAGCGTGCCAAACAACTCCCTGGTGGGCACATCAGCACAAGCAGCAGCTGCCCTTGCTGCTGGCTCTTGCCCTTTGTTTTGTGCCTCTCTCCTCATCCCACAGTCCCATGCAGGCACAGCTGTTTTATTCCAGGAAAGAAGTGAAGCAGGCTGGAAAGTAAATATTCTTGATTATTTTCTTCCAGAGGATAATGTTCAGCTGAGTCAAGTTCCTCCAGCCTACCTGACCACATGGACACAAATGCAGCAGAAGGGACACACTGATTCACAGCCAGGAGCAAACCATGGGAAAGGACAAATGGATGGGGCAGGAGCTGGTTGGAGCACATATGCCTCTAAATGCCCAACCACTTTGATCCTTGTGACATGGAAATGCTCTGTCTTTTGATTAACATGCAAAAACCTGCAAGGCATAAATTATGCCAGTTAAATAACTGGGCTTCTGAAAAAAAGTTTTGCATTGTTTTTTAAAGAGCTTTTGTCACACAGTCAAAGGAACATATACACATATCTTTGGATCTCCTGTGTCTTTTTCCAGCAAAGAATCAATATGGGTTTTCGAAGAAACTGGCAACTCGTTACTTGTAAAATTGTTTTATTGTAGTTCTTGTTTTGCTTGGCTATTACAAGGAAGGAAGGTATGTATGCACCACAGTTTGCTAACTGGGAAATTCTATGGAGTTGCTGGCAGGTTTCTGGTCTGATCACCACAGTGACTTAGGGAGCTCATCCCAGAGCTGCAGTATGGCTATTGGCCAGAGGTCTAGGGGCTGAGAGGAAAACCTGAGAACTCCTTATTCCTAGGCCAGGTCAGTTATCATGGACTGAGACTGTCTAAACCAAAAGCTAAATATTAAATGGAAGCAAACCATAAAAATGGCTCTTTATACAGAAGGCTGCAGAGGAGTTAAAAGGGCTCTATCACAGATGGCATAATTACTACATGGTAAAATCAACCAAAATTGTGGCTTTAATATCTGAGATATAACCAGGATTTGGCCTACTTGTTGCATATTTCATTTTACAGACAGGAGTTATTGGTTTATGTACTGGAAATCTCTTTATAACAGCTTATCAAAAGTACTTCACATGAACATATGTTTTCCCAGGGTTGTGTTTTCCAAGCATGCTGAACAATTTAGTAATACTGGCTAATGATGCAAAATGGTTTTCAATCGGAATTTTAGTGGCTAAATGAATCATACTTAGATAAATGAAATCTGAAACATTCCATTTTATGCAAAACTCCTAAATGACCTAGCCAACATATCTCTGAGGAGAAGTTAACACAGGGTGGTTTGTGGAACTGGAAAAATACAGTGGTATTTTCCTCCCTTACAAATGGTTGGGATTTTAAAGTGAACTCTAACACGAAATGCCAGCTATTTTCTTTATGCTTGTTATCTTTGAAAAGATTCATGTATGTCTTTGGAGATGAACTCTTTTTCTGGTTTTGTGTGTAATATGCTGAAATACTGGTTTATTGTCATTTGTTTTCTTTTACCTGTGATTTCTGCATATTCTACCTTTTTTTCTTTCTTATGAGATATTAATAAACTGAGAAAAAACAGAAAAATACAAGTGCTATAGCTTGAAAAACAAATTATGTAATGCGTATTTTACCCTATTTTATTCTACACACCTATGAAGTGAGGTATTTCCTCCAAAAAAGAGTTTTTCAAATCAGTTTAGAAAATACGAGAAGATTTCTTGCATAGTTTTGGACATGCCAGAGTTGATTAACAAATGCATTCATATTTGTGCAACTAAAATCAAATTACTGTAAAGCCTAGAGAAAAGAAAAATGCAATTAGCCAAGTTTCACGTCGAGATTTTTATCAGAAAATTATTGTCACTATTCACATACTTTTTATTTTTCTTAGAGTCGTATCCAAAAGATGTGATCTAACTTGCTTGTTTGGGAAAACAAGGTAAAAAGGAAGAGAGAGGAAAATAATGGAAAATCTGCTTGATATAATGAAAGGCAACCTGTCCAGAAAAGTGACTGTTACTCCTGAGACACTAATCACTAAAGATGTTCATGGTTTGTGAATTTCATTCAGTATTCCAGGATCAGGAGATTACATTTCTAGAGTGGTGCCTGAAAAAGTACTTTATTAGGGAAGCATATACTATTCACTACACCACTGGGTAGAATTTCACATTGCAAAACACTTCGTAACTTTTAAATAAATTTTATCCCTGGTGACAAGTTAATAGATATCACACTAGGCTATTTGCTAGGAATTGATTTATGTTAGTAGTAGACAGAAACAGTAGCCTTCTTTTTCTGAGAGAAAATTGGGAGTGGGATGTGGAGGAGGAAGTAGAAGAAATATGAATTTTATGGTGATATTAATTAGAAAAATATTATAGCACTAGGGTCACACAAAAGGGTTGAAGCATAGTTTTACTTCATGACAGAAAGATTGATAGATACCATGCAGGATTTGTGGCAAAAGCCCATTTTAAATTGCCATAAAGAACAAATAAAAATTACAGCTGGAAACAATATTTTTATGCAAACTGGTCTGCACAATCAGGATATTTTTTTTTCTAAGTTATTTCATACTTTGAGATGACAGATATATTCCTATTTAAGGAATCTCCATATTTTCAAAACGATCTCTGCTGAGACATGAAAAAACTATCAATAGGACATAGAACTTAATGACTCTGTGAGAATATATTATCCTCAATGCATATAATGAGAAAAATAGAATATTTGAAGTTGACATTGACTTATTTGAATTATCTCTTTGCTTTTCAGACACTGAAACATGAAGTTTAGGACCAGCAGCACTTAGAATCTGTTTTCTCAATAGGTTGGAAGTGTACTTGGGGACTCCATTGAAGTGTAAAGGAACATAATGGGTTGGCACAATAACTGATAGAAGGTTACAGACTCTGATTAAACTACTGCCAGCCAAACCAGTTAAAAATGCACAAGAAATTAATTTACAGAAAAATTGATCTTGAAATGTTCTCAAGCAACACTACTTTAAGTTATCCTTTGCTTTGAACAATGTTACATGAAACTCAGAACGCATTTCAAAGGTTTTCATAACCCTATAGCATCTAAAATTATTTCCAAATTACAACCCTTCATACCTCTCTTTTCTTTTGGCCTCACTAAGAAGCATGTTGGAAAGCTGGAGATCTGCGTCAAGGTAAGGTGTGCATACTTACTGTGTTTGGGGAGTGAAAAAACCTAGAAATCTGAGCCCTACACCTGAGCATGTCAAGAGATACTGTCAAATATTAAATCTGACTGCCAGATAAGCCAACAAATTCCAGCAAACGGCTTCATGACAGTAAAATTCAGCAAACTGTTCATTTTCGTGGGCTTCAAATATTTTCTTTTTTTTTTTTCTCTCTCTCAAGGCTACAACTTGCATTACTCCAACCGTGGCAAACCCTGACCAGATCTTTGTTTCATTTGGCGTAATTCTATGAGCCTTAATAAGGCTCCTGCCTGCTTCCAACAGCTGCAGGGTGAAACCTACTCTTTGCCTCCAAGGTACCTTTTATTTATCAAGTCTTCAGTAGGTTAAATGTTCATCATGTGGAAAGGAACGCCCCTTGATTTTGTGAAGCTTGATATTATCACATTCACATGCTGTCTTTCTCTTTATTATTTTAATACCTGAAAGACAGAAACTTAAAAAACAGGTTATTGCAATGATTCTGCATCAACATATTTAGAGAGAAAAAGGACACTTATGAACATTAGAACAGAAATTGAGTGGAGTATATTTTATGTAAATCTAATGATTAGTCCTAAAATCAGCAGTTAAATATGTTTCTTAAGAAACAGATTTACAATATCATTAACAGCTAATTATGCAGTGTTTATATTCTTACTCTTTTAAACAAATTGTCTTCTCTGAATATTTTTTTAAGTCTCAAAGTAGCAACTGTCTAAAAAGAAGACATACATTTTCATTGAAATTAATCCTGGGCATAGCAAATATTAGAAAAAATAAAAAAAGTAAGATTGCATCCTCTCTCTATTTTTTTCCACTCTGAAATTGTACAGATGACATTACAACATTTCAGAGTGTTTTTTATAAATAATTTTCACTTTACTTTGAATATTTGCACTTTAATAACTTCGGGATTTTGTCATTTTCAGTGTACTCTTCTTTCATGAACACTGATTATTCATAATGAGCTGACGGTGTCTTTGAAAGTACTGCAGACTGTGCAAGTAAGATTAAAAAAAAATAGTGACTGCAAATGAAAGACCTCATTAAGCATCTAAATTCCGTTTAGACATTAGCATTAGAAATTTCAGTATGCCATCATTATATGTTTAACCCCTTGAAGCCATGCTTCCTCACACTCTGGAACCTGTGTGACAGCATAACACTGAGAATCTGTATCCTGAGTTAACAAAATGTGTGCTCCAGATCAAGTGTGGAGCCCAAGTGTCACTCTGGATGCATTCTCAGACCTCTCTCTGCGCTTACTTAAGGTGATGTTTGAGCAATGATCTGTTCTCAAGCATTTGAATGGGTTTGAGAAACTGCTGATTCTCCAGTTAAAAGGATATTTAGTAGTTAATGTTGATGGATTTTTGTGTTATAAAGTCAGCCCGGTAATGCTGACTGAATTTGCATTTCTCTGTGTGTGTGTCTTAGTATGCGATTTTAAAATTTGTTGAAGAAATATTTAAACTGTTATAAGTTGTACCACTTTTCTCTGAGGAAGCTACAGACGTATCTGCTGCAGTCTATGGTTAAAACTGGGACATTTTTGCGTTTATTAACTATTCAGCCCCTGTTCATTCCAAAGTGTGTATTTTGGGACCATATTCTGGAAACACCATAAGCGACAAGGAAAATAGCCTGAAACTCTGTATCTCTCAATTCAGTTTAATCAGGACACATAAGCATAAAACACAAAGTTTCTTACTTGCAAATTTTAATATATAGGGTGTCAGCAGAGACATTGCTTGCTTTATTTTTTTGAGAAGAAGGTAAACCTGCTGTAGGCATAAAAATAAAGCAAAACAAACCCAAAAGGAAACTAAAACCAAATAAACAAACAAAACCCAACTAAACACCTGCCCCCAAAAAAACCTCTCAGATGTCGTTGACCTCATAACTTGATTTGTGCTTGCTTGGGGCTCTAAGGAAAGAACAAAGACCTGAAACAGGCCAGGCTAAAAGAACACTTGTTGCTGTTTAGGCAGCCACTGATAGCAGCATGGCACTGGGTCAGACTCAGATCTAACTTTGCAAAGCTGTGGCTTCCCTAAAGACATGAATACCTTTGAGGACTGAAAGTTAATGTGATCCTTGTGTGGTATTATAGGACACACATTTTATATATGCTAAAATAAAATTTGTATTCCACTGTGATCCCAGGGTGCTGTCTACAAGTTAGAATCTCTCAAAATCTTTATTTATAGTAACTTCACCTGGACTCCACAGCTGAGAAGTTTCTGGGCAGAGAAGTCCATGGCGCTAAAGCAACTCATGTTTGATTCCTCTGGCCCTGGAGTAGGTGAGAGCTGGGACAAACAATGTCCTCATATCCTCCCCAGGGGAGCATGCGTACCTGCATCACCCACACAGTGTCATTTCCTCCTCCTCATTAGCTTCCCACAGTATGAGACAACAGAATTGTCCGTGCAGACAAGCAACTTGTGCTTGATTTATTGTCACTGATGCTGACACAAGTAATAAATTCAAGGGAAGATGAATATTGCCTAACTAGAATGATTCAAATAACACCTGCCTTCCTGGGCAAAGGAGCACTTATTTTCTTCTACTCCACTGACAGCACATTCACTGACCTTTACAGGAATGGTGAATACTGCACACATGCCAATATTTAAGAAATTAATGCCTTTTTATATCTTGTCTCTAAACAAACATAACGGAAAGTGCAGGTTCTGTGCTCTGGCACTTACTATATGGCAAAAATATGAAGATAAACTCTCCTACCAACAAAGGGTAGAAATCTTACTTACTTAATAAAAATTTATATCGTAATGATGTAGAAGATGCATTAATTCTGAAATGTTAATGAATATTTTGAAATGCTGTGTTGAATAAGTGATTTTTGTAGCAGCTAGTGGCAACATGAATTTCTGTCCACATTTTGAGTATAAACTGTGATTCTCCCAAGTGAATGACATTAAGTTTTGAATTTGAAGAGTAATTTGTATCTTAAACCCACTACTGCTCATTGGGTACAGTTGATAATATCTTTCTGCCTATTCATATACCTTCAGGGTTTCAAGACAGGAAATAACTGCTGGAAATGTATGTTTTTCTCTGACCTTACAGCTGGAGATCCTCCTATATGAAAACATATATTTCTTTTCCTCCCAAAGGCCTGCAGAGACAGTCTCATCTCCATGCCAGAGATCCAAAACTCAAGCTGAAGAGATCTTAAGCCTCCTTCCTTCAGTGGACTCCCTTTGAGCAGGAAGCTGCACCAGAAGACCTCTGGAGATCCCTTCCAGCTTCTTTGCTCTGTGAGTGGTGGTTACTCAGTGGTTCATGCATGTGTCTCATGTGAATTGTGTGAATCATGTGATTTCTGAAGGAGTTAAAGGGGTAATAGGTGATGTAAAGGGTTGGGAGAAGATGCCAAAGGCACAGATTGCCTTGGGTGACATCTGTCAAAACTTCTAGTACCTGAACTAAACACCTCACTGAGGAACAGTGTTGTATATGAAGCTTTCTTCCGGCTAGTGCTGTTGATGGGGAGTACACATCTTCTGGACTGGTGTTACTGAGAGCTTGGTGGAGGAGCAGCAGTAGAGAGTCTGAATAGATGCCATATATTCCCAAGAGCCGTCTTTTTAGGAGGGCAATAACCAGCATATCACACAGCCACCTTGTGGGTTGATCTTCCTGCTGTGTCGCAAAGCAGAAGGCAAATGAAGGCAGAAAAATCATCAAGACTTCTTTTTTCTCAACTGCACCATGACTGGTATGTCAAAGAGGATGATATGCTTCAGCCATTTAAAGACAGGCTAGTAATTTTATTTCCTATTACAGGGACTGAGTGTCTACTAAGAGCGTTCTTTAAATGCGGAGTGCTATTTAGTTGGGGGTTTTTTACCTTCTGGCATATAGGCAAATATAACTTAGTCATGTGCAAGCATTTAAGCTACTAACACTCAGTAAGTTCTAAAATAAATGAAAATATTTGGGTTCAAAGTAGAAATGCCAGCGTAAAGGCACTCAGGTATGGGTTGTACCAAGCAGAACTGTAAGTTCTTTTTACTGTTTTATGCTAAAATGACACGAATTGGCATAAATCTCTGTAGCTGGGGATCTCTTTCTTTCAGTTGTGAGATGCTAGGATATCTAGAATGCCAAAATGTAAAGAAATGGACAGCTGATCTCTCCAGTCGCAGTAGGCTGGAGATGAGCAGGCCTTCACACAGCCGCAGCTGCACACCAGGACATGTGTTTCTTTATTTAACACTTTGGGACTGACCCAACCTGAAATGGATGGACTGCTCAAGAGTATAAAAGTTCTTCTTTGTTCTAATTTTTGCTGCACTGTTTGGTCAGCTTCTATTACAGCTGTCTAATACGATGATAGCCCATAATGTTTGAGTCACCCAATAGTTTCTCCCAAATTAAGTAGAGGGAAAGAACTTAAAATATTTGTAATGCAAGACTACATATCAAGTTATAGCTAACCTCAGTTTGAGATGAAGTCACATGTCCTTAATTTTCTTTTGTAATTGTGGAAATTTTGGTTTGACTGCCACAGGTCGTAGCCCATGGGTTTTTGAGCAGCAGGCTGATAACACTGTAAGTTGTGATTGTGGGACTGAGAGATAGGAATATCCTTTAGAATGTGAGTAATAGATAGAAATGTTTTCTACAATGACCAAATATTATTTTTCATCAGCCCCCTAAAAAGTTTTAACCTGCCCTAATTTTCTCCATTGAATCTAATAGAACTGGATTAAACTACAGGGGAGATGAGAACATAAATTTGATTCCTTTCATTCCATGTAATATTAGGGTTTGTATTCTTTCAAGCTGTAATAACCTCTAGACTTCAGCAAAATTGAAAACCTTTAAATAGCCTTTCACAACCTTTCAGTGCAGTAATGAAGTTTTAAGTGCTCACTGGGGATTTTTAGTTCAGAAAAATCTAAGCACGAGTAGATATTAAAATCTAATGTTTACATCAACTCTTTTAAAGCCTAATGGGTTTTTCTGACAGTGTAATTTTTAAAAGGTTGGGTTTCATTTATTGATATAGTATACTCACTTTGGAAATCTTTCTTCTTTAAAAACGCTGGTGGGAACCTTATACTTTGTTGGAGCACCTGAAAAGCCAGCTAGAACAAGGAAAAGAAAAACTTGCCAAGACCTGACTAGAACAACAAGCAAGTTAAAAAAACCCCAAACCCACAACTCATGATTTAAACACCATAGGAGGCAAAAAACAAATTAAGGATGTAGATTCCCTGTGTGCACATAATTAGAAGTATGTGAGTCACTGGAGTCAGCACGGTTGCTCATCTACCTAAAGACCTGGAGAGGATGTCTGGCTGCACTTGACTCGGGGAGTAGCTAAGCCGATTTTACTTGTTTATTTGTTTGTTTGTTTGTTTGTTCATTTATTTATTTATTTATTAAGCTGTTGCTCAAGGGGGTGGCAGTGGGGAGAGAAAATTGCAGGGTGAATTTACACTGATTAAAGAAACACAGCCTGTGTACACAGGCGTTTCTGAGGCACAGTGTGGGACTGCAAGGATTCTGGGGTTTTGTGCTGCTAAATTAGTGGTGAAAGAAGGATCTGAATTTCATTGAGACAGTAACAGTGTAAGTCCCAGAGGGATATTTTTCATTGCTGTATTTCTCTATATACAATGTTTTATACTTTTTTTTTTATTATGCATACAGTTATTAGTACTTGCAGGAAACATATAGTAAGGTGACTTGTAGGTTTGCTTCCTGTTATAATAATCCATTTAGATGGCACTTACATATCTTTTGTTGATAGTTTTTCATCTTCTTAAATAATAAAATAAAAAGCAGAAGGAAATACAGAAACAAGAAAATAAGAAAATGATCAAAAATTCTTGTATGTGACAGATAAAAGTCCAGTTCTTCTAAAGAAAAAATTTACAGCACACTTTCATTAAGAAAATAAGCATGTAGGAGAGAGAGGATTTGCTTATGAATATCTCTTAAATACATAAACATATGCAAATGAAAATGAACAGGTCCCAGTATAGATATATATGTAATAGCAAAACATCCCATGGCTGGTTTCTAATTTCTGGCTAATTTTGACTCATCAGTGTGTGCTTAACTTGAAGAGCATGTTTATATCTATTGGTTAAACAAAATGCTATTGGGCTAAGTACCACTGCAATGTCCCAAGCTACCTACTGAACTCCCTGTTATAGATCCTTGTTTATCCATTCAGGACAGCGTTAGCTTCACAGGGAAAGGAGCCTCCTCACTTGTCTATGTTGCTCTTCTTTTGCCCTCAGACTGTACTTCACGGGAAAGTGCAGGGAGAGTCACAGATTGATGGTTGAAAATTAAGAGTTAAAAACAATTAACAAAGAGCATGAAGGCCTGTAGTCAGTGCCTTGCTGTTCCAGTTTCGGGCAGACATCCTTCCTCTGTCCGGCACTGCTGGTTCAACAAAAGCACAGTATTAACACATCAGAGTATGTCAATTGTTGAGCAGCGTGCAACGGCACAACTCTTCATTCTTCCAAAGATGAAAGACTTTAGGTAAAGGGAAAAGCCAAGAAGCCAGAGAAGTGTTCACAATATGGAAAACAAGGCCTTGGAGAGAGAGAGAGAAAACCTGCAGTGAAAGAGTTTTGAGAGAGACATTGGTGGTTCAGAAAAAGTAGTCATAAGAACATTGCAGAGAGAGACTTAATTAGAAAGTTTAAGAGACTGAAATGTGGGATTTCCCATTTCACTTGTCATGTGATGCTCAGTATTAAATACTCCAGCTGATGGAGGTATTTTCAAGGAGTAATTTGAGCACCTTTCATGGATGTGGTTCCAGCTGCTGCTTCTGTGAGGGACACAAAGCTCCAGTCAACTTTCCTCCTTATCTCCAGATACATGCACTTTCTGACCATGTGAATGTAGCTTTCTGCAGCACATAAGGTATAGAAATGCAGTGCCAGCAGAGCACTTGCCTTTCATTTTGCAGGCAAAAGTCCCATTCACATTTCTTTCCGGTAGATTTATTTAAATCAATCTTGGGCAGATAGGAGATGGACAAAAACAAAAGGTTAGGATCAAGAGGGAATGCTGACAGAGAAGAAAAGCAAGTTAGAAAGAACAATTGAGACCTAGAATGAAAAAATGACAAATGGATTACCCAGACCTCTGTTCTCACACAGTAAAAGAAGGAAGCAGGGAAATGAACAAAATGGAAAAAGCAGTGCAGAGAAATGATAGCTTAGGGATATGAAAAGTTCAGAACAGCTGCAAACACATGCTGGGCCAGCTCCTTCACTTGGTGTAACTACTGATTTAGTAGGTATCTGGAAGTGGCTTTATCAGAGTGGGCATGTGTGTCAGACCCACAGAGGGAAACGGAGCCAGTACTTGTACAGTAGGTCCTGGTCTTTCCTTCAATGATCTGAAGCCCACTCTTGGGAAATTTTTGTGCCTCTGCCATTCCCCACTGGCTCCCAGCCTTACACTCGGGTGGAATAGAGCATGAAATTCCGGCAGACCAAAATGAAAGCAACAGTGGCAAATGAAAACACTGCTGATGGATACAGGCTAATGGGCTTCAGAGAGAATAATCTGAGTTTTCATGCACATTGCTTCTTTGAAATTATCTGTTAACCATCAAGGAAAAAGACTAGGATATCATTGTGGACAGGCCACTCTAAACCTCTGCTTAATGTGGAAATGTAAAGCAGTCGATTAAGAAGCAGCCTAGTTAAACTGGTTTTTTTAATGAGCTGGATACAGAATAATACTGAAAACATCACCTCTGCCATGATTCAGAAAGATTCCCATCTCCCTACAGCTCCATGCTGTTTTTCACCCAAAGCAAATTTGCCTTGGAAAGAAGTTACAAGAGGGAAGGTCTTCAGATGACAGATTTATAGCACATTTTAAAACAGAATGAGATTTCAGGTCAACCATATGATCTTACAAGGTCCCTTCTAGCATGAGCTGTTCTCTGAGCCTATGATTTTGAAATAAGAAGAGGCTGAAAAGTACTGGGAAAGTTATATGCGGACAGGGTACTGCCCAGCAGAGGTACTTTACTCCTGTGTCCTTTTTTGCTTAACAACCTATGTGAGAGGACAAAGATGAAAAACAATGAACTTAAAAAAAAATTAAACATGTGTAGCTAATTTATCCAGTTGATAAAGATACCTCCAGTTCCTGCAAGTTGAAACAAGAATTGAACATTTACAAGGGCAATGAAAGCTTCCATGCTATCTTCAGATAGGATACTTTTTTCACACTTATTATTTGTGATTTTAAAAATTGAAGTTGCTAGGCATGAACTAGTTGCCAGGTGTATGTCTCCATTGCAGAAAGGAGTGCTGTGCAGATCTAATTGAATTAACTGAAAAAGAGGTGATGCACTCTCTGTGACTCCTGGCACTTGAAATTACTGTGTTAATTATAAAGTTTGGGACAGACTCCATGGCACTGCCACTTTAAAAATGACAATACAAGCTACGAACTTCTCTTGGCAGGGATTAGCTCATATGTCTTGCACCCTTCTCTGATCTTAGAATCACATGAAAAATAGACTGAGTTTAAGATATCCTAATATGTTTTTCCTCAACAGAGCTGGACAAAAAAAGCTGTGTGTCCTCATGTACTTTCATCTGTCTTTAGGACCAAAGAATGGACATTCCACAGCCTACCCATTCACTACTGTCTCTGTTCTTTTTGGTTTTAAAAACAGCCTTTTTTCCTTTGATGATTCTAATTGTCTCTTTCAGTCTTATGAAATGATTTATTGTAGAACACTCTTATTTGTCTTTCAAGATGTTCTCCGATGGCATATAGTTTTGTTCCATTTCTTCAAAATTCAGCGTACCATTTAACTGGAGATTTTCCAGTGATTGATGATTATTTTTTGCATATCTCTATGCTTTTTGACCTCTCATCACATATTTTTTGAAATAACTGCACTTTCTTGATTCACATTAGTGAGGGGTATGCTTTTTAATTTTTTCACCGTTCTGTCATGTAGGTGGCTAATGAAAACATCAGAAAACAGCAGACTCAGGTGTAATGCACTGCAGAGCCACATTTGATATAGTCCTCTGCTTGTGAATCAACCACTGGTAGCGACATTTAAACTATGTTTTTCCAGCAGTTTCACCACCCTGAAAAAAATTTCCCCAAAAAACTTTTTCTCAGCTTTCTTCTAGATGGTTTCAAAAGCCTTATTGAAGAGATGGTATTTGACATCTTCTATAACTTACATATCTACTCGTCAGCCTCCTGTCACAGGAAGAAATGAGTCTGTTTTGGTGTGATTTTTCCCAACAAGTCAACCCAGACTGTTTTCATCTTGTTTTCTTTTCAGGACTTGTGGAAAGTCCTTTGTTTAATTGCTTGTTTCAGTGCTTTTTAGGGGAGTTGAAATTGGGCTAGTAATTCTTCATTTTCTGCTTTATAAATACTGGCTTCCTTATGGCCCTTGCCAGTTTTCCAATATCTCACGAGTGAACCATGAATCCTCAAACACAGTGGCTAATGATTCTGACTTTGCTTTAGCCAGGTATTTAAATATAATAATTGAACAAATTGTGTTTTAACCTCTTATCTGTATTAACCTGAGATATTATCCCAAGGCCATCGGTGTTGTTGGCTACCAGCTTGTGTCTGGCCTCTCTAGTAAAGAGATGCAAAAAAACAGTAAACTTGGATCTTCTCATCACTACCTGTTGCTGATTTTTTCCTTTTTAATTTGTGTTCCAACATTTTTTCATCTTCTTGTATAACTAATACTCTTGAATGATTTCTAGTTACGTACCATGTCACTTCATTGTTGTATCTCATTTCATGCTTTTGTGAGCCTGTCATCTTCGGCTGTTTCTGGAAGCCTGTATGTAGAGCAAATATAATTTTTGCCTCCTGTATGTCTTCCAGTATTTTTACTAGGTGAAACGATTATTGTTTAGTGAACTTTTTCTTCCTTATTTTCTCCTTATTATAGTTTGTGTTTGTGTCCTAAGTACAGTCAAATTGGGGAACTGCTATTTCTCCTCCAGTATTTTTCCCTTTCTACTTAGTTCCTGAAGAGCTGACCAGTCAATTTTTTGAGGTTATTGATATCTTGCAGTGCATTGGTTTCTGTTTTGCTGTTCTTTCTCTGTAATGATGTTCACTTGAGATGTTTTCTATATTCGACTTTTCTAATTACTCATGTCATTAGAATCAAATACAGAAATTTTTTTTCTGGAGGTTTCATTGCCATCTGCATTTAGTTGTTGTTGCCAGAGTATCTGAGGGAGAATTGGAATCTGTGTCCCGGAATATCCAGTTTCCATTAGTTACATATGTAGCTGAAATTCTTAAATGACTCTATGTCCTTTCATTTTAATGGTTCTGGTCATGAAATTACCTTCTACCAGACCATTCTGTTTTGCTGAAGTTTTATAGATTCCCCACTATTTCCTCTTCTCATTACTCAAGAGCTCTTCAGCTACTCAAAAGTCCTCTCCTGGGATCTTCGGGCAAATAAATATGTCCTCAGTGTTAGAAATACCAGATTCTTCCTTTCTCCTCTACCTGCACTCCTTAAGAAAGTTTTTTACCACTTCCTGTGTAGGTTCTGAGAAAGTGGTTGCATTGAGCCTCTATGCCATGTAAGCAGTAATTTTGATCACGTTTTAAGACTTCAGTCCTCTTTTATATTCCACTGTATGTTTATTCCACATCCTTGGTATGTAGATGTCAAAGATAATCACTGAATTTGATACGTTATTCTCTTCTCAGCATCTGTGGCTTGACCAGATATCTCCTGCTAATGGTTATGCATGGTGACTTGCTTGCTTTGTCACCTCTCCCTTTCAGTGCCCAGGACAGCTTTAGTGGCTCATGTGCAAAGATTGACCTCTGGTGGATTAGAGGAGCTACTGGTGTGACCCGTTTGGGTTGTTCCTGCATTTCCTACTTAACTGCATCTCCTGTATCACTGTACACTTTGGAGCTGTGGCTCCTGATAGTGGTAGGTGAGACTGTACTTGGAGTTTCCCACCTCTGTATGAGCTGGAGCTTGATGGCTCCAAAGGTGAGCCATCTTTCCAAGTCTTGCTACTACATTTATCTTAAAGAATAAACCTGAGAGCTTTAGATGTCTTTTATTTATAAGCACAGTACAGGAAGGAAATTTCAGCAAGCATAAAGCCGAGTGGAGCAACTTACCTGCAGTTGCACCAGGTGTCCATCTGTGTTACTCATGCATGAACCCAAAACGAGTGGTTACTAGTGGGAGAGCTTGTGAGTAACTGAAAATCCCACTGTCTTGAGCTTGTTATGTAGGTTCAGAATTTCACTTTCCTTGTAATTATTTTTCTTTTTTTTTTGTATAATTTGAGAATTTTATTATTTTTCGTCTAGAATATGTGTTACCAAATTAGCTCTGCCCTTAACTATTCAGCATTTGCCTCTGCTTCCTTTAGCCTGGTGACATCAGCAGAACAAGTGTATGCCCAGCACAATGTAAGTCAGCATGCTTATTTTTAGATTTTTCAAGTCTTAAGACTGTCTGTGTTTGCTTAGGTACTTCAGTTTCCACAAAACCACCTCTGTGGGCAGTGATTTCTCAGGCTTGTTCTTCAGGAGATGATGCACATGCATTTCCAGGATGGAATAAAGAACATGGAGCAAAAACAATGACTTGCTTTGGGGAACACCTGGGTTGCTATACTGCTTGTGTGCCACGGGGGTGCCAAGGAGAAGTGTCCAATGCAGGGTGTGCCCACTGATGTACCTGCCCCCAGGTTGTACTGGAATTGGTCCTCCTCTGAATACCAGACATTTTGGTGAGAGAGCAAGACATGGGGATGGAGGAGGAAACTGGGTCTTACCCAAGTGCCTCTTGATGATACCAGTCACCTCACCCTGGTGGGGTTCCTTGTGTCAGCAAAGAGAGGAGAGGAATCCAGGAACATCTTTTCTCCTGTTATATCTTTTCTTTAAAATTGATTTTTATGAGGGATTCTGAGAAGCATATTTAAGTGGACAAGCTGGGTGGACATGAAACTGCTGTTGTTTCTGTTTTAACTTTATTTTCCTGCTGTTGGAGATTTATTTTTTAAATTGTGTGTAAATGCATTTCCCATGCTACCGTGAAAGATTGAGTTAGTTAAGAAGTGCATGAGCTGCCTTTATATTACAGACTCAGATTGGATAAATAAGGGGAAATTCTGGGGCTGGGGAGTGACGGCAGAGGAGGTTGAATTACAGGCAGTAAATGTTCCTGAATCCTATACATTTTAAATAACCCAAAAAAATTATCTTTTTAAGGTCTTTTCTTTTGTCCGTGCATTGTGTGGAACTGCTCTGATGGATGAGACTACAAAGCCATGGGGAAATTCTTCAAAGGTCTTGCACAATCTGGAGCCTTGGTGTGCTTTGATGAATTTAATCATATAGAGCTGGAGGTAATTGTAGTACCAGTTTCTCAGCAAAGTTAGTATTCAATGAAAGTGACAAGCTTGACAACTTCATTAACGGCACTGACATTAACAATATTGACTGAATTTTACTGTTAAATGAAAAAAAAGTACCATTTTAGTAAAATTTCATAAAATACAACCAGTTTTCTGTGGCAAATCTCTCCTTTTGATTTTCTTATGGTTTCTGCATTTCTTACTGAAAATAAAGCAGAGAAATATTGCTCTTGCAACCTTCTGAGCATAGTGACAGAGGGAGGTTTGTGGGGAGACATTGTATTTTGTTCATGATAGATTAGTGGCGAGATTTCTCTTTCGCACGGGTATGCAACTGCCACTCATAGTGCTTTGAAAGACAGGAGTTAACTTCCATCTTCAGAAAGCTCACAGCCAGAGACAGACTGCTCTAATAGCACATTTATTATTTTGCTGAGGAGGGGGGAGCAACAAAAACCAAAAAAACAGCCCTGCAACGAGGGATCTGCAACAAATGAGAGGTCTGGGGTTTAAGACAGTAATTTATTGCACTTACACAAAGTGTAATTAAGTGCCCATATTGGGAGATACTATATTTTTTTTATCCCATATTGGGAGATAATATATTTTCTTGTATAAGCTGATCTGATTGGTCTTTTATAGCTCCAACATCTTTCTGATTTTTTTTTTCTTTTGGAGTCACAGCTGCAAGCAACCCTAAGTAGAAGTTATAGACATTGAATTAGTTTATAACCATTCATTTAAATTTCTGCTTCTGAAGTGGCACAGAAACTGGCTTTAAAAATACAATATGCTTGCTGTATTTTCCATTATCTTGTATTAGACCATTAGAGATACATGGCTATTTCTGAAAGATGCTATAGTTTTAGTATTTTCATTCATTTAGCAGGTTATCCCTATTTGATGCATAGGGAATTTTTCAATGCACTGGGCAATTTATTAGCCTAAGGATGTGATGGATTTTTGTTTTTATTACATTAATAGTGCATTAAAACGCCATTTTGAAGTTTGAAAAAAAAAAGAGCACTGTATTTCAAACTAAAATCATGTCAAAGGTCTTCTTTTGCACTTCACTTTGATGATCTTTGTATCTGTTCAACAAATGTTTATCCTTCAGACACCAGGTCTGAGCAGATGTGGGTGTAGGAAGATATGTCTGTACTCACCTTCAGCTATGTTTATTATCAACAGTTTTGGTGAGCTGGAGGAGTGGAGCTGTCAAACAATCCAAAAGGAACCAAGAGTATAATCACTTCACTACGATGGACAAAATTATAGGATCATTTCTTCCTTATTGCTGTTTTGCTTCTCGGCTAGACTTAAAGAGATTTTCTCCCTAGATCACAGTACCACAGAGAGCAACTGTGCCTGCATTGGTTCTTTTTCAATAAAGAGGCAGCAGGTACCCCTTTTTCTATTAGAGTGCAGCATACACCAAGTAAATGCCTGAGTGAAATCTCTTTTGCCTTTGTGCACCTTTTTCATTCGCCCACTGACAGGAGATCCCTCAAGACCAGCACTAAGCTCCTCTTCATTAGAACCCAGTTTTCAATTTAATTTTTAATTAGAATGGATGACTAGGATACTCACCATTCCCTGTAATTTCTGCATGCCACTAATCAACAACCAGAAAAAATACTTCTTTTTAAATTTATTTATTTCTAAAAACTAAGTTCCTTTTCTGTAAAATGTTTGTTGCTTCTAGTTAAAATTATTCTAGCTCTTCTTATATAGTTGCATTTTTGAATGGGTTTCATGCTTGCAAAAGTTATGTTCTTTTTTCATTATTTTAATGTAAGGTCACCTAAAACTTGGATTCTTACGTTAGCATAGGGCTAAGGGGCAGTTAAAGTTAAACTACACACATGTGCAGTCCTAAATGTGTTGTGGTTTTAGCCCTTCTTTGACTCATAATGAAATATTATTTAATGTTAATATATGATCAGAAACTGGATATAATGATATCTACTTGATGAGAGTCAACTGAAGGATTAAAGCTATCCAGTGTTGATTTTACTTGTCTTTTAATCTTTTTGTTTGTTTGTTTGTTCAGTTCTGAGACCTAGGCTGCATGTATTCCAGCTGGCAGATAAAACATTAGATCTAAATATGACCTATGTGGTATTTCTAGTCCTCAAATTGCTGAAGCTATTTATTTCCAAAGAAAAAAGTATCATACTAATGGAAAAGATCTTTATCTAAACAAAGGTCAATATGTCTGATTAAGAAGTTTTTCAGCCTCTGGCACACACAGGCTGCCATAGGCACAGTGAGATGTTAAGGGATAACTTCGGTAGAGGCCACGCATATATTTGAATGATCTGATACAATTTGAAGGGTTTTTATAGCATATGTAGATCAGTGCCTGGAAATCCAACAGAGGTCAGTGGGTATTTTATTCTGGTTCATGTTTTTGTTCAATCCTTGCAACCACTCCCAGACACTGCTCATTATCACTGCAATTTCCTGGCAGTAAGACAGTTGGCTGTGTTGGAGCACTAATATCAGAGCTGTGAGTCAGGAAAGACTTTGGGTTTGCTAAGGCTTTTTCCTGTCTGAAAAAGAGCTCAGGTCTAATACAGTGCCTCATCTGAAGATTACAATTTTTAAAAAATCATCTTTACAATATGTCCAGTTTCTTCCCTCAGTCCAGTACTGTGACATGTTGACTCATCTGCTATCATCCACTCCTGAACCTAGAAATTCACAAAGTTATTAATTTTTTCTTTTGTAAGTGTTGAAATGGAATAGATTAAAACACAGAGACTGTAAATGTCCTGTAGGGAGAACCATTGGGAATTCCACTGGGAATTTTGCCATTAAAGTGTGTATATCCAAAATTTTGTCTCATTATCTTTAATTGCTATTCAAAAACTCTGATACTATCAGTCTTAATTTTGTATAAGTATCTACACAGGAACACTTAGAATACATGGTGGAGGATTTGAAATTTCTAAATATTTTTAAACTCACCCACTGGAACATTTTCCTTGATGTCATACTACAGGAAAGAATAAATGGGAGAAATAGGAAATAAAATATTCCCTTAGAATTCTGAGTAATGAGATCTAAATGACAATAAGTTCACTGGTGTGTTACAAGGTCTGAAACTGTGTAAAGGCAAGTATTTACAAGAATTTCAGACTGTGGAGAAAGCTGGCTAGTGTGCCACTGCATCACGCCAGATATTACATTGTAATAGATCACACAATTCAAACAACGTCAGAATTTCTCTCATTTCACAGAAAGATATTATGCTGGGCCTCTGTACTTAAAAGAAAGTAC
Organism: Phainopepla nitens; assembly: GCA_013400175.1. Taxonomy (NCBI): domain Eukaryota; kingdom Metazoa; phylum Chordata; class Aves; order Passeriformes; family Bombycillidae; genus Phainopepla; species Phainopepla nitens. Next base: position 795,808 of record VXBQ01000187.1, read on the forward strand.
TCTTTGACACCACCATAATAACAAGAAAAGTAATATTCTAACAGGAAAATGAAATAGGATGTTGTGCTGGTAGATGGCAAAAGAAGTGAACTCTTTTGCAAGTATATTCCCTAAACTAAAGATGAAAACCTATTTAAGTTCTGTAATAACTATTCTAAGAGAAAGAAATCCAGCCTTTTGCTTTCTGACACCAAAAATGCTTGTTCTTCATAATAAAGTATTTGGATTACTAGCCTCAGCTGTTCTTTCTCTTTCTCTTTTTTCTTTTTTNCTTTGCCTTCTATTGTGCACTTTTTCAGTGTCTGGAAGAATGCAAAAACTTCTTCTTGCCATTGAGCTAGTGGTTGGTTTTGAGCTAATATCTGCTTTGCTATTGGTACTTATAAATAAGGGAAATTGATGGAATTATCTTAAAGCAGAGCTTTACTTTCAATTAGCATCAAGTAAAACAGGAAGGCTCTGTTTTTTGCCTGCATACACCTGTTTGATTTGAACCACAACATGTACTTTCTCTCATTGCCAATATTTGTATTTCCCGAACAGTACAACCCTTCTCTTCCCAGCTTCTTAACCTCACCTACACAATCTCTGCCGCTAATTAATATCCGGATTGGGTTCCATGTCTCCACATTATCTTGTAGAAGCTGCAGCATGCACACAGCTCCAAATTTAATGCTGTCTTCATAACCACATGCTCTGCTGTGTGACAATGATAAAAATTTTCATTTTAAATTTGAAAGTCCTCAAAAGAAGACGTATTAGTGCTCTCTCCCACATCCAAGGAAAGGTGAGATATTCCTTGATGGAACGTATCTTCTCAGTGATGCCAGGGCAACTGTCCACTCCCAGGGCTGTGATTTAAACTGTCACTAAGGAGTGACTTGTGCTGTATGCAAAGGCTCCTGTATTGCAAGATCATCTCCTACTTTTGAAAATCATTAAATTTTAGAAACAGAAATACTGCTTACTGGGAGGCGATCATTTCCAGACAATGTCTTCCAGACCAAAATCACCAAGACAGCTTGTATCTTTTCTTTCTCCATGACAGAGGCAAGGGAAGATCCATGCTGCTTTCAAGTGTGATTCCCTCATCTGTAACCAGTACCCCCACCTGTAACCCACTCTGGTCTGTTGCTCTTCATGCATTCAAAATACTGGTAAAATACATTCTGATACCACCTCCAGCTTTTTTGCCATCCTTAAAAGATGTGACACCCTCTAATATAGGATATGGTTAATTGAAGGCATTCAGTTGAGCAGGTAGAGTGCTAAGGAAATCTTGCACCACAAACTTTATACTGCCCAGTGTTGATTCTGTAAATTTTGTGCATGAATTCTTTTAAAATTGTGCTTTACCAGCAGTTAAACATTATCTGGTGTGTATTTCTGTATATCAGTGATGGTTGTCTATTTACGTTAATTTTGCTATATTTTTTATTTTATGGGAGCTCACAAGGCTGTTCCATTTTCTCTATTATGTGACATTCTCCTGTGCAAGGTACCACTTTACTGTTTCTCTGTTTAGTTTTTTTAATGACCTTGTGTTTACACAGCAGCCTTGCAAACAGCATGCCGTCATCATTTTTTCTTACAAATGAAACAAATAGCTGACTTTTCCTGTTCATTTTCCAAATGTCACTATAAATTCAGCTGGTTATTATCCAATGAAACTATTCTGAGTAGGTTCTGCTATTTACTTATTTCCATAAGCAAACTTTTAAGCTCATTTGTCCTGTTTTTAACATTTTCAGTACTCTTTCTTTGAAAGCTTCAAGAAAACTATGGATAATTAGTTTAAAGCCTGAAATGCCATTTTTTCTTATGTTTTGTCTTGATATTCATGGCTACAGGAATGCCATGTCAGCTATTTGTAAGTTTGTGGGGTTTTTTAAATATGAAAACATATATTTTTATGCTTAAAAGTAGTATAAGTAAAAAAAAAACCTTCTCTATACCCTCCTAAAATTCTCCTGCAATGTGACTCTCACTGTCTTTTACATCAAATGTGTTCAGTTTAGAAGGCTGAACATGGAGCATCTAAAGATCTAACATCTTAAGATGGATCTGGACCTCTTTCTGCTGCTTAAAATTTAATGCACTGCAAATAGTGTGCACTGGGAATGCTTGCCAGCACCTTTGCTAACAATTCAGAAGGCAGAGGAGGATTTGGATCATTCCTCCAAAGCACTCATTAAAAATTTTCAACATATATGGAGTAAAGCAACTTGAAATCGTAACCTTACAGCAGTCAAAGGAAGTGTGGCCATTAATTTCAAAGGCATTATATGTTCCCTTGTTAATTTAGTGATGCATATGATGCATGTGATGCATGTTAATTTAGTTGTCATGTGGCTAATGAAAAGAGCTACTCCAACTGGTTTACTTGACTGTGCCTTGAATCTCTTCAGATTTCAAAACATGTACGTTGTCTGCTTTTGTATTTTTTTTTTCTTTTCCCTAAAGTCCTATAAAAAAATTGAATCCTATTGGACTGATGTTTTGTTTAGGATAGTGATCCTATATTTAAGTGAGCGATTCACATTTCAGTGTAGTATTTGGACATATTTCATATGGACATATTTAGACATATTTGGACATATATCATGGACATATTTCCAAGTTTATATAGAAATCCACTTTAAAATCTGTCTTCCCTTGCTGTGTTTCCGCATATGTGGGAGTAGATATTCTTAATGTCCCAAAGATGGCATTTTAGCAGATGACTTCATTATTCTGGCCATTTTGAATTTAACTCCCCACTAATTTTTCAAAGGTCTTCATTGTTTGTCATTTAATGTATGTGAAATTTGCACTCAGGTAATGGGACCAATATGTTTATAGCATGTAAAAGACTCACTTGCATTTCAACAATGTGTTTGACTTTGCTGGTATTTATTTAAAGTATATAAATTTTCCCAACTGATGACCACATGTCTGTGGATATATTTTATCCTAGTGAAAGGTTGCAATAGCTTCCTCAAAAAAAAATTCATGTCATATTTCATTTCTTCACACAGCTAATGTTGAGACCGTTGTTGTAGGGCTTTTCTTTTTAAACTAGGAGCTAAAGCCAATGTTTATTTTCTTACTTGCTTAAAAAGAAGACCTAGGTTGCTATACTTAAGTGTACTGGCCTTTTTCCTGGATAAACAGGCTTCTAGTTAACTCAAATGTTTTAAAGGATTTCCTCTGAAAAAGTGTATTCTTCTGTTGGAAAGTTTTATTTCCTTACCTTAAACAGGACCAGAATTTAGAAGCTTGAAAGCAGGTCCCATGGATTTTCTAGAAGTCCCTCATCAAGTAACCAATAAATAAATTTGGCCCAAAATAGGGATTTTTAGGGGAAGGAGGATTTGCCTGGGCAGTTGACTTCTGAAAGAAAAATCTTTATTCTTTCCTCTTATGAAGGGCTGTTGATGAAACAAATATAAGGAATTCTTGGCAAAGGGAAAATAAAGGATTTCTAGCGTGCAAGTAGAAAAAATATGTCTTTTCATGAAGCTAATGATGTTGTGTGTTAAAAGCAGAATTCAGGCTGGAGTTATATTCTTAGCGTGATGATTTCCTACCTTATGCCATCAAAGACTTACAAGCATCATTTTGACTAAACTACCACTTGAAAATTAAAATGGGGGGAAACACCAGCAGTAAGATAAGACCTCATGAGTAGGTATTGTGCTGTCTTTTCCAGAGTGGGATGCAGATCTCGAAGAGTGCAGTGACAGCGGTGGAGACGTGATGAGGTGGAGTGTTTCAGGATGAAGAGGAATTACATCCTGAAGGCAGTGGGAGCAAGCACTGCTCTGGAGGCTGCAGGCACTACCTACACAGGTACCCCAACCCAAACTAAGTAGGTACCTCTTTCCCCTTTTTTTTGCTCTCTCTTGGTTGCTTATTTCAATTCTTTTTTTAAAACCACATTCCTAAGCAAGATAGCCCTTGATGTAAAAATAAACACAACAAAATCCCAAACTACTAAGCAAATTTTCTGTCTGCTACCCCAGTTTCAATAAACTAGTAGCTTCTTTTCAGCTAAGGAATTTATTTTTGCCTATTACGGTTCTAAACAATAGGTTACTACTGAGTAAATTTTCTGTCCGTACCCCAAATTGGATAAACTAGTAGCTCCTTTTCAAGTAAGTAATTTATTTTTGCCTATTAGAGTTTTAAGGAACAGGTTATAATTACAATGCTCATATTAAGAAGGGGCTGTTTATCTACATTCCTTTTAATACAACATGGTGAAAATGATTAAAAGTCAAAATAAAATGGAATATTTATTATTTTGCCCATCTGTTACTTACAGTTAGGTTTTGCATCCCTGGACAGTGAGGAAAATAAGTTTGCATTAATTAATTCAAGCAATTCTCTGTTGTGCTACCCAAACACAGTGTGTAATATTTGCAGCCTATTTCAGCTCTCAAAAAAGGTTGAAGGGAAAAGATAGAGAGATATATATTTCAAGAAGTGAAATGACAACAGGGGGATATTTTAGGAATGATACAAGCTGTGGTTTGGGTTGTTTGTTTGGGGTTTTTTTGCTTGATTTTGGTAGGCTTTTTGGTGTTTTTTGTTTGGTTGGTTTTTTGGGGTTTGTTTTTGTTTTTGTTTTTAACTTGTGGAATTGCCCTCAAACACACATAAAAAAGCCCCACAAACTGTAAAAATAATAGCTGAACTTCGTCCCGACTATCTGCAGTTAAGTTGGAAGCAATGCATCATTCTGCCTTCTTTTTGCCCCTGCCCTGTATGACAGCACTATATCTTTTATACGAGATTTCCAGTAGGTAACCTTGTTACTTTGATGAAATATCTTTGAGAGGTAGGTTCACAGAAGAGAGTTCGCTAGTGTTACTGTCATAAAATGGAGTTTTAAAAGAAAAAAAAGAATGGAAGCTGCTTGCTCTTTACACTTAGGGAAGGTTTCGTTTCACTCCAAAGCATGATGATTTCTTGCATAATCCAAATAGAAGTTATTTTTCCATCAACTAAACTATTTTTTTGGACTAGTTTAGTTTAGTTTAGTTTAGTTCTTACTGTCTCATTTCAGAGCTGTGTCCAGCAGCATAGTACAGCGTGCAAGACGTATCACTACTTCTCTACACACACTATCCACACTCTAGATTAGGAAAAAAGGAAAAAAAAGGACTACTGGGATCCTACCAACCTCCAGCAGGATTTCAAGGTGGTCTACACTGAAGACTGAAAACAGGAGTCAGCAGAGCTCTAGTATCCATTGTAAAACAAAACATTATGTATCTTGTGGCAACTCATCAGCTTTTCTTTTTACCAAACTTGTTGGTAAACCATAGAGAAACAACGCCTTGTAGAAAAGCAAATATTTCATCTAAAACTGAACTGTCTCAGGTAAATAAATTTTTTAAAGGTAAATTTCTTGAGATTTGCCATTACATTCAGGAGAGATTTATCAAACATTTTTCTGTGGGTAATTTTAGAAACTCCAACTAGGGAAATATTTTTACAGCTAAATAAGTAGCTCAGCTTCACTGGGAAGCAGGCTACAGAGAGTGAAAACACTGACAGTTTTGCTGAGATAGTTTCATGGCCCTCAAGCACAAAGTGATGAGCAAAGAAAACTGCAACTCTTGATTAAAAAGAAATTCACTTATTTAACACTCTTGCTTTTAATATCATTTTAGCCTTCAAGTAGCCAGTGTGAAATGCAACACTGCATGTCTTGCTCATATGCATTAAGTCCTTGAATATGTTCATTTTAATTTAGAGCTGAAGTTTGACCTAATTTAAAGTTTCCCAGTCTTATAATTATAAATTGGATGTATTCCAATGGCTAGTGTTGTGTCAAATATGCTTTTAAAATGAGTTCCAGATTTTAGTTCTTGTCACAAGATCTGTCTTTGCAACCCATGGGTGACAAGGGTAAAATTTGTCCTCATCTTCACTGGAAATCTGAAAGTTAATTTACAGACTTTGGAAGTGTTGGTTTTCAGAAAAACAATCAGAGATGTCAGCTTGCCAAAATTAACTCTTCTTGATGGTAGCACAGGGCATTTTCTCGGAGGCATCTTTTTTTATACTCACCTTCCCTTTGTCTGCTTGTTTTCAGGAGGAGCTGGTGGACAGTCAACCTCTTCCCTCCCTACTGCCAAAATATCTTTTCTGACCATTACAGAAAAAATACCTCTGTGAAATACTTCTGTTTCAAGCCATGAGGTATCAACAACTTCTCTCAAATAGAAAGTTTCCTTGAATATTTATATCCTGCTTTTGCATTGGATAATGCAGATTTGTGCATTCGTACATATGAATGCATAGATTATTCTTACAGAATTTCTCTGTGCAGAGGGCTGTGGGTTTTTGGGGCACTTGGTGGGGAGGCAGGGAGCCAATGCCCTCCTGCAGGAGCCCTGACGCCCTCCTCAGCTGCTGGTCCAGGGTGAGAAGTGCTGCTGAGCCCTCTCAGTCCCTGACAGGAGCACAAAGCAACACATGTTTAATACCTGAACCAAACCAAACACCCTGGCAAAACTGAGTGCTCCACTGCACTCCCTGCTCTCCCCCACTGCAAGGAAGAGCACAGAGGGAATAAAACAGGTACAGAGCACAGGTATTAGATGTGGTTCAGGACACATGGCTAGAGGGTATACTTGTAAAAGTTATAATATACACTAATAATGAATATAAATATGTAATATAATACAAAATTATATCTATAAATACATATTAACAATATGCTTAATTTAACAGTTTTGCAGTTGCATTGTTTAAATAGTAGTGTGATATGTTGTTTTCAAACAAAACCATGATGTTTTGTCAGGATGATTTAAGATCACATCCAGTCAAAATAATCTGTCAAAGAGAATAAGTATGCTTTGGCTGGAAATAGGATTAGCATGTGATTGTCAGAGGTGTAATCCGAGGCACTGGCAATGGAATGTGTAACCATTTGTAACAGAGGGGCTGCCCGAGTTGCCCCAGTGGGCAGGCTGAGCATGGCTGAGCTGGCAGGTTAAATATGTTAGTCCAAAGTTCAGTGAAATAGACTGAGGCTAATGCAGTTAGAGAGTGTAACAGGAGGTCGTAGTTGGAGACAGAAATGACAAAATACCCTCAGAAGTCCTTGAGACAACAGCCAGGTTTATTGTAGCCATCCTCCTCATACAGGAGATTCAAAACTCCCTCCCTCCGACAGGTGAAAAGTCTTGCCTAAAGACTGCCCCATCCCTTGACCCATGAAACATCTACATTTAGGCTTCATGGCATTGGCTGAGAGTGTCTGTGTATGTTTGAATCTAACCTATCTATGTTCACCCAGGGGTCTGTTTCACCCCTAGGCCAGTCTCCCTTGGGGTCTGCTATGGCTGAGTTAACCTTTGCAGCTCCAGATCGGCTGCTACTGTGACAAGAGAGAAGTTTCAGACGCTGCATTTTGGCTCATCATTGAGGAAGTGTGCTAGTGTTGGCTGAGATGGAGTTAATTTCTTTCATAGTATCTAGCATGGGGCTGTGGTTTTGATTTGTGATGAAAACAGTGTTGATAATTCAGGCATGTTTTAGTTATTGCTATGGAGTACTTAGACGGAACCAAGGGCTTTTCTGCTTCTCACACCAGCCTGCCAGNAAAGTCTTGCCTAAAGACTGCCCCATCCCTTGACCCATGAAACATCTACATTTAGGCTTCATGGCATTGGCTGAGAGTGTCTGTGTATGTTTGAATCTAACCTATCTATGTTCACCCAGGGGTCTGTTTCACCCCTAGGCCAGTCTTGGGTAAGATGAAGGAAGAGGGCACATTCAAAATGATGGTGCTTGTGTTCCCAAGTCACCACTTCATGTGAGGGAGCCCTGCTTTCCTGGGGATGGCTGAACACAGACTTGCCCATGGAAAGGGTGAACAAATTCCTTGTTTTGTTTAGTTTGCATGTACGGCTTTTTCTTTACATGTTAAACTGTCTTATCTCAACCCATGAGTTTTCTCAATTTTACTCCTCCAATTCTGTCCCCCACCCCATCGGGGGCAGTAAGTGAGCAGCTGCATGGGAATGAGTTGCTGACCGGAGTTAAACCATGACTGGAGGGGCCTATCAAATGAAAGCTGAGATTTGGGTGCTCCAATAAGTTATTAAGCTGTCATAATTTGGTCTTGTTCATGTGAGAGCTTTTGTGTGTCACTGCTGCTCTGGGTGGACAGGAACCCACTCATCCATTTCGTGGATGCTGAGAAGGGCATGTCTGTGCAATGCTGTGGATTCTTACAGCCCACCCATTTGAACAAGATTTCTTTACCCTCATGTCTTTTTGTTTTACTAGTTGTATTCTCCCTATCGGTCTTGGCTAGTCATGAATATGTTTCTTGATGTTTTACTCTAGGAAAAGCTATATAAGGCTTTCCAGTAGGAGAATCATCCCAGCAAGTCATCTCTAACAGTTGCTTCTTGCATGAGTCAAACCTGAACTGGTATTTCCACTGTATTTAAACAAGCTATGATCTCTGCATATCAGAAATCACATCTCAGTGGAGACTTTATAAGACATACTCAATATGGCCCATTATGGTTGGCAATATGACCCTTTAAATCAAAATTATTTTAGGAGGCTATTTGTTGTCAGAAATGAAAAGTGATATATTCTAAATGGGCTTTTAAACTAAGGAAATAAAGGACTTAGGGCTTCATTGCAGGGCTTGGAAACTCTCCAAGGAAGATTTTTAAAGTTTATATCTTGTTTACTGTGTGTTCTCACTCACATATCTGATAAAATGTTATGTTTTCTTACCTTCACAGCTACTGATAAAAAAGTTTAACAGCTGAATGCAGGAATTTACAAAAGATAATGTCCAGGAGGATATGGAAGATGAACAATGTAACTCATCAAAATTTTTTTTATTTTTACCACCAGTTTGGGTGTAAATTCATGAAGCTCACACCACATTTGGATACCGTTCATTTTGTCTTATCATTTTTTAAGACAAGAGAATGAGAATAAAGCCATTAGTATCTCTGGTTCATGTTTTCCCCATTTTATAATGACACACCAGGAGCCTCATAAGAACTAGAAACAAATGTCTGCAAAAAAACCTCTGGGTTCTTTTTCTTCTTACCAGGTAATTGTACAATCAGAATTGACTTTTAATTTCAATTAGTGAAAAATCTGAAAAAGACATTGATAAAATAAGACACTGAAGATTCTCTTCAAAAATCACTTGAGCATTTTCCTCACATGAAACCCCCAGTTCAGATCCACCTTATATTGTAAATAATAAAGCAGGAGAAATGTTAGTCTTTTCTCACAGCTTAAAAAAAAAAAAAAGTGAATGCTATGCAATAAGGTCTTAGCGCCTATGTTCTGAAAGTATAATCCTACATGAGTAGCATTTTGCTAAATATGAGTAATTTTTTTAATAGTGCTCATGTGCTTAGTTTGTTTTGCAGTCTGAAAGTGAGAGGTGAAACTCATAATGAAAAGAGGTTTTCCCTTGCAGTTGTAGCTGTACCATCTTTCTGAAGACTTACAAAACCAGTATGTACAGGTTCAGCTTTTCAACAGCCATTGTAAAATTGATGGTGAGAGGCCTACAGCTACCACATTCACCTGCAGACTAGAAAATAGATACTGGTTGCTCTATCCAGGCTGAAAAGCAGACAAATATGGGGTTTGTGGAAAAATCAAAGCATTATCAAAGGGTTTTTATCACTTGCTGGTCTCTCTAACCATGATTTACATGCATATTAAACTATGTCTGGTTTAGGGATCTCTTTGCTGACTATTTATTTCTTGTTTGTAACGTGAGAAGTAGATGAATTCTGAGTAAAATGCAGCCTTTCTGGTATCTATTGTCAATTTTATTTACAACTCATGGCTACTACTTTGTTTTAGCAGGGACAGACTTCAAAAATTGCATCTTTTGGGCTGGGGACACCAGGTACAACATTCTTAATTAGCTAGAGGACATTCTTTTTCTGTGATGCCTCTTCAAATCCTTCTAGATTTGTAAAGTGAGACTTTGCAAGGATTTATAATCTATTTATAAGTAGATTATAAGAGATAAAAGGATTTCTTTTTTACTTAGTGGGTAACAAAATCTTACAGCATAGCTCCTGAAAGGTTATGTTGATTCTGGTTTATGTTCTTGTGACATTTGTACTTTGTAGCTGCCTTTTTCTTCAGCCTAGTGTGAGGCATTTGACAATCATGCATCAAGCACAATAAGCTATTAAACTCTTTGTTAATCTCTTTTGATTTCTGTATGAAAATGGAATGCCTTCCTGAAATTCACCCTAAATAATTCTATGACAGTAGTAGAATTATGACACCATCTATATATTATTAATAATACAATTTTAACTAGTTTTGAAAGATACTGCAAATTTCGTGTTAGAAAAACAGTAAGTGATGATAGTGTACAAAAATCCCAAAGTCCCCACAAAGTATCTAAATCAGGTGGTTTTTTCTGCTAAATACTAACTTTTCCATACAAAGAAATCTTTGCTTAATTAACCAGACAGCAGTCACAGAGCATCAAAAAATGTAAATAGTGTAAGTAAAAAAAACAATGATTGTTGCTCCATTTTGAACTAGGGAACAGAAAGTATAGTAGCCATTTGGATTTGAAAGATCACAGGATCACAGAATCACAGGATGGCTGGGGATGGAAGAGACCTCTGGAGCTGATCCAGTCCAACTCCCCTGCTAAAGCAAGTTCACCAGGAGGACATTGCATGGGATCATACCCGGGTGGGTTTTGTATATCTATAGGGAAGGAGAATCCACAGCCCTTTTTATTCTCTGTGTTGCACTCTAGGTAAATCACTTGAGCTGGGCTGCATTTCACCTGACTCTAATTAAGATGTATAAGTTTAAACCAATGATTTTTCTCTGCCCTGGCAAGAGAGGCAGAGATTGGGGTGTTTCTAGATGGTTATTCAGTGGATGAACCTGGGGTGATATCTAACTTTAAAAACTTAAATTAGGGCAGGAAAACATTGGGCTTTTTTTTTCTCTGACTCATAATATAATGCCCCAGAGAGACTGGACAATAAACATATTTAATACAGACAGGTACTCAAAAAGCCTGCTATTGCAATATCAATAGCAGAATTTACCAAACATTCCCAGACAGGAAAGTACTTTCAGGGGTTCTGGGATGTATTTTTTGTTTATTTTTAGGGTCTGTTTGTTCAAAGTGTGAGTGGGCGTTTAATTGTGTGGCAGCCTGGGAGAATAAAAGTCCTTTAGTAAAATAATTAACATTGATTTAATTAATGTTGAGTAATTAATGTTTCTTTAATGTTACAGGAGAGAAAAGAAATTTACTGCTCATGCCATGACTGTGAATTAACCACTTTTGAGGGAACTTTAAAGAAATGTTCACACTTTCATTAAGAGTGTAGGTTTGAAGCTACTGAACTGCTGTGAACAAATTCATCTGGAAGTGGGAAAAATGAATCAGTACCACCAGATTTGCACTGATCTTGCTCTTCTTTTTTCTTTTCATACCCTAACAATTTACTAAGTTTCCACAACCAAAGAAAATTCCTCTTAGAAGAGGTGCCATCTGATTTATAATAACTGAAAGCAGATTGTGCTATATACTGAAAGCTAGGAATTTTAATTTAGGTAACTATTAAATAGAAAGTGCAGCATTTAACATTTCAGTTTGTATAAATGTATTTAATTTTTATATTGCAATTTTATTACCAATTTTTATATTCCTCTGAAGCTGCTCCAAGGAAAACCTTCTCTTCAGTTAGAATTCATTTTCTTTCTTGATTTCAGTGATGAGAGGCATAGTTACTTCTGTTGAACATGAACATTCATAGCAACAGTTTTCAATTTTGCAAGAAAATTCCAAGTATCTACAAAGAGCCTTAATATATGGTACTTCAAATTGTGATGAGAGCACTATCTACTATGGAACAAAATTTGGTGGCTCTGGAAAAGAAATTGATAGAAATAGATTAAAAGTTAACTGAATTATATTTAATTAGCATGTTGCTAAAGTTTTTAGTATCAAATGCCACTTGGAGTAGATCCTGTTCTCCAGATCCATAATCAAAATAATCGATACAACATATTCTCTTTCTCAAGTTGCAGAAAATAGAAATTCTGTCTCATCTGCAACATGCAGCTCTCAATTCTTATGCATTAAAGATGCTGTTTTTCTTGGTGAAAATTAACAAGAAAATGTTTTTTTTGTATCCCCTGCTATTTGAGCCTGCTCCAGAGAGCCAGCTGGATCCAGCATTTTCACACAGATGCAGACAGTGACAGTCAAATGGTTTCACAGGAGCTGTTGCTCAATTTTGGGTGCAGTTCTGGCTGTACTCAGGCTGTGATTTTTTAGCACAACAGCTAACTGTCCTTTATCACATATATAATTCCAAGGAGTTAGAGGAGATAAGTGGGAGAGGGGCATTCATGCTCTGGATTTTGTGGGAATAGCAGCCATTTCTGTACTATGTCTCTTAAAATGGAGACCAGTCAGGGTTTGCTCGTTCTACAGAGAGACAATTTTCTGCTTGAGATCCTGCAGATTAATTGCCAAGTGTCTAAGCTATCCCAGGAGACGTGGTGGAAGGTGTATTGATAGCACCTGCAGATAGCCAGGAGATATGAACAGTTAATGGGATTCAACAAGTCACCTCCCCGACTGGGAAAAAGCTTCTGGTCTTAACTTAAAAATCAAATTCACCTGTCAGAGAAGCTCTTTGACTCTGCAAGTTTAAGAGTTTCTTTTACACTTAGGATTCCTAGGCTTAACTGCATGACTTCTGCACAAAGTGGGAGAAGCTTGGTTTGGTCAAGCCTTTTCCCTGTCAGTGAAAGGGCAGGCAAGAGCTCTCCTCAGGATAGCCCATGTTGTCTGCTCCAGCTGGGGCTCAGTCCTAACCTAGTCCTGGGGAGGGGGTTTGTGAAGGGGTGGGAAAATTCCCCATGCTAATGATACATGCTGTAAGAGATGGACATCTTACAGCCAAAGGTGTTGTAAGATCCAACCAAATCCATGTTTGAGGGCTGCCTCGGCGATGCACAGCGCTGCCCACAGTGCATTGAAGCGCTGCTCTCCCAGCTGTGAGCTGCTGCAGTGAGGGGACACGCTGCTTCCGCTCTTCATTACACCCAGGATGTATCAATTAAATGCTGGGAAGCAACTGGCTTAAAAGATCTCATTGGTGAGGCTTGTAAAGAGGCATTTTAGCACTGCTGCTTGTGAAACCTGTGACCCCTTAAGAATTGTGGTAATTTTGTGTAATTCTTCCCTACTAGGTTGTGGAAGTAATTCCCTGCATACATAAGCCAGTCTGCTAATGCAGACTCCGGCAGATTCCAAAGGCTGAACCATATCGTTTGGAAAGGTTTAAGGAACAGTGGAAGTATCTGCATCTGGGACTTAAAATCAGTCAAAAAGGTAAGATGCTTATGTTCACAGGTTGTATTTAGTGGTGAAAATCAGTAAAGAACCCCTGGAGGAGTACTGAAGACCATGGAGTAAGGAGGTATTTAAGCATTTGGACGAAGTACGTGCAGCTGGTTAGACAAGCCAGTGTGGTAGTAATTCAGGTGAAAACATAAGTGTGCTACAGACTCCTTGTTCACAAAATATTTTCCTAAGAAAAATTAATGCAAGATCACTGTAAACAGCTAATTCAAGTAGATTAAATGCCTTGAGAATTAAGGAATCAGGATTGTTTCTTGAATAACAAATAAGAGAATCTTCTCATCTTAATATTTTTAATAATGAAATTTGGCGTCTGGGGTTGAGAGAGAGTTGACAAACACTAGATTGAATTAGCTGAATATACAGAGAGAAATTCTACAAATCAATTCTCCTTAATACAGGGACACATATACCAAGTTCTATAGTACTGCCACCCCAAATGATTGCCTGAATGGCTTAGTGAATGCTGTGCTTATCTCTATGTGTGGATGCCCAAGGTGTCTTTTACAAGCTCTCATCTGCACATGAAAATGAAGTAAAGTCTTTCCCAGGCTTGAAGATTTCAGTTCTATGATTGTTTTCAAATCATCATAGGTTTGTCACAAAATTATGCCTTGTCTGGAAAGGAGTCATAAAAACGTTCACCATCTCACAGTTAAGCTTGTTTACATGAGATTTAATGTTGGTCTTGCAGGTCCAAGGGGCTCAGCTAATCACCTGGACCATGTAGTGCAACAATCTCCAAGCTGTTAGAAACCCACTCCTCAGTGCTTTGCAGTGAAACAAAAGGATACAATTATGTTTTGCACCTGGGGAGGAGGCACTTAGCTCTGCACTTTCTTTTGTACCAGACCAGGCCTGATGAGCTCCCCATGCCAGGTTCTCCAAATCCCCCAATGAGCTGTTCTCTTCACTTCCAGGCACCTTCCTTGCCTGCTCTCCTGATTCTTCCCATCTTCTCTTTCCAATTCCGAGGCTGCTGTTAGTCCCAGCAGGATGACTCCACACATTGTGGGCCTCAAACAGCGTGTTTCAATTACTAAAGCTACCAGTTGAATTAACACATTTCCCAATTATGATGTGCAAAGGCATCATGCTGAACAAACCCAAAACTCTGTAAAAGTTTTGCTTTTACAGAAATAGCAATGGAAGGGGCAAGACATTCCAAGAGGCAGGAAAGGGGACATGAGATGGAGGCTGGCAAGAGAGGTGTGAGGTGGTGGATCAGAATGGTACAGCTGATCTGACTTGCCTTGTTCTGTGGCTGCGGGGTGCAAGGCATCCATATGTCACCTCTTTTTGTCAGCCACTCCAGCAGCTGCTTCTGGAATATGTATGTGGGGAGAGGGACAATTTAATTGTCTTTACCTGTTTTCTGCATAGAAAATGAATAGATCTTGGAAATTTAAGACAGAAATATGCCTTTTTGATAAAAAAGACTAGCAGGAATCAGAGGGAAAGAACCATTTTTTTCTGGGCTTAGCCAGATCTGTCAAGAAAATATATGTAAATATAGCTAATCACAGAAGGGGGACCCGAATATTTGCTTCATTTGGAGGTGAAGTTCCTTGACAGAGGGGGAAACAACTGGGACAAATCTGGACAAAGCAAACATGCTTATACTGATGCATCCTTAACAGACTTCCCCAACAGATGAGTAAGAGAATTAGTTTTCTTGCTTATATATATATTTTCTCTGTGTATGAACATACAAATATGATCAAAGCTTTATATCTTACCATGCCAAGTTTTCCTGAAACAATTGACTGCTAATCTCTTACTAAGCTCCTGCTTCTAGCTCCTGTTCTCTTCTCTCCCTGTTAAATGTGGATTTGCAATGTCTGACAGGTCCACGTTGCCCTTAATAAAAATACTTCCAATCTATGCTGGCAGTGATAAAAGGGACATCTTGTCTTTTTCTGTGCCTACTGTCAGCAAAAAAATCATTGTTTCATAGTTGGTACAAAATGTGGATGGAGAATGACTGGGATACTGTTGCAGATATTGGGAATTTGAAAGCGAAATGGTTTTATTTATGTGAATCTAGTCAAACTAATCTATGAGACAAATAGGGCATAAAATATCTTTGCTGATCAAACTTATTCTCATTAGCTAATGAGTCATGTAATTAAAAGCAATGTGTCCATTTTCCTGTCTCGCCAGACAGCTCCTGGTAGGTGCTGCTGACAACCTCATATGAAGGGGACTGCTAAGAGCACAAAACTAGAGAGGAACAGAATACTGATGGCCTCACTGCAGACATGATTCTCTGCACTGTGGATATCTATAGCTACTTCTTATAAAGGGTGATCGTGCCGGGCACCTTCTTTGATGATAACCCTTAATTCAAGAGGCACGCTGTCACAATACAGCAGAGTGAACAGGAAGTTGGTAAGGATATTTTCTCTTTCTAAAACAAAGAGTATTTTATTGTGAGAAAGATGTAAATTACAACAGGGAAATTGGTCAACTAAGCTACCATGAGGCTAGGTCTGGGGAGAAATTAAAGTTAGTCTCTTTATTACATACCCTATGAAGATGCAGCATTTGAGATGCAGCCACAAGAAGGGAAACCTCATCTCTCCTGCATCCACAGCCACGGCAACCTGGTCCTTGTGTCCTTTTTAGAATGCTGTCTGCCTATCATGCTAGCTGCCACAGGATGTGCTGGCCTGCCCAGAGGCTCAATGCCTGCTTGGACAGAGGAAAAAAGGTCCCAAGAGCAGTTCCAGGGCAGTTTTTGTGAGACAGTCAAACTGCTGCTGCCAGGTCCATGGAGCAAAAAGTGGAAAGTTTGTTTTCTATAGCTTTAGCCAACACAGCCCTAATGACAAATTTTTTTACCTTTTTGTCGTCTTGCACAGAAGGAGATGAGTTGCAAATACGTCCCTCTATGCTGGATTCTAATTCTTTATTTCCACAATGTTCTGCATTGTGTATTTGCCAAGTAATTCCAGGTTGTAATTCATTCAAAACAAAGAGGTTTGTGTGGTGTTTATTCTTTAATGATTGGATGGTGGATTAGAGCAGACTTTTGGCAGAGATCCTTCAAACTTGTTTACATTTCCATCTGTCTCTGCATCTTCTTGAGATTTTTCAGGTTATTGTGCATGTACCTTATTTCATATTCCTAAGAGAAACTGGCATTTTAAAAATAGAAATAGATTAGATATTTCAGGTTTTGAAATTTTGCACTTAGGTATCTCTTGGAGTTCTTCAGGCAGTTTTTTTAGTTTCCTCAGAATTCTGAACACTTTTGTTTCTTCTACAGATAATTTATTATGCTTTACTTGAGAAAACCAGATTGCTTGTTTTTCAGCCTTTAAAATGCCTTGGTATAACTTTGAGTCATTGTCTTGCATTAATGCACTAGATCTATAGTTAGGGAGACTAAGAAACATTTCTCTTTCATGTGTTGGCTACAACACTTTGAAAAATAGATCTTAGACTTGGTGTTTCATATTCATCTCCATTTTGCTTTTGAAGATGCATGGAAAAGTGGCATAGTAATTTAAATTGTTGAGGCAGGGAATTTGCTAGTAGCCTTTACTCCTTGAAATGCATTTGGAAATATTTTTATTGTTTGAAAAACCTTAAAGCATCATTACAGCCCTGTAGAGTTATTAAATATATATTATAATGGAAGCCATGAGATGTTATTTTCCCTTTGATGCACATCTATATTTGTATGGAGGAGGTAGGGAATTGACAGGCTTTTATTCTAGAAGTTGTCATTCTTTCTGTTGATATGAATTATGTTTCTTGAGTGATAAATTTCTCTTTTTTTATTGGTATGAAACCTCTCTTCAATGAATTTATACTGCCTTGCAGCAACCAGAGTGTTTTAAATGTCATGGTGAGCGACTGAGTTCAATGTATCTGCAATTTGATCACGGAGTACTTTTCAACTGTTTCTTTTGGGCATGCTTGAAACCTAACCTCTGATAGGACTAAAAACATGCTGATAAACAAGATGTTTTTTACCATTTGAAATCTGGATTTTAGAGATTTTTGTGTGTTGAAATAATATGGCATTTGTGATCTTAGAAATGTGAATAACATGATTTTTACATATTTTTTCGGAAACAGTAGCATTCTTTCAAACTACTTGTCTATGAAAACCAACCTAGCTCTGCTAGGTCAAGAGGTCAAATTAGGACATGTCAGGAAGCTAACTGTTCAGATCAGTTTATTTAAATGCTGTTAGGCTGGACAACCAGAAACAATTCACTTTTGAGAATCTTTGGCATGTATATACAACATACTGTGCACATCACCGTGTTTTGCTCTTTTGTCTTCGCAGGCCAGGTTGGATGGGGCCCTCAGCAATCTAGTCTAGTGGAATGTGTCACTGCCCATGGCAGAGGGACTGGAATTAGACAACTTTTAAAGTTCCTTCCAACCTGAGTCATTCTATAATTCTCTGATTGCATATCATTTTAATTAAAAAAATATACGCAACATGCACTCCTGTGTTGCAGTGATACAAACAAGAGCTATGCCTATTCAGATTACCTGCTGAAAAAAACATCACCTTGCTGGTGCCAGCCCTCTTCCATGGCTGCGATATTATCACTAAAGTATCCTTACATTTTTCAGTGGTCTCAGGGGACACCTCTGCCAGGGTCCCACTCTGTGCAAGCAGTTGTCAGCAGAAGTGAGCTTACCTACACACTTGCTGCCTCTGCCTCATTCTGATGCTGCACATTGGGAGGGTGAAGATGGAAACTAAGGAGCACCAAAGATGTTGGCTGTTTGGATCCAAGTGCAGGGTGTCACCTGCATTCAAAGCTACAGGAGAAGACATCTCCAAGATGGAGAAATTTTCTTTGATTCCAAACACGCTGTTGAAGAAAGACACGGAGCTGCTTGATGAAGGGGACTGATCCAGAGTAGACTGATTTATTCTCCTGGGTGCATACACATATCTCTCTATGTACAAGAAGAAAATTATAAATGATGAAGGGTAAAATATTCTGCTCTTATGTTAAAGCAATGCCATGTCCTAAATCTCTCAAGGCAGCACTACTGTTCATACCATAAGTCATTATCATGGCAGCAAATTTAGAAGAAATATCCTTTATGAGAGGAAAAAACAGGACAGACTTTTGGATGCACAAGTTCCTTTTCAGTTCTGAAATGGAATCAGGAAAGGATCTCTTATACCTGTTATTAAGCTTATCGGTCTTGATATTTTTTTAAGTACTTCCTCTAGGAGCACTTAGTACCCATCAAGACTTTCAAAGGTGGAAGAGAAAGTCCTGACTATACAACAGATGAAAAAGCAATCAGATCCAAAGCAAATATATAGGGAAGATTGGAAAAGATCTCTTTTTCTATGGCAGTGTGGCTCTGGAGTTGGTCTGTGCTGCCTGCAGAACACTAGTGGCCTCTCTTTAATCTCTGGCTTTAGTCTGAAGGGGGACTCAATTTTTTAGCTTTTTGTATGTTCCCTGCTCTGCTTCCCTTCATTATCACAACCTCTCTGGCAGGCTGGTGAACAGGATGGGCTCTGTGCCCCCTGGGCTGGCTGTGCTCACATGCTCCCTACTCATCGCACTGCCACCTTCCCACCTCCAGGCAGAGCAGCTCAGGCGCTTCGGCCAGAGCTCTTGGGTAGCTGGGGGGATCCGAGCAGGGTTTGTCCCATGGTATGTTGCCTCACCTGGCAGCTGGGGTGGAAGGAGAGGAAAGGATTCCACCTGGCAGAGGGGACTGGCTGCGTTCCCCCAGTGCAGGCTGAGCCTGGCATGGGGCTGTGTCACACTAATGAAGGAAAGGCACACAGGTGCTCCCTCCCACATCAGGCCTATCTCTGTACAGAAAACAGGACCTTGTTTAGCAATCCAGGGGTATGAAAATAGCCTTTTTGTTGAGTCACTTGTGCAAATATGTCATCTGAGTCCAAAAGAACACAAAATATGTGTATGTACAGTTCCTTTTTTATCTTGTAGTTGCTGTCATTGCTGTTATGGAAGTCCACATTTAACATTAATTTCGAGTCATTTCTTTGTGCTTATTGCTTCTGTTCTTCCATGTACTGGTCTGTCTGACCCTTATTAAGAATGAGAAAGATAATCTCTGCATCGTTAATGGGCTATCTTTTATTTCCAATGAAAAATTTTTTTCATAGATGGAAACTCTATCACTCTCTTTGATGACAGCTCATTATGCCACTGAGAATCATCTTGCTTTATATCTTTGCTACTCTGTACTGGGATTTTGACAATAAAATGTTCACTTTTGGCAGTTTTTTAACTTGTCACCCTCAGAGATGTTTAAAAAAGACTTTTGATTCACAAAGTTTTATATATATATTTTAGATGATGAAAGGCCAAAATTTTACTTTTATGTTTTAGCAATAAGTGTGGAACCCTCTGAACTACTTTTTTTAAATAGCAAATTTTATTAATTGTAGATGAAGGATTAAAGGAGACTTAAATAGAAGAAGCTAAATTATTACGTTAGTTATGGCACTAGCTGCACGTTCCTTATCAGTTTTGGGTTTGGTGTTTTTCAATTTTCTATGCCTGTCCCACAGTATTCTGTTCTCTGACAGAATCAATTCTGACCTCTTCACAGGGTTTGTTTCACTGTCTCCTGACCATGGCATCATGAATGTATCCATCAGGGAAATCATATGGAAAATTAATCTGCAGCAGGTTCTTTGGTTCATTGGTTCATTTGTTAGATAATACAAACCAGGACATGTTTCCATTTAATGCTTTAAAATGTGAATGCAGAATTCTTTGGTTTGAGAAAAATAATGGAACAACATTCCAGTGAAATCATACGTAATCTTTCATATATTTAAACAGGTATTGTTTTGAACTCTGTATATTCACTGTTTAAGCAAGCTGATAAATGGAACTCCAGGGCAAAACTTAAAAGGGGTATCATGGGAAAAAAATAGCCTTTCCTTTAAATCCACCCTTCTTGCCTTCCTTCACCAATATCCCACCCTCTTTATATAGGAAAGTTTTGATATTGCTATATTTGTATATTTTATAAGGTGTTGTTTTATATATCACAATTTAGGGGTGTACTACCTGTCCTTCTGTCATCCTCCATTAGATAACAAACATACAAACAGACTTCTTTAAGGACATAATATATATCTTATCTTTTTAGGAGGAGATTTAAGCTACATGTAGCAACTTCTGTCATGGAAAAGTGAATGGTTAAGCATTTTGTCTCCATAAATAAATGTGAACATTTTTTTGTCTTTGAAAGTCTATGAATGAATGCTGGTTTGGATTGGTTTTTAGGTTGTGGAAAGCCCTCTAGGGTATAAAAACCTCTACTTTGAAAGTAGTTGTTAAATTCTTGAACAGCAGGATGGAAAAGTTCTAATAGGTGACCACAGAGTAGAGCATGTTTTCATATGCCCCAGAACTATCACTGTGTAGCAGTTGTATAGCAGATTTGATCCAATTTCACATGAATGGAGTGATGGCTGGTGTTTCAGAGAGCAGAACAGGGCTCCTGTAGTGAAAACTACTAACCACTTTAATTATATTTTCATGCGTGGCCTATTTTATAGTGCAATTTTCCTGAAAGGCTTACAATTTGATTTCTGAGACTCAGGAGTTTAGTTTGGTTAGAGTTTTTCTTTGGAAACTGATGGACACCTGGCAAGCTTTTCTTTTTTTTTTTTTTTTCCTGCATCATGTGTGAACATATGCTACAAATCAACCTTACAAACAAACGAACACTTAAAAGTACTTTTAAATGTGATAATGAATTAAAGGCCAGTCTTAGCTACCAGTGTTCAATGTGAATAAGTGAACTGCAAAAGACTGAGAAGCTTGTTATGATGAAGTGTCAGGCTACAGCTCTCTTCAATACAGAAAATGTCTTTGTAGTGAGGACTGAAGTGGGCAGGATGACTGTAAGCATGCATGTGCATAACTATCTGTCTGTCCAGTGGCCTGGCCTTTCTGGGTGCTTCCTGCTCTGAATTACAGGCTAGTGTGCCCCTCAGTTAAGTGAGTTGAAGACTTGAACAGGATTTGGCTATGGGAAAGAATAAATTCTAAGCCCATATTTCTGACTATATAAACATTGAAGTTAAAACTGACTATATAAATATTGAAGTTAAAACTGTCACAGATTCATGTTATTCACAGAAGGCATCTTCCTTTCAGTAGGGTCCGTGTTAGTATTTTCTGTGAATTGGATACTCTAAGGAGATTATTTTGCAGTATAGTTTAATCTGATTCTGAAACAGTCATAAGGGAGCACAATGCAGAAGCTGTCCAGAGATATCAAAATAGAAAGATATTTAGCCAACATGATTTTCCAAAAGGAAAGCAAAACTCTGTCTTGAATCATCAGTATATAATCATGAACAGACACATTTTCATAAAATCTTTGAAACAAATCTGCCATATGAGATAAAAACATAATATATAAAGATACTGTGGCAAAAGCTACTTCAGTATAAGCTGGATCCAAGAAGCTGAGACAATATTAAATAACAGTATTAACATATAAAATGATATTACTGAGAGAAAGTGAAAGGAATTAAGGAGGGAAAGAGAGAGAACATGCTGCCAGCAGTGAATTGAAGTGAGATAGAAAATAGGTGAGAATGATATAGGACAAAATTTCTTGCAGATGGTGGGAGTGTGGAGGACGGTGTGTGAATGCTCCAGAGAGGAGCAGGAGCTTCAGAAAAGGGGGAATGGCACTGCTAACTTAGTGGACGAAAGGAGAACACAAAAGCAGAAAATAATTCCACATGCTGTTTTATGCTTGTTAAAAAACTGGCTCTGGTGTAATTTATGGCATGCCTGTGCCAGTCATCTATGAAGATCCAGATTTTAGTTTTGTAGGGGCAGCTGCTCAGGATCTCAATAGTTCTCCCACATGAGGATTGCCTGCTCAAAAAAAACAGCAAATAAGCAAATTCTCTTCCTAATATTTTCAGGAAGACAAAATTCCATGGAGAATGTGTTCATTTCAACGAGGTCACAAGTTTGCCAGCAGGACAGCTCTGAGACTTACCTGGCAAGAAATGGATTGTTTAGCACAGGTCTTTTTTTCTGCCCCAGACTCCTCACCTGCTCTCACTTCTTCAACCAGCTGGGAGTTCATTACCCACATCTCTATTGCTGGGCAAAGTGACTTACCTTTTCTTGAGTCATACTTCAGGGCATCTGTTGGGAGAAAAGGGTTAAAAGTAGGATGGCGAGGAGGATGGTAGATTCGCTCGAGTGACCCTACAGCTGGGAATGCCAAGGCCTGGAGAATTACAGTGTGGGAAACCATATGTTATGCTTACTGCTGCTTACGCTCTCTCTGCTTTGAGAAGTATAATTTCTGTGCAGAGATAACATAGGTGTTTGCAGAGACTTGGAGGTCCTCTTCCACATAGGCTTGTGCTCCTTGTCTTGGGACAGAGATCAAAGCAGAGATCACAAAAAAACAGAGATGATCCTAGCATGGAGGTAAACTGTGTCTGTGTGGGCCTATGACAAATGGGTGCAAGCAGCAGCTCTGCCAGCTGCTGGGTTGGACTGAGCCTGGCAGTGCCTGTGTACCCATTGCCTGTACCCCTGCAGCCTGGCACTCTTTTGGGATCCTCCAGTCAGAGAGGTAATGAAATATATTTACTCTTTGCATTGCAGCTGTGGTGTTTTGGTGGCCCCCACTCACCTGCGTGTGTTGATTCACGCAGCACCCAATGTGTTAGTTCAGCTCTGGTTTAACAGGACAGCCCCCATGTTTCTTACTGCCAGGCTATATAGAGTAGGGCAGAAAGACCTGACACAGAAACTCGTGCAGGAGCACAACTGACTACTGCAGTTCCTCAGTGCTACCTACCCTGCCAGCATGGGAGCTCCTCCCTAACCAAACGGACATAAACTAGACCTCTAGTATTTAAGTGACTTGATTAAAGTTTGCTTCAACAGGGAATCAATACATGAAACCGAAAGTGGCTTTTTGGTGATACATCCTGCCATCAAGACCAAAGAAAATTTAATTTGTTCTTACTTTGAGGAATCGTTTCCACTCTTTTCCACTTTTCTCTTCTCAAGAATCTTTGAGATGTATGATCTCAATGAACATACAACACAGACACTGTAAGAGTAAGTGTCAGCAGAGGTGGCTGTCCTTCCCAAGAAATTTTCCAGGAATTCTTGAGAGGATACAGTGAAGTAGACTAGTGCAATGCAAGGAGAAATGACACAATAAGACAAAAAAAAGGACAATTCAGAGATAGCAAGACAAAGAAAAAAAATCAATTAAAAGGAAGATATTAACATAAAAAGGAGGAGGTTTCATAACCAGTTTTCTTCATGCAAAGAAAAATCTCACAGAAGAGAATTAAAATATGTTAATACTTCTGCATAGTGCTCCAGGGATATTGGGTAATTGTGACTGGGAGGCTGGGAGAGAGGGTGATCACTCTATTAGAATGTGGCCCACACTGTGAGAAAATAATAATAAATGGATTGCTGATTCTTCAACTCTTAATTTAATTTAATTGCATTTAATTAATATGATTTTTTTAATCAAGAATAAAAATCTAATGTATGATAATAACTCTGCTCTTCAGGAGAGCTGGTGAAAATCATGCATCTTATTTGTAGATGGTACCAAAAGCTGTTTGGTCTGGGGGATAGATGCCATATATTTCAAGGATATTGAGTTCAAACTCTGTGCAGTTTGCATTTTTGTTAAAATTTCTCTTAACATTTTTTTATTGATATAGGACTAACGATTTAATTTTTTTGTTTTTCAAATCAGAAATTGATGTATAAACTTTCTTTTTTAATTGCTGTATTTCTCATGTAGGAGAGAGAAATTAACTGCGAGGTAAAGCTAGTGAGTATTTTTATGAAATTCTGGCAATTTATTTGTTTATTTCCAATATTCGGGTTTAATACATAAATTATTTTTTTAAAACGCCCAGAAAACCAAAGATCTGATTCAGATGTTGCTCTGTTTTTAACCTTCTCGTATTATAAAGTCCACAACTCCACATTTGTATAAAGAAATATATAACATGAAGTGCCCTAAACTAAAATGCCACAATGCTAAACAAATAGCTTCACTTCCTATGTTGTAACAGTGTGGACTGCATACTTCCATGAGCAGTGCAAGTCATCTATGATACTTCTGTCTTTTTCCCTTTAACAGGGTGGATGATACAGCTTCAGAATGCTAATAAAGTCTGTAAGATATGTTCTGCACTTGCTGCATTTGCTGGCACCAAACAGTAAATTTTTGTTGCCAGGGGGCGAATGCCAAGTCCGCATTTGGGAAAGTCTTTTCTGACTATGTAGATGAACATCCTGGTGGGGACAATCTGGCCTATAGCACCCTCAACACACTTTAGGCTTCTGTTCCACATGTAGAGCTGTAGCATGATTCCTCCAGGTGGCAAGGGTGTTATTAAGGTTATTAAGGGTGTTATTGGAAGAATAATAATAACTAAGTACTCAGTGCTGAGACAATTTTCATATGCTATCCATAACTTTTTTTAATTGTTGATATTTTATTTTTTTATTTATTGTTGATTCTGATTCCAGGTTGCTGTTTTTCAAGATCTCTTTTTCCTATACTGATGTATTATTCTTTAGTTTGAAAAGCAATTTCAAGTCCTTGAGGCTCATAAGGGATTTGAATCCTTTGCTGACTAAGGATGTGATTTAAATAAATTCTCATCGTTAATCAGGTCCGTAAAAGGTGTGTTACATGGGAACCTCAATAAGCTCTAAATGGAATTTGGTGCTATAAAAGCACAAAGATATTTTGCACAAAAGGGCCATTCTTGGAAAGGTTTCACTTCAAGAAGAAGAAGAAACAAATAAGTGCAAGCAACTGAACTTTGAGCTGGTCTTTCACAATCCTCTCTCTGTCCTTTAATTCTTTGTATATTGAAAAAAAGTGACACAATTACCACAATATTGAACTGTGAACAAAAAATGGCTAAACACATCTTGCGCTCTCTGATGTGGCAGACCCGCAATATAGGTACCTTCAGAGCATAGGACTGCACAGCCAGGGTGACCTTTGGCCTCTTGTTACCCCTTCGAGTTCCGTTCTCTGAGTAAATGCAGCAATGTTTTGTGGTGTGTGCTGCTTCATCCCCACCCCTGCCATTGTTTTTGTTGTTGTTGTTGTTGTCTCTGTGGCTTTCCAGAGCTGTCAGCAGCAATTTTGGATGGTCTGTGAGGAGAGCACCCTGTATGCCTGGCACCAGGTGAAGCAAACTGCAATAAAATATTCTTATGAACAGCTTTGCCTAAGAATTCCTCTTACTGTCCTGAACAGAGGCAGGAGAAACTGGGATGCCAGACAAAGGACCCAGCTATGTACTTGTGCACTGTTTTTCTCCCTCATGTTTGAACGCTGTTTTCACAGAATCATAGAATAGTTTGGGTTGACAGGGACCTTTAAAGGTCAAATAGTCTAACTGTCCTGCAATGAACAGGGACAACTTCAACTCTATCAGGATGCCCCTTTCTTTTCTGTCTGCAAGATTTATAAAGCCAGAGAAGAAGCAAAGAAGTCCCTCAGTTGCAGACTCCCTGGTTCTTCTTCTTTTGGCCCTTCAGCAGCAATTGCCCAGTGCATTGGGTCCTCAGTGACACCAGTAGAGCATGTGCTCATCCCTCCACTGGATAGTGACACAGGAAGCTGCTCAGCTGCTCCTTCCTCTCTGCCTTTATGTCTTGGGTTTGCTCTGCTCAAGCTGCCCTCATGTCCTCCTCTGTCCCAGGTAAAATCTGTGTATTCTCACAGTGCTCAGGAAAGGTAATGTTGCAATTTCATACCGATTTCTTTCAGCTTCTTGCTTTCAGTCTTAAAATAGCTTGATGCCGCTGTGACCAGCAGTTGAAGGAAACTGTGGGAGAGGCACTGAGTATGTGATTTGTATCTAGATCATAAACCCATCTATTTCCCACTAGTTTAAATGCATCCCAATGGCTCTCTAGGCTAATGGTATCTTGATCCTGGGTTTCTTCAGAAACAAGGTTTCTGTAATGCTGTCTTTTTGCTTCTGTGTCTAAGACTTGGGAACCACTTGGTCAATGTCAATTATATCTGCCATAGAGGCGAAGAGGTCAGACAACACATTCACAGATAGATTCACACTTTCCTGCCTGTGCTGGTGTCCTGGTTTAGGGCTCTAGAAAGCAGATTCAAGTTGCTCCTCCCCCAACTGGTTCAGGAGAAGATTTCCTTGGAGAAAAGTGGGAAAAACCTGTTTATTTAACAATCAAAGTATTCACAAGCATAAAAAATGAACAATATTAAACAATGGAATGTCTTGCTGTTGTGAAGAAATGGCAAATTCAGAAAGTCCTTGTCGAGGGCTGTAGCTGGGCTCGCTCAGTCCCTTCTCAGTCCCTCCGGTGCTGGAAACGCCACGTCCCGGGCCCCGGTGGGGCACAAGAGTGAGCTCCCGGTGCTCTTCTGGGTTTTCAGTCCAGAGCAGGGCTGAACAGTTCCAAGAAAAAGAGGAACCACGGTCCAGGGAACTTCTCTGTCTCAGCTAGCTAAAAAAAGCCTCTCAAAAGCAAAGGAGAGCCCTCTCCCACTGTCCATGCTGCAGACAGCACAGTCCGTGAGAAAGAATGTGGGGGAGCAAGTGCGGCTTCTGCAAACAAACTGCGTGCTTCTTTTCCCCTCTTAGCTCGCAGAACCAGTCTGAAAAGTGCAGAACTTAATATCCAGCATAAACAGAGCAGATGATCTGGGATACAAGCATCATAAAGTCACCTCAGGACAGTGTGGTACAGCCTGACATGCGATCTTTGTGTGGAAATTCCACCAAAAAATTCCACCTTTTTTTCTCCCTCTCTATAGATTCGATTTCCAAGCCCAGATGCTGGACACAGTTGCATCAGAGATCATGAAGAGCTTCTGTGTTCCACACTGCAGACAGGAAAAACAGTCTTAAAATACTTAGAGTTTTATGCAAAAAGAAGAAGCAGGAGAGGACCAAGATTTCTGGAGTGGCATCTATGACCTCCCCAGCTGCACGCAAAGCTTTGCTTGCAGCTTGCACTTTTTTTAGCCATAAGACTGAACAAGGAGAAGACACAAATATGTTGGAAACTCAAATTCATTAATTCTGCAGTTCATAGATATTTGTCTGAAGCAGTAAAAGCACAACGTTTCCTTCCTCCTTTCTTCCAACTCATAAGTTTTTACCTTTGCACTGTGCTAGCCCTGAGCTTCAGCCTGTCCAATATTTTGTAAGAGACTATAACAGTTTTAGAGGCTGAAAGTCAAAAGCTCTTGAGATTTAACCTCAAGCAATGTTTTCTAAGGAAAAGGGAGACTTTCAAAGGGGTTGAACATCAGAATTAGATATTAGAAGTTGAATTTGCTGAATTATTATGTATGAAAAAGCTTTCTCTCAAGGCCTATAAAATAGCATTTGGAGTATTAAAATAATCTCTTGCTTTTTGAATAAGTAGGTGATGAAAAATGCATTTTAAAAGCAATGGTTCAAAATATTTCTGAAAAATGTAACCTATAAAATATGTGATGTATATGAAATATATGACTATATAAGGGTTCCTTATCTTAGTGCTTGAGCTTAGAAAAGTAGTCTGAAACCAGCCCAAAGTGGATTGAGGGTAGTTCAGAATAAATTTGACTTTGTGCCTTGCCAGGAAGTTGCTAGGCAGCTCTCTTTGCTGAGCAAATTACAGGTATTTTAAGTTGAGCATCCAGACAAATCTTGTGAGCAGTGAGAAAGTAATTAGTTTTGTCTGTGAAGTCAGATGTGCAGAAAAGAGAGCATAGGTCCATAGAGTGAAGGCTGAGGATGCTGAATTTAGTCTTTGGTTAAAAATCTATTTCCTTGATGCTCCTCATACTTGCAGGGTGGTTGTTGCACAAGGATCATGTTCCTGGTAGAAACAGATCTTGTGGGCAGGTCACCTCTTCCATCATGGCCAGGAAAACAGCCTGTCTGGGCTCTTCATCCTCATCTGTGCATGGAGACAGAGGTGCTGGAACACTCTGTGTTGGTACATCTGGAAGTCAACAAGGGAATAAACTTCCATTTCCTTAACTGCAAAAGTAGTTGCACTGACAGGGAAATACAAACAGAGAGCAAGAAATTTTGTTTATTTAAGTTTAAATTACTTTATGGATTCATTTACTGTTGTGAATTTGACTTTGTGACATTACTATTCCTTTAATTTACAGTTTATACTTGTAAAAAAAAAGTGTCCTTATGAAGACCTGCATACATATGTTAATGTAAATGGATATCTAGTAATTTTCACATGCTAGATATGGACAGATATATAGATACTATCAATATATGAAGCAAAAAAGTGCTGGTAATGAATAAGATCACCTTAGGGCAGAAAATGAGAAAAGGTGTTTAAAGACTGAGAGAATAAACATGGAAGATTATTTACAAATTCTTTGGGGTAAGTTGAGTGTGAATGTGACAGGAAAAGGGAAGAAAAAGGAAGGAAGGAAGGAGGGAAGGAAGGAGGGAAGGAAGGAGGGAAGGAGGGAGGGAAGGAGGGAGGGAAGGAGGGAAGGAAGGAGGGAAGGAAGGAGGGAAGGAAGGAAGGAAGGAGGGAAGGAAGGAAGGAAGGAAGGAGAGGAATGTATAGTAGGTTCATGATCAAGTTATCAAAGAACATAGAATTTATTCAGTAAAAAATTTATTACTTAAAATTTATAGTGAAATATAATCAGATTGCAAGCACAGAAAGTATCAAGATCTATCCCTGATGTGCATCAATATCTATTGTGTACAGGCCACAGGTTAATGATCCCTCACCCTCAGATATGTTTTTTACCTCATTTATAGATTCTCAGATCCACCCCTTCTCTCCTTTCAGTGCTGCTGCTGGCTCTTCATACACATGCAGTGACTTTGGTTTCAGTCCATTGGTGCGAAGCCCTTCTTATTCGGATGTGGCCGGAAAGACTATCTTCTGCAATCTCTTATCATATGTCACTACTTCTTGAAAAACAGAAAACAGGAGAAAATAATAATTATATATATTTTATACACACACATCCAAATATATATATACCTGAAAAAAGAATATAAGAGTTGCAAAGTCCAGCATTCAAAAGTTAAGTGTTTAAAAGTTAGGCAACGTCAGACTGAATTTCTCAAGGCATCCGTAATTTTGCCTCCTGGTGAATATGCATTATGATACAGCTTTAATTACAAGGTTGCATACTATTACTTTTCCCCAGGACACCTGCTTCAGCAGGGCACAGGATGGATGGTGCTCACTTAATGAGCAGCTATTCAATATGTTCTTTTATCCTCATTGCTTGGCGTTTGGCCTCAGGCCTTATTTACTGCACACTGCTCAGGCTTGATTCTAAAGACAGAATTATTCATTTCCTACTTGACTGTTCTGCAGTTCTCACTCTATCTGAACACATTACAAACTTTAATGAATCTTTACAATACCCTAGGAAGAGCAAGGTCCACTGACCCCCATTTATAGGTAGAGACCTGCAGCATTTCCACCTATCCTTGGTTTTAATATTCATTTAAATTGTTTTCTCTTCCTCCCTTTCAAGAGAAACCTTCTTTTACCAAATGATTTCCACATCTTATTTACTGAATGTTGTGGCTGAAAATTTTAAAAAGCGGTGTATTCTGAGGTAGCAATCTCAGATGGAAAATTTTGGTGCTTTTGACAAAGCAATAAGCTCTCTACACAGAGCAACAGCATTTTCTCTAAATGGGAAAAGAGTGACAGGTGCCACTTCAGTTGCAGAAGCTGTAACTTTAAAAAAAGGCTCAAACCTTCCCTGAGCAGCTCTTCCTTGCACAGCTTTGTCCAGCTCGTCCAGCTGAGAAGCTGGTCAGTGTTTTCATGGCTTCTTCCCTAATTATATAATGAACAGATTTGGTTACAAAATCTAAACCTTATAAAACATGTTTATTTTAAACCCTGGACTCCCCATACCTCTTTCTAGTAATGTGCAGTTTTAAGTCAGCTTTTTCTAGAAAGAATAGGAAGATTGGCACAAAAATTGAATCTTCTGTCTCCTTGCTTAACCTCATCTGTTTACCACATAAAAGCGGAGAGTTAAAATAAAAACCTGGTGATAGTCCAACCTGGGCCAGTGAAATCTAATATCCAATATCCTTTGCTGGATTTTTTGGCTTAAGGGGGCAGTTTGCAGGTGCTTCAGAGAGATTAGCCTCTCTAGGAATCACTGCGACAAAATGGTAGAAAGGATAACAGAAAGAATCTCTTTGCTGTGCAGCTGGAAGATGCATTGAGAAATTACTTAAGCATTGATTTTTTTTTTTTAACATATAGATATTATTAAGAAAAAAATCCCCCAAAAAACCCCCAAAAAACAGCTGGGAAGGTTTTTGGTTAGTTTCTTTAGGAGAATAAATTCAGCAGCCAAGTTGAGGTTAACTGAAGAACTACTGGCATGTAAGATGGGAACCATAGAACATCCTGAACCAGATAACCACCTTTTTTAATAAGTAGAAGTTCATGGCATGAGGTTCAAAGCCTGTATAAGAATATATTCTTTTTCTGGACTATATGCATCTGCCTATATGTGATGCTGCTCTTTTTAGTTCAGATGTGAACTATTATACTGTCAAGTTTAGCATTCGGACACATGAGTTAGGAAAGCAAGATTTGTTTGAAAGTCATGAAAGAAATCCTGGAGAGAAGACGTCAAACCAGCCCTACTCTCTGTAGCCTTTGTGCAAAGATTTTGTAGTTGCTTTGGTTTTCCAGTGGAAGAATTCTTCACTTCTCTTTTGGCACTGAGGATACAATGACATTTTTTAACTTTGGTAACTAATGAACACTGTCTTCTGAAATGCCATAAGATCAAGAAGAGAACTTTGTGTGAACTACATTAATCAGGACTGTATTGTTTTTCCCTTTTCCAGTTCATGGCATATTCTCATTTAGTTCACAGTTTACAGTGCAAGATAAATGGGGAAAACACAATTGCAGGAGACAGAATTTTCTTTCTTCTCTTTACTTATAGTTGTTGTGTGTACATTCTCCTTCTATCTATCCTGCTCCTAGGCTTAAAGAAAAATTGAATCTTTCCTGAGGGACTGATGGGAGAAGGCAAATTTTTTTTCCTTTAAACAAATATATATTCAAAAAAATTATTAAAATTTTCTTAGACTTCATAATTTCAATTAAAAATTAACTGTAGGATAAATTTAATTCAATTTTCAGGTGGTTCAAACTTTCAGTTGGAACAAGAATTTTAAATGAGCTCCATCTCCTTCTGTTCTGCCCATCCTATGCAAATTTTCCTTTGACCATCTGCTGAAATGCTTTTCAGAATGGTGACCCATATATTTTTGGCTTCTTTTTTTCAGTTTTCCTTTCATTTCTGCTTGGAATATTAACAGAATGTTTTAAAATTATGGGTTATGTAACCTACTTAGAAAATAACATCCATTAGAATAGTAATATAATTTGAACTGCTTCTGCACTGTTAATTATATTATAGAGAATCACTATGGTGAAGAAAAAGGATTTTTCTCCATAAGACTTCCTGGCATTTCATTGTCCTTCACCATCAAGGATGTGCACACCTAGTTAGTTCTGCTAGCAAAGAAATGGCAAAATAAAGGGATAGTGATTGATAGGAAAATGGAAATTAAAAAGCAGCTTCATTGCGCAGGTACTTCACTGTTCTGCTCTTCCTGTGATAAGCTTTAGCAAGTAAGTGCCTCCAAAAGCAATGTGCTATTCTTAACATTGATCACTTTCCTCTGCTTCTATCATTATTTAAATCTGTAAGATATTTGTCCCAGACTTTGCCATGAGAGTTTCAGAGACTCCATTTGCAAGGAGCTCAATCTATTATCTGTAATTAATACAGTTCTGATATTGGATAGGACTGGTTTTTATTTGAAAGGGGAATACATTAATCTGTCACTATACTTTTATTTCCACCTAAGCAAAAAGAAAAAGGCAGAAAAAGGCAAAAGAAAGAAAAGGAAAAGTTCTTGTCCTTGTACTTGCCCTCTGGGGTTGCTCCAAATGAAAAGATCCAGAAAGTACTCTGAAAAATCCAGTAAGTTCAACATCAATTATCTTCGTGTGGTGTTTTCCCCATCCTGTTGACTGGTGGCACATAATATGGTGCCAGAAAGTCATCAGTCTGGCAGCTGGGGGGTTTTTGTTTTGCTTTGCTTTGCTTTGCTTTGCTTTGCTTTGCCTTTCTAAAACTGATCCAGTAAATATTTGCTGGGCCATTTGTACCATCTGCCATGCAAATGTTAGTCCAAGGAAGAATGGCAGACAGGGTGGAATATCTATGTTAAAGCTACATTTAAAGTGGAACTGCTGGTGCCAGCAGCAGGAAACTGTGAGAACAAGGAAGTTATGCAAGAAATACAGAGTGGAAAAGGACAGAGCCTCTGCAGCTTTTCTAAAGAATCATCTGTTTCCCTGCACCTCTGACTAAAAGTGGGGATCACACATTTCACATCCTTCTCCTTCCTCAAGATGCAGTGAATGTGGGAAACTAAGGACCTACATTTGAGTGGCTTGGCACTAGGAGAAGACAAACTGTTTTGGCTCAATTAGAAAACAGAGACTTTGCCCAACATCTGCAACTAAAGATACAAATTTGTGTGGCTCAAAACCATTTTGGTTTCTGTCTGCTGCTCCTGTGTGCTCAGGGGCTGCTGTCTGACTCAGAAGCTGGAGGAGGCGTGATTTAGAGCCAAGTTGGGATCATCTTGGCATTTGAGAGTATTGTTTCAAACAAAACACCATGAGACGCACTAATGTAATGAAATGCCCATGTTGTCTAGGCCAAAGAGGAGAACTTGTGATATCCTTATAAGTACCTGGGTTTTGATCTCCTCCTCCATTGTGTGACTCAGCTCCTCATTTAACACAAGAAAAACTCATTATGTTTCTGCATACTTTTTCTTGAAATGAAACTAACTTCCTTTTGAGTTTCTTTGTTACTCATTGGATCATTTCAGATGAACGCTCTCAAAAAGTTTAAAAAAAAGAGACAAGCAAATACACCTTCCTTTTGTTTGACCTGAGAGACAGAGAAAGGCGAAAAGACCATGATATCGATTTTCAGATGACACATACTTCACCACAGGTCAAGTCAGTGTACAGCAAAATGCATGGATCTTTGTAACACAAAAGGAAACAATAAAAGGTGATTTCCTGGGCATCAACCACTCACTGTTAGTGTTGTTGCAGGTATACAAAACCCTGTGTACTCCTGTTTCTTGACCTTCAATCACTGTAATAATGATGTGTGGCTAGAAAAGCACCAAATTTCACTCTGTTCCATTGTAACATTCTCCCCTGGCATTTGTGATAGGAGTGATTGCTGTCAGGGAAAATGAGGTGTCAGGATGCTTGGACAAAGCATCACAGACATCCACAGTGTTAGGAAATCACATAAACAAACCAACAATGTCATGACAAGTGTACATTAATGAAAGAATGATTGTTTCTACAGGGTGAAAGAAAAACAACCCTCAAAATAGAAAGTGTCTTTCTCTTTTGACAAAGTGATGAAATGATTAGCAGTGTTGTTCTTATTAGCGATTCCTGATCATGTATTTCCAACTAATATCTGATGCATTTTTGCTATTTCTGGTCATTTTTCTTCACTGTGTCAAAACCAGAAGGTTTTCTTTTTGCAACAACATGCAAAGTGCCAACCTTCTGGCTCAGCTCAAGTCTGATGAGGGTTCACAGATAAAGGGACACCAGTGAGTTCCTTTGATGTTTCAATAGAAAGTAAATCCAAAACCAACTAATCCTTCCTATTGGGAAAAAAAATAGCAAATCAGAGCTTGGAAAGCCAGGGCTAAATGACCTTTTTTGCTTCTATTGTATAAACAATAAAATTGTTTTCCTTATGCTTGATTGCATTGGGTTGATAATTCTCATTTTGTATGCACATGACAGTGAGAGGGAGGTTTAATTTTTTCTTTCCCATCCATTGTCTCAGTGAATTTACTGATTCCCTCAAATCTGAAAAATACGAAGTATACGGTCGGAAGGGAAGTCAGGATGGCATTTCTTGCTTCCAGACTTCCTTTGCTGCCATATAGGTTATGCTTGCCTGCATTGGAATGGAGAGCGCTGTGTGCTGTATCAGGGATGTAATTACTGTTGTGGATTTGCAAAAGGACAGTGATGTGAATGAATCTGAAA
The DNA here is from genome assembly GCA_013400175.1 of Phainopepla nitens. Lineage (NCBI taxonomy): Eukaryota > Metazoa > Chordata > Aves > Passeriformes > Bombycillidae > Phainopepla > Phainopepla nitens. The sequence continues at coordinate 830,383 of VXBQ01000187.1, forward strand.
CTGTCATCTTTTTATTGTTTCATGAGACAAAACGTAATTTTTAAGTCAGTCACACGTGTCACTCACAAGTGTTCAGCGTTCTCTGCAGCACAGTCCATTTGCCACCTTCACCCAGCCCTGAGGACTGGGAAGCCCAACCCTTGCAAGTGGAAAGCATACATTAAAACTAATGAATACTTGTTTTTCAACATTCCAGAGCAATTTTTTCACTGATGTATATGTGTAGGCTTATTTTATTTCAATTGAATTTTGTTTCTGCTCTTTGACCTTCATAATAGATATAGCAGCTATCAACCATTAATTGATTCATTATAGAAGTATTGATTAATCAAAGGCATGGAAGAAGGTCATTGCCCAGCTGATTCCAATTTTTATTCCAAATGATGCTTTTCACTACCTTGATTTAGTGAGCTCCCACTATATTCTTTCTGCCTTGCTATGAGAGGGACACATCTTCCTTTCCTTTCAAGCTGATTGACAGTCACTTTCAGGCAGGAGATAGCTGCAGAAACTCACATATTTTGTCTGCCTTGTTTGCCCCAAGTGAGATGAAACTCTATAAAGGGAGTTTATTCTCCGAAATCACTAGAGCTGAGACTTGAGGCACTTGATTTTCTTACATGCCACAGGACTGCCAACCTTGTCTTTTTCATAGACAAAATTTCACATGATTTTCTGAAAGGAATTTCAGTTTTGGAAAAATGAAACATATTTCTGGAAGCACTTGTGTAATGACCAGATGTAGCAAAATGACTTTCATAAAGGCCCTATTGTTGTGTTACAATTTGCAGTGTCACTGCCACTGGGACGCTATAGATGTATGCAGTGCTTAAAAGGGCCTGCATAATTTAGTGGCTCACATATATTTTATTTCTCAGAGCAATTGCCTGTTGCCTGGGGAAGAGGAGAAATTTACTATATTAAGCAATAAATATAATGTGTAATTGTGTTTAAATGTAAACTCATATTTTCATGTATTTTTTTTAAAACTGGTCAGCCTGAAGGTAGTAGTTAGTTACAAATAATGGCTGGACATCAGGAGTGACTTTATGAAATTCTAAGGCATATCATGACATACAAAATCTGTTGGCTTGCAGTGCCTGCACACACCAGTTTTTAATCTCCTCACTCTTCTCAAATATCCAAATTGGGCATGAAATGGACAATATACTATGTCAATTGCACACCTCCACAAGGCGACAAAGTATCAGAGCATTCAGCCATGTCAAAGAGAGATGTATGTCAGGAAAGACAGTGTTGTGAGGGTCAGGTAAGGTGTTTGGCATTGGCTCTGTGCCTGTGCCACTTCTGCATGCTTGTTTTGCCTTTCAGAGAGATGGACCTGAGCACCGCTCTGCTTAGGACAGGCTCCAACATTTATATTCTTCAGATGTGTTCTCACTCTCTGCAGTTGTCATCTTGGGGCTTGAGAAAAGTCACTACCATTACTCACAATTGGAGTAGCTGAGTGTGACAAGGCTTCTCCTGTTCAGAGAGTACCTGCTGTCCATCATCATCACATCACGGAGTTTCTAGAAGTGTGCACGCTTGCCCTCTCTGGTTGGGCCATGTGACAAAGCAATCACTTGCCAACAGTACAGAAGTTTGGCTGAGTGCCAGTCCTGGACCTTTCCAAGAGCTATGCTTTCAACATTGAAGGCAGAAAGACTAAATTGCAAGACCTCTGGCTCAGTTCCTCTGGCAAGGCAAGCTCAGTGTCTGGACAGGTTCTGATGTGCCAGAACAGGATGGGGTTTTCCAAATGGCATGCCAATGAAAAGGAAGGGGTGATTTGTTCTATGTCTTCATGAAGTAAGTTGATTGAGTTAGGTTAAACAGTAGTATTTCTCAGACTGAGAAATTAGTTTCCTGATACTAATCAAGTATAATTCATCTGTATATAAATATTATAATTATGATGGAAGATAAAGGATATGTGAATTGTTACTAGCATAATTTTTTTTTCTGAAAAATCTCTTGAGAAACAAGCTCCTCTTCTAATGGTTGGTTTGGTTTTTTTCTTCAAAGTCAATTTTCATTCCTGCCTCAGAAAATGGGGGAAGGTCCCTAAAGTAATTTTTGGCATTTTTTTTCTTTTTTCAGTATTTTTGCCTTGATTAAATCTAGTCAGTGACCACGCCACAGGTGACTCAGAGGATGTCTGTGTGGAAATAGATGCTGTTGCTGGGAGTAAGTGTTTGTGAAGGACGGGAATGAGAGCTTCATGTAAGTATGACCACTCACATCCTTGTGTGTCTGAAGCTCTGGGCTTCAGTCTGATATGTATTGCAACCTGCAAGGCAGATCATTTAGCAACTGATGGAATTCATTAGAGTACGACAATGATGACATTTGTATTGGCATCTGTCTAGCAGCAAATATTTTTGTTTCATGCTAAGCATGATCAAGCCAAACAGGAATTGATTATAAACTCAAGTCAATATTTTGCTGGCAAAAGTAAGTATTCAGTGAGAAAAAAGTGGCCACTTTTCAGCAAAACTTATTGTAATGTATTATTAATGCAAAGATGATCAGCTAAAAACTGGAACTTGGCAAGCTGTGGAAAACTCAGAGTGAATCAAAAATTTATAAAACACTATTGAGTTAAAACAATCCTATTATAGATCCTAGCAATCATTTTTGCTAAGCACGCTCCTTAGATTATTTTACTGTTGAGGCATTAGTATACAAGGATTGAGAGCTTTGAAGATTCTCCCTCTCTCTCTCATTCTCTCTCTTTTCTTTTTCAATGGCATAAAATTAAAAATGAAATTTACACAGTAAATTATTTAGCTTCAGTTCACATTTGGATTGAATAAGAACAACAGAGTTTAAAATAATGGCAGTACTTTTTCCTTTATGGATTGTATTTTGCTGACTTACATGAAAAATTACTGCTATTACATTCAAGCAGAATAAATTGCTTTATGAAATCTGTAAACTTAATTTGTGCATGCACTCAAGCACTAGCTGCAGACATGATGCTTTCAGGAAAGAAAATAACCCTGGTGAAATGCTTCTTGGTCTATGGATTTTTTTCTGTTTGTTTCTGTTTTCTGTTCTGAATGTTTGAAATTTTTATTTTCTGTGCTGTTCTTAAACAGGAGAACCATTTTTCCCGAATTCTGGGCAGTGACACTTGGCGGATACATTCTGAAATGGATGCCTGTAACTGTCCCTATCTCTGAGCATCTGTCCCTTTGTGTATGGGGATTTCTAAAGTGCCTACATCACTCTTGCATTTAAGCTTCATTTTTTGTGGAGATAGCTTGAAGCAAGGGACATCTTGAAATATTAGCTCTTCTAGATTTCATCTTTGTCTCTCTCACTTAGGAGATGGCAATTTTTGTTCCCTAAAAGTAAGGTCAGCCCTGAAGGTTTGCTTATTTAAAGGAATGTAGTTCTGAAATAAGGATAAAACTTCTCTTTCTTTCTTGATGCAGGTATCTCAGAACAGAATGGGAGCTTACCAGGTCCTGTCAGTCATAGATACTGCAAAGTAACTGCCACAAATGCATTGAAGGGGTAAGGTGTTATAAGTACTTTCCCCTGCTGGGTTTTCGTCAGATTGCCAGCTCTTTCAATTTTTATTCATAAATAGATTTTTCTTAGTGATAAATTAAGAATTGTATATTAGTTATTATAAAAGTAATACTATGCATTGTAATAATTGACTTTCAGCATAGGAGGAAAGGTGTTTAGAAGGGACATGGAAGATCTTTCTTTCAAGCAGCATTTCTCCCAGAACAGAAGCACACCACCCCGGGAGATCCCTGGCAGGCACAGGTAGTGCTTGTCTGCAAGGGCTACACAGTTCCCAGGCAGAATGCAGGAAGCCACCTCGGTGTGACGCTGACACTGAGCTGATGTCCAGCTTCCCCAGCTGGCTGGCGAGTCATCCTCTGCACTACATTAGCCACGGGCTCCAGCATCCCACCCTGGCTTAACGCAGAGGCTGCAGGCTCAGACCGCACGCGGAGCTCACCAGTACTTACCCACCTCCCACTGCGCAGACTTCATTGTGTTCTCATTTTAGCAGTGTGGGGAAAATGAAGACTCTTTGTAGGTATTTGAATAATTGATAATCTTAAACTGAAATAGATTAAGGTTTTCTTCATTTACAAGCTCACCTAAAGTCTGAATGCCGTAGTGGCTTTAGTCTGCTCAGAGACATAATATAATGAAATCACAGTTGATACCATGACCCATGAATTGTTATTTTTAACTTGACATTTCTTTCACGTCACTGCAGATGTTTTGAGGAACAGAAAATAAATGAAATTACTGGGTTCTTTCTTTTGAACTAACAGTCTATTGTCAGGTTTATCATGTTACAATGGTAACAGCAATTGCCTTAAGTGATTTTTAATGGATAACAGTACACATCAAGTTATGATCTTGTCAGATGTGAAAACTAACCAGGGTTAAGTTTTATCAATATTTGAAAAGAAAACCGAAAAAATTCCTGAGGGCTAAAGAAATCTTTGAGAACAACAGGTTATTAGGAAAAGATAATAACAACAGGAAAACTTATTGCTGCTAATTAAAATGAAATGACTATACTGTTCTCAAAAAAAATAATATAAGTGCAACAGTTTATGCAAAATTTGGATGATGAATTTCTAATTAAGAAGAACAGAAATTTTATAAACACATTCATAATTACTTCATTTACACGTATATGTGTGTGTTTGTATATATATATATGTGTGTGTGTGTACATACATGATCAACTTCATATTCTCCAGTCTGATATTTATCAGGTAAAAATATCAATTTCACAATGATACACATACACAAGCAGAGGCAAGAAGTTCTGCTGTTTTGACATTACATAGGATCTAACATGTAACCAGTACTTTAAGACAGTAATGCTGTCCAAAATGTTGCTTCCTGGCTCCTGTTAAACTGGAATCTGGCAAATATAAAAAAGAAACTAGTTTCCCAGTCAGACAGAGGAAAGGGAACTGGAAATAAGTTGTGCAAACAAGGAAACGAGTAGTTGATTTCCACTAATTTAAATGAATTACAATTTTACTCATTTTAACTATGCTGAATAATGGGCGAGAGGGTGAGAGCCACCACAAAGGAGAAGAGGAAAAATCATAATGCATGACTGTTTAAGACACCTAAGTTTAGGTGGCTACATGAGTGTCTTCCTCTGCTCTGGATGTCTAAGCTTCTGCTGTGTTCAGTGGATATTTAGTTGAGACAAGGGAATCAAAAGAGCCATTCAGCTCATATACCAAGTGCTTTATGAGCCAGAGTGCTCCCAGAGACAGAGTTAAGAGTATGGAAAGGAAGGATTGATCCTGCAATATAAGGGGTCTATTCTTCAAGTAAGCCATTTTACAGGGTACTGTAATCACCTTCCTACCTGAATGCATTGCTTTGTAACATTCAGTGCTCTTAATTTAAGTGAATTCTTAGTTGAGACAATGTATGTGTGAGGTAAAATCTATGGCGTGACTTTGGGATCACAGGCTTTTCTCTCCCTCTGTGAGATGAAAGAAATTCAGCTCAGCAACACAAATCTTCCCCAACCCTTCCACAGCACAGCTGTGAATTTCTGATTTGAGTGTAACTTTTCATATTTATTTTCATATTTATTATTTGACTTATATTTTGTCTTATTTAGACTGCTTACTTCAATGACACTCCACACACATGAACATAAACAGTTTTCTTTATTTAGGCTTTCAAAAACACCCTTTCCTCTCAGCATCTGAACTCAGCACCCGTGCTGATCGAGTGAGCAGAAAAAAATCTCCTGGAGTAATTTTAAGAGCTTTCCTCTAAATGTTGTTGCACCAGTTATCTAATGATGCATGAAAACAACATAAAACTAGAAATGCTTTTACCAATGTTTCTGTGTAATCACAACGTAAAAATGTCAGATCTTTGAGCGTGAACTTTTTGAGTGGCATAGGATAGTTCACTTGTATCACTTGATGCTCAGGTATGAGTCATTTCCCTTCTGCGCAATGGGTGGCTTTAAAGCCATGGCGAGATTGCAGCTGTTGACTTTTTCAGATGCTGTTTGAGGATCAAGAATAAGATTTTTGTCAGAGCAGAAGAGTAGTTGCATGGCCAGGGCTATCTTCTAACATCTGAGGTTAAATAGTTTCTCTCCATTTGCTACCTGTATGGCAGATAAAGTGAATTTTTCCACAAATGCTATTTCCACTCAAGGATACCACCAGCCATGGCATTATCTCTGAGTTACGTAGGAATGTGTTGCAGTTTCTTGAAGGATCATGCTGGGCTTGCTGTCTCCTTCCCCACTCTACTCTCATCTGTGCTACTTGGCTGTTATCTGCAGCTATGGGCTGTAGCAGGAGCATGCCATGGGACTTAGGAGTAGAGCTTTCAGCTTATTAGCATCTCAGCCAGTAAAGCATTTGATTCTACAGGGGCTTGTCAGTAATTCTCAAGGAAGATCTTCTCTGAATTAATATCTTTTTGGCAATTAATAGTGTTGACCAGCCCATAAAACTATCAGTGATAAGAACTACCAGCTGCATCTGAAACCCTGGCATTTAAAAACCTTGAAAATTCCTCCAATGTGTATGGTGACCCATTATCTCAAATGAACTCATCACAAATGCAGTGTTTGGTGACTACTACCTCAGTGTGATTCACTAGAGTGCTGGATAATGTGTTGCTTACTTTTGCTAGTTTCAAAAGAACAACTGTAATAATCAATTATCAGCAGGCAGTGGTTTCCTCCATGTTCAAATACATCAATTGCCAGTTTCTGTCAAGCTCTGCTGGGTGCATCACAAATCGTCACAGCCTCCCAGCGTTTCTGTCTCTGGTACTTTGCACAATGGCAATGAATTGTGACCATCTTCACTCTCTGTGCCTTCATGTTGGTCCAATGAAGTCTACTTGTTGCCCAGTCTTTTGCATAACTTCATCTGAGGTGTCCTCGTGAATCTTTTCAGCCTCTTGGCACATTTTAATTGGAGTCTCGGTTTTCCCCTCTTTCTGCACCTGCTCTTTGTCTCAGTCACCTCTGGGTTTATTTCCATTCTCAAAAGTCTCTGGTAGTCAAGGGAACTAGTTTCTGTGCAGCCCAGTGTGAGCTTATTATTTCTTTTAAAGGACTCACTGCATTGTCACTCTTAGTTTCTCCCTTTTCCAGCTCCTGTGTTTTGCAGATCTGGTAACCATTACAGCAGAGTGTGTGTGTGTGCTTGTTCATTCAAATACTTTTCTTTGGATTTTTGCTTCATTTTGTTCCATTCTGCATTTTGTCCTTCTTTGAAATTACTCAGTTTTCTATTTCACATATGACATGTACTTTTATAGTTCTTACACTGAGCATGGAAGACACTGTGGCACAAAAGACAAAATTTTGTCAAGAATGTCCTTTTATTCACATTATATAATATAAGAGCAACCAGAATGAGTTGAGAAAAATATCTATCCAGCCCCTGGCATCTAGCTTATCCCTGGCAATGGCTGACAGCAGATAACAAAAGATGAGTTTGAAAAGCTGTTGGCTATCTATGATACTACTGACATGTTCTCCAAGTATTCTACAAGTTGCAGGTCAGTGGTTTCATAAAACCAATACCTTTGGGATTTTGGGACAGTTTTATTATTTATTTATTTTGCACCCTTTATTAATTAGCCTCCAAAAAAGTTGTATTCACTTCTTTGGACAGGTGCTTTTTGAATCTCTGAAAGCACTTATGTAAACCCCCAGCAATCTGAAACAGGAAATTCCACAGCTGAAATATAAACTGTGTGAAGAACCACTTGCTTTAATTTTGTTTTTATGAACATACCATCCCTGGATGACTATTGATGCTTTCTTGTTCTTGTACAGGGGCAGACTCTAAAAGTCTTTTTGAGATGGTCTAACTCTGCCCTTCACAATTTCAAAATCTTCTGCCTTTCTCAGTCATTGCTTTTCAAAGCATCATGTTGTTTTCTCATTTGATCTGTGTTCTTTTCCTTATCGTTCTTTATGTTGGCAATTTGGTTTCTTGATCATAACTCCTCCTTGCTAAGATTTTCAAGGAATTCTCTACTTATCCACTAGAAGCCTACAATCTTGGTCCTAAAGGGTAACATCACACAAAATTGCCTAATTTTATATCAGAAGTTTTTCCTCATTGTATCTTTCTCTACATTAAGTTGTGATGCCCAGACATTCAGCTTTAAGAGGTCCTTATACCTTTTTCCACTGCTGGTCTTCAACTTTCCAACCCTGAACAACCCAGGATTCTCAGTAAACTTTGCCACTTCACTGCCCACACTTCCACAGCCACTGCTTCACAGTGTTTTAAGAATATGTTAAGCAGCATGAGATCCAGCATGGTCCCTGTAGGACTCCACTGGTGACCTCCCTCCGCTTTGAAAATTGGCCATTTACTCCTACCTTTTCTTCCAATCATTTAATCAGTTTTTACTCATGCAACAACTTTTTATCCCACACCCATTTAGATACTTTGGGAAATTGTGTGGAAGAACCTTGCTGAATTACTTTTGGAAATCCATACAGACTGTGTCAGACAGATCTCTTTCGTCCACATGAATGAAATACGCAGTTTTTAAAGTGTGAATAATCTGACCTATTTTCCAGTCACCTACATTAGGATAAAAAGAAGCTACCCTTGGAGTGCTTATTCACTCCATTGACTTGAGAGGGACTCTAGACATACAACCACTGGCTTCAGTGAGCTTTCCATTTTAGACCACAGGTATCCTGCCTTTATGTACAAAATGTATAAGGAAATATGCCTACAATTTCTTGGCCCACAGATTATTTATCCCAGAGAGTCCTATAGCTGCTGCCCCATAGAATTACCCTCTTCTCTCCTAGACCAGTTTTCTGAAATAGTTCTTGCTCCAAGACCAGTTTTCTGAAATATCTCTTGCTCCAGATTCCATCCATTTATTCAATTTTTTTTTGTAATTTTTCTGATGCTATGCATTCATTTTCTTTGAATTCTTACCAAAAGGGAGAACTCCAAGGAAGTGTCATGGTTTAATGCCACCGCCAAATGTGCCCCACACAGCCACTCACCCCCTACCCCACTCCAGTGAGATGGAGAAAAGAATAGGAAGGGTGTAGCAAAAAATCATGGGTTGGGATAGAGACAGGTTAATAGGTAACGTAAAAATGGATGTGCAAGAAAAACATAACAAGAAATTATTTTGCCTCTTCCCATGGACAGGCAGTTATTCAGCAATCTCCAGGAAAGTAGGGCTCCATCACTTGGGAAGACAGATGGGTCTCTCAAAGATCACTGAATCCGGCTCTTAAGTGAATGGCTCATGCAGAGATCAAACCCACTACCTTGTTGTTATTAGCACCAGGCTCTAAGCAACACCACCATCCCTCCTTCCTCCTTCTTCCCCCAAAATTTATATACTGAGCATGACAGGATATGGTCTTGAATGTCCCTTTAGTCAGTGTGGTCAGCTGTTCTAGATGTGCCCCCTCCCAAATTCTTGAATACCTCCAGCCTCCACTCTAGGGTGTTGCAAGAAGCAGAAAAGATCTTGGCTCTGTGAAAGAGCTGCTCAGCAGTAACTAAAACATCCTTCTATTATCAGCACTGGTTTCAGCACAAATCTAAAACAACCCCATACCAGCCAGTAGGAAGAAAATTAACTCTACTTCAGCCAAAACCACCAAGGAGAACAGGGGAAGCTACTAGGATGTTAATAGGGCTTTTAAAGGCTGAATTGACTCCTATCAGCTCACATCCACACACCTGGGCACAGAGGAAGAAGAAAGATCTCAAGACACTTTCTTTATGCCCTCAAGGGTTCCCATCTGGCAACTTGTCACACAATGCTGTCTGAACACATGCACTTTCCATTACTTAATGTTTATTTTCAAAATTGCAGTGCTTGGTTTTATGCTCTATTTTTGGTTTCTTTAGCTTGTGGTTTTTTGCATAGACTAATTTTATTTCAGATTGACCATTTTACACAAATGAAAAGGTACAGATTCCCATGTTCAGTGTCTATCTTAAATATTTCACCTGCTCATAAAATTGAGAGAAATATTGATATATTTGTCAGCTATTCTTATTGTAATGGAGAAATAACCATTTATTTAATTTATCATATTACTCTAGCAACCTACTACAGGCAGTTTGACCTTATGAATATGTTTTCGATAGATGATTGAGGATTTCTTTATTTGAAGGTTTCAAATAGTTGTTAGAATTAACCTGATGAGTTTTCCTTTATGTTAAAGATATTAATTATTAGAACTCAAATAAATGTATTTTCCCTGTCTGTTTCCTCTCAGCATAGTAATTTAGATTTATTGTAACAGTTTGGTTGGCTGCATTTCTACTGATAAATAATTAATATGGGACAGCTTCTTCATCCTTCTGGTCCACTCTCTTTGGTGTTTTTGTTTTCCTAAAAGTGACTGCTTTTTTACATTTTTTTTTCCTTAATCTGCTGAGTTTATTATTTAATATGATTTATTCTGAAGTATTTTCTTCTGTTTCCCATATTATATAACACCTATTTAAAAAGCTTACTGACAGTTTGTGATCAGAAAATTTTAGTCTGAATGAGCTTAAAGTCTTACATGTTATTCTTAGGAAACCACTACAGCTGTCTTTCTTGATTTAGACTAAACGCCTATAATTCTACGGCTAATTAAATTAAATCTTTGAATGCCCTATCTCTAGACTTAACTATCAGACCACTTTAGAAGTATGAATATTTTAGGGGGTTAAAATTAGATGATTTACAGTAATGTATCTGGGGATTTTATTATGCCTCCTTTGAAATACATAACATTATTTAATTCCAGATTAATATGTCTAGCAGCAAGTCCCTCAGTATTTCTGACTTATTCTTCATAAGCCCTTGTTCTACCATCTGGCTACTGTTGCTTTTGCTCATGCTTCCAGACCAGACCCATAAAATGTAAGTTGTTTTTGGCCTCAGGCCTGCTTTCTTTCACAGTGGTGTTTGTCCCTCTCATGTTTTCATTGAAGTGTTGAGCGCCTCTTCTGGTTTTGAGCCTCAGCAAGGGCTGTGGAGCCCAGGTCTTCTACTTAGGCCAGCCTGGGATGGGGGCCTCTTTGCTGGAACAGCCATTGATGCAGGCCATCAGCATTCATCAGAAGGATCCTTTCTTTGTCAGGGTCATCCCTGAGGTTACCACCTGGGGTACCTGTCTTTCTACTGTTTCCCATATGCACAGGACATGATGCAAAGTGCCACCACGTTGCCCCAGCCTAAGAAGGTGGTTCCCCAGAGCAGGAACAACTCCCACCAATGAAAGGGTCACATAGGGATAGATGTATGCAAACATAGCTCATCACATCCAATTTCTGCTTTTTTTGACAAAGCAGGCAAAGGCTGGAAGGCACAGAGGCTGGTTGCGGCCATGCATGTCTTTCCAGGACTCAGTGGAAAGAGGTTCTGCAGAGTGGGGAGTCAAACCCAGATCTCCCAAATGCCCCAGAGTGCCTTGGCTATAAGACTGAATGTCTCCGCTGTGGTGATGTACTGCTTTTCAGATGAGTTGCAAAGCAGTTAGCTTGCTCCTCTGCAGTAATTAAAGATCCCAAGATTGCTTTTAATGAGCTTCCAGTAGTGTTACTTAACAGAGTATCCTGGCTGCAGTCCAGCTTGGCTTACTGTAGACCATATCTCTAGACTTCCATCATTTCAGCTGTGTAATGTAAATCATCTCGCTCAGCACTGCTAATATTGCTAAAGAGTTACAAAGGCTTGTTCCATACCCACTGTAAAGCCATGATGTGAAGTAATCCTTTTATATAAATGCTGTGTGCAAGTTAGTCTGTCTGCATTTTCTGCATTTCTTTTCATTGTTTTCACAATCATTACTGTTATAATGTATGCTCATAATGGCATGGACTAAAGAACTCTGGGAAATGCCAGTCTTTTGCCCTGGACTTGAAACTGATTGTACACACAGATGTCAAGATCATGTTTCAATAACATGTATTTTGGAAAGTCTGCATACAGACAGAAAGGGATGAATAATCGTGATTTTTTTCTTACTCTCACGCAGAGTCCTTACAAATTTCTGAGCACCTCTTGAGAATTTTCTCTTTCTTATTAAAACAGCCATAAGGCCTGAACTGATCTCTCTTTTCTGCTCAATGGTCCTCTCCAGACACACCATACCAATGTTAATGAAACACTGTAGATGTAATCCTGATGCATTCATATCCAGTAGTTCTGTTGTGCATTTTCCTGAGTCTGACTGACCAGTCAAATCACAAGATAAAGTTCTGTATGGTCAATGGCCTTCACTTTTCTGTTCTTTGCTACTGGGATAAGGCTGTGTTTCCAACAGTACTCATTCTTAGGGAGATAGTGCAGGAAACAAAACCCAACACAGGTTAGAGTTTCCTTGACTGCAACCCACACCAAGCACACTTTAGGTCAGCATCAACCAATTGATTGCAACATGTATTCCAACCCCAGAACTTGTCACATGCTTTGCTTTTCTTTGTAGCTCTGTTTTTAAAGTACATCATAGTCATTTTATGGAATTACTGACTTCATCTGACTGCTTTATGTATTCTGCTCTTCAGCACGAGGAAGATATTCATCAGCCCTCTTCAGAAGCTTTGTCTGTATTCTGTACAGAGACTTTTGCCTTCCTCTGCTTAAAATAGCATTCAGGTTCAACTTGAGCTTCCTCCATGGATTTTTTTTCCTGTTCTATTTTTATGTACTGTTTTCAAAGACAGGATAGTTCTTTTTCTGATATGCAAAAAATTCTCAAAGCACAATGCCATCAGTAGACTTCAGCTGCTTGCCTTCTTTCCAGTTAAGACTGTATAGTATGTCAACACCAGCTTTGGCTGGAAAGCCATGTGTATGGTGAGCTGTTTTAGATTATCTAATTTTATTGCCTTCTGTCATCATTCCTAATCCATTATACCATTGCCATATGATATGACTGCAATAACATCTCAGACTTGATTAGAATATTATTTTTTTCTCAGAGTTATTTCTTTCCTGTGACAAAGATTTTAAAACTTTTCTGCGTAAGAAGTGGGTAGTTTATTTTCTTTTTATTATCCTATTCCAAATGTATTTCTTACATGAACTAGAAGTGGGAATTTATATTTGAGTCCTCTCAATAGGTCTTTTAGCTTTCTAAAACTCAGACAAAGGTGCCACAGCATTGTCAGTTTGCCTTTTTGTTATATATCCTCAAAAATTCCTAAAAATATCCATTTTTGTCAAATGAAATCTAATGTTTGTTACATATACTCATAGAAATATACTCTAGAAATTGCAATATGTAACCAACTTGAGAAAATTAAGTTGATCAGTACTACTGCTAGATTATCAAAGCTTGACTTTAAAAAAGTCACTAAAAAGAAAGGCCCAAAAAAAGGAAACGTAAATTCCGCTTGTCATGTTCCTGTGTAATTGGCAGATGCCCCAGGCAACTCTGCTATCTCTGTCTCAGATAGTGAAATTATTACCCTAGAGCATAGTGTCTGAAGAGCTCTCAGGGCTCAGAAAAACTCCAGGGCAGCAGACATGTTTAACAGGGATTTGGGACGACTAGGGCAAGGATTTCCAAATCTCGTCACTTGCAGCTCTCTTTTATTGGAAACCTGAACATTTGGGTGCATGTTTCAGTTTCAATATTTTCTCCAAGAGACTGAAGGGAGTAACGAGCTTTTCAGGGCTTCTGACACAACCAGCTCTGTCTGTCCTTTTGTGCCGTTTGTCCTCTCAGCAGAAAAAGCCATGCTAAAAGCCAAGGATAAGCATGGCCCCTTGTGCTGAGTAATGGCACAGATTTACTCTTAACACCATATTTCTTCCATCCACTCCTTTTCCTCTGTCCTTCCAGAGAATATTTTGTCTTCAATCCATATCCAGTTCTGCTTTCCTCAATCCATGTCCAGTAGTTTGTGATGACACTGGGTACCACAGTGCAGGGAAGCGAGCGTCACCATACCTCACGACTCTGGCTCCTGCCTAGCAACAGCATCCACTGGCGTGCCCATTGTGTGCTCTCCCTCGCCTTGCTGGAAGAACAAACACTAATATTCTTCACATGTGACTCCAGAAACTGAATAATAGGAGCTGACCTGACCATAAATGCCAGGATCACAAAGTCTCAGGAGTTTAGTGGCTAGCATAATGCATCATTACGTTGGTGAACCAAATTCCTTGCCTGCAGTTTGCAGACACATTAAATATGAATAAAAGAACTAAACAAACCACTAAAAAATAGTCTAATTAAATTGTGCAGTGAGATAGGCCCATGGCTTTTAGTGCTTTTGATTCCTTATGAAATAAAAATAAAAACAGATTCTCTTTCCTTCTTTTTTGTGACATTTGTTCGCACACAAAAAGGCTAAAAGCAGCTGGTGTTGGCTTGCTGATAACAAAAGGAATTTCACCTGTGAATTTGCCTGTGAATGACTTTTGCAGGGTTAAGCAAAGCATCTACAGGACCAAAACAAGATTTAAAGCAACTGTGAGTATAATCAAACTTCATTTGTGTGCCCACTGATCTCTGCTGCAGAATAATCCCTGCTGCCTGGAGAGGTCCTTTGCTCTCTGGCCTTGGAAAGGAGGGGAATCAGGGGCACGGAAGACACAGCAAGGCACAGCATGTCACACTGCCACTGTGCCAGCCCCTCTTCTCCACCCAGGCTGAAGACTATGCTCAGCTGTAAGCAAGTCCTTTGGGAGTCAGCATTACTACTCACAGGCTGAAAGATAAGTGGGTGCCTGAGTGCTGTGTAAACCAAGGTCTAATTGGAAGCTCTGGTATCTCTTCCATTACAAGCATTTTCTTCACCTGCTTTACAAAAGTTAAATGTGAAACACTCCATAAGCAGCACTTACAGTCTTTTTCTTTTCGGTGTTCCCTCTCACTTGAAGGATCCAGAAAATAACTTTCTTTAGCTCTAGTCATCCGCACTTGTCCCTAAAGGAGAAGTACCTATTGAATTTTTTATGATGTGTAAACAAGTACATTTCCTTTAAAAATGACAGTGTTTTCGCAAACAATGCCCCAGTCCCTGGATTTAGCTCCAGAAAGGTATTTCATGGAAAACACCTTCCAGTCACTCTGCTTCTGATTACAGTGGCAGATCTGAAATATGGCCACTTGCCACATAGGCCTCCGAGCACTTGTAATATCCCCCTTCTCCCAAATCAAATGCATTTGAATTTCTTTGCCTCGTAGAATCCAGGAGCTTTTTTGGGGGTGAGAAAAAGCATGTATTCTGGAAAATGAGCAGCTGAATATTTCCCTCTGGACTCAGGTTGATAAATATTAAAGGATGGCAGCAGTTCTTATTTGCAGAGAAGAAAAAAGACACTACTCCAATCTCCTGAGCCATATTGGAAAGTTTATTTTATTTAGCAAAGACGAAAATTGCACTGGAGACGTCAATACTTTGATAGCCCTGAAGCATTTTGGCACCCTCTGATCACAGGAGCTGAATCAAGAGAGACTGCCCCATTGCTGTGCTCCCTGCCTGCCCCAACAGGTGTATTGGGGAACCTTTGCCAAAAAGGTGGATGGCACATTTCTGATGAGCCAGTGGATGCCATTTGGCCAGAAAAGTAGCTGCATGATAATAATATGTAAAAACAGAAGCATAATATAACCTTGTGTGAATCTCTGAATGCTGTATTGTTCCTGCAGTCTGCAGCCCTCTAAAAACTATTAGAATTAGGCAATGTATTTTAAATCATATCAACAACCATTTTTTAGAAAAGAACACAGTCTAGGACCTCTCACTCACTAATCACGCAATGTGAAATAGTCCGTGAACATCAAAAACAAATCCCTCTTTCGATCTTTAATCAAAATATACAATATTTTGAAATTCTCTAGCAACAGTGTTTCTAAAAATAGACTACTAAAGCTATCAGGACAGAATCTTCAGGTAACCTTTTCAAGGGTTCGCAAATGACAAAAATGTTCCCATTGTAATTTATGGCATTGCATTGAGGAATATTGGGAAACATACCTACAGGCTCTGACAATAATTTTATTACTAATCTATTCCCCTGGTCTGCCTTTAAACCCTGTCATTCTTTGCCTTGCAGCTGTATTTAATGAGTGGTGAGATTATTCAAATGAGCCCACAGCATTGTTTTCTTAGCTCCTAGATCTTGAGAAGACATGTTCTGCCACTGTCAGTAGGTAAAACCTATATCACAACCTTAGCACTGAATTCAGTGTTATGCTTACGGGTTTGTGAGTACCTCTGTAGCCTATAAATATAATTGTGCTTGCTTGTGATGGAGCTGATCTCTACTTACAGCAGCTGCCAATGAGCCAGCAATAAAACAAAAGAAGAAACAGCTCAGCCTGTCATCGATAAGCGAGAAGCCAAATATGACTGTGCTTATGCCATGGCACACAGGCTTCTGAAACTACATTGCAAAAAGAGTTTGCAGGATGCTCAGACGGAGTAGATTTGTATATGGGAGATTGCTGCCATCTGTTATTTCCCATTCGTAACCACTGGGTTTTGTCCCTGAGAGAGAAAAGGGAGACAGAAAGAAATTCAATTCTGTCCGAAGATGGATTGTGAGAGACGTTTTCCAGCATGGAACAAAATTAATAAGGTCCAATTTAAAACTGATAAATAGTCAATTCAGTATGGTGGGATTAAGGATTTTTCCTAAGGAATTTAGAGAGAGATAAGCATCTCATGAATAAATAAATTCAGCTGCAGCACACAACATATTTATTGATTCACAAGCCATTTGTTTGAGAGCTTGTCCCTGAGGAGCAGAAGGTACCCTATTATTATTGATAACATAAGAGTTACAGTTATATTCAGAAATGACAAACTGCATTTAAATGATATCTCGGGGTTAGAACAAGAACTCACCAAAGCCAGGAAATTCAAAGTTAAGTCTGACACTATGTCAGACTGCATGGTGTCAGGAAAAATGACAGTCGTGTCTTTGCATATCTTGGCTTCTGTGGTTTATATCTCAATTTTAATGGCATAGAAGTGATATAATTTCCCTCTAAATTCATTTTTGTTTTACTCTATCATAAATAAAACAGAGCAGTGCAGGACTGAATATGGAAAGAGGCCACAGCAGTTCTCCTGAGGTAATAACTGTCTATGATAGAAAGGACTCTACCACTTGTCTAAAGACCTACCTTCTAAATTGATTATTATTTATTAGTTGCATGTTTGTCTGGTTAAACAATTTACTGATAGCTTTCATAGGCAGATACAAGGACAAAATATCTGGTCAAGAAGCTTGTAGACAGGAAGTAACAGAAAAGCAAGGCTTGTAGGAAGACCCAGCAAATTTGTGTGAATGGGCCTCCGAGTGGTGCTGGGACTTGGAGATCTTTCAAAGGCAAAATATTCTTTTTCATTTATCCTTTTTCTAGCACCTTCTGGAGGAAAACACCTTGAAAATAACATCCATGTTATGTCACGTCGTTCTCTACCTTGAACTGCAGCTGCTGGTGCTCCTATGTCCAGTTTGCTGCTGTAAAAAGTCAGGGAAGCTGAACTGGTTCACAGTGACTGTCTTCACTGTCCAGAGAGGACACTTGATGGGAGTCTTGGGGGAGATCTTGCAGGAGACCTTTGATGCTTTTGTACTCCACATCCTTGGAGGAACAGGAGGCTAGTGTCCTGTTTGTACACTAGCTCATGGCGCTGTACATGTCATTTCCTCATGGGTGGAAAAGGTTTAACTAAAACCACACTTTCATAGGTAGAGAAAACCCCACATTTGCCTTTACCGTGCCCTGGGAGGCAATTAATGAAGCTTGAATTATTTTTGGTAGGCATAAACCATGTTTCTAATCCTCTTTGTTCTCTGAAGGGGTATCCCAGGTTACACAAACTCTTACCCTTCTATATGTCAACTCCAAATGGGAAGAGCTGTTTACATGGTGAATTTGTTGTGTATTGCAGAGGACAACACATCTGTTCATCCATGGCAGAATCATATTTACAGATCTATACGTTCATAGAAATTACAGTCCAGGTTAACTTCCAAGCATGTTGAGAATGCACACACTTTATGAAGGAAAATTCAGGAATTCTGTACTATTTAACAGGCTGATATAAAAAGTGTTTGATAGGCTGTTTCTCATGTGTCTGACAAAACTGACAACTTAGACCCTTTCTTTACATATATCAGGGCAGTAAAAGATGTAAGATAGAAAAGATATAAGGTAGATGCACAGGTGAGGATCCTCCATTTGAACATGGGGCTTGATAATTATATTTCCTTCAAAGGTATCCCAGGAGAGGTTTGTCTCCAAAAATAAATATGGTGTACATTTGTATTTTGCCCATATTGGGCAAATTCACAGGTAGCAACTCTTCTGAGCTATTTGTGATGAAAAAATCCATCATAGTAATAGATTTTTTTAAAGGTTGAAAAAATAAAGCCTCTGATATGATGAATTTCAGATGGACATTAATAGTTTGAACTTGGCTAAGTTCAAACTGACAGAAATTCTCACAAAAAAAAGAATAAAAAATCTAGATCAGGTTAGATCTGTTTGATTTGTTTATTGGAAGCAGGGTGGAAGATAATATTCTCTAAGGGCAATTTTACAAATAATACCTGTTCTCCTAGATTTGGTCAGTATTTCAGCATGTGACTAATAACAAAGCTCATAGAGAGGGCCTGCCTTTTGTTTTTTATCCCTGATACCCTTACAGTTGTAATCATGCATCTTGTCAGTTGTTATAAAGACAAATGTTCCCCATTGCTGTACTGTCAGCACATTTCAGTACAAGCAGAACGGTAGCACAGCACACCTGTTAGATGTGTGGAATATACCATTTGTCTTGTCATAGCAGCAGAATTAGGTATACCTTGAGATGATAGGGTCTTCGGTGCAGGAAAAATTTGGGTCTACTCTTTGCACTGCCGTTGACCATTCTGCTGCCATCTGTGCACTTCCATAAGGCCCCTTTAATAAGTTAGGAAATAGGGAGCTAGTTTCTCTGGGAAACAGCTACTTTTAATATGGAGGAAAAACCCTTGCCTTTTTCTTTGAAACGCATCATATAGAGAACCACGGAGTGATACATTCATTATTAAATACACACGGTGTGACTTGAAGGCAGAAGTTCATGATTGTGGCCTTTCTGCCTTGATTATATTCAGCTTTTGAAGAAGCAGATGGGATTTAGCTTAACTGTTAACATAAATTGCCATATGGAACAAAACACAGCTGATTATTATATTAACACCGATTTTAATACATTTTATCACGTTATTGCAGCTTCAGTTGCCATGCTATTCTGTTCAGTATATTCATTCGAAAAATTTAATGTTGTATCTTACAAACTGAGATCTTATTACAAACATATGGTGTATAAATAGATTTTGCCACCTGGTGACTGTTAAAAATCTGTAAGGGAGATATTGCCAAAGTGTTAACTCCTCCCTGCCGGAAGTCACTTTTCCAATTGCAGACATTTTAAAGAAACAGTGAAAGGTGAAAATTCCTGATTTGCTGCTGTGAACAAAGGGTTAATTGTGCTAATTACATTGTAATACCTGCTCAGTTTAAAGTGTTTTCCTGTTGTGATTGTCTTGGGAGTCAAATTGTTTTTAAATTGGTTTGTCACTTGAATGCATTTGGAACTTTGTGATTAGGGTTGTGGAAACGGAGACAATCTTTAAGTTACATAACAGTTCCTTCCATAATCAATCACTGTCTCATTTCAGATCTACCTAAGAAGGTTCCTGTACACATGAGAATATGTCGATTGAGGTAATGGATGAGGTAAGCTAGCTGCTTGCTGGCTGTGAACATTTGCATTTCTTTCCGCCAGTGAGTACTGTACAGAATATTTGTGGGCTTTCTGCTTTCTAGAGTCACACTCATGATCTCCGTGAGTCATGGTACACCATGAAAGGACCAGATTAAAAAAATCCCCTCCTTAATCTTAAAAATGTTTGCTGAGTTGTGTTGCTCTTGTCTGCTCTTACAAATAAAGAAAGAAGGCAGCAGACCCCATTAATTGACCATTCAAGTCAACAGATGAACTTTTCTGGGCCATGCCCCAGGCTGTGGCATCTGGCAATCTGCAAGGGTGGAGGGGAGGATTGTTACGCATGGAAGCCTTTTCAGCCCTGCCTGGCAGAAAGTACCAACAAATACAAGTCCTGTGGGCGTTTTTTTTTGTTCATAGATCGGCAAAGGTATTGAAATGTATATGTGAGCTAGTAAGAAAGGGGTGAGACTACTAGTAAGAATATCTAATTAATGGGTTGAGTTTTGAAGAAGTGGCTCCAGTGGTAATTGGTGATCCCAGGAAAGGTAGTGGTACCTATGCTCTGAAATGACCTGAGGACCATAAATGCTGAAGATAGATGAGTAGACTTGATAGGAATACAGTTACTTCAACAGTTTTATAGGGGCCAAGTAAAGGGCAAATAATTCCCTAGGGACAAAACTGATAAAAGGCATCAGGGTAGATTGATGTAAAGAACAAGAAATGGGTTAGCTGAAATTTATTGCAGACCTGGGCAGTGTTTGCTGTGGATAGAGTGGAAATATGAAAGAGAATTGAGTGGCAGTAACAGCCAAAGTGGAAGCAGCTAATGGGGAAAGGATACTGAAGAGGTGATTCAGATACTGAATGGAGAAATATACGTACTGGTGGGAACTGGATGCCTGAAAGGCAGGAGTGGGAGGCAGACATGTAGGATTGGCATCTGGATGGGACATAGGCGGGGTTTTCAGGGCCATGTGAGGGTGAGCAGTGAAGAAAGGAGCAAGAAAGAACAGGAAAAGTGAACATTGTGAACAGGCTGTGGATATAGTGAGCTATGATAGGGACAGAGGCACAAACTGACGCCTATAGCATCCTCAGTGTGCTGAGGACAAGGGGTAGGGAGTCTTCTCTTAGGCCCGTGTGCAGTTCCAATGTGATGGGGCCTTTGGCCATGGCTACAGGGTGCCTAATAAAAAGTCCTTACCTTAGGTTCCAGCTGCTGAAACTACAGGGGTTATCAGCAGCAAAAGAAAAAGCAATAGCAATCCAGAGAAGTAAATTCTCTTCTCAGCACATCCTCAATTCACTGCACAGTAAGCCCACTTAAACAAGCTGTGCCAGACGACCAGCAGGAGGACTATGGAAAAATTTCTGAAGTGTTTTGTATCTAAAGCAAGTATCAGAGGTGTTATCAGGTCTGGAAAGTAGGTTAGACACAGAAGTCTTTTCAGGCCATTCATATGTCCCAATACAAAAAATTTTGTCCAGTTGCTGTGTCACAGCCACTTCTGGTCATCCAAAGATCTTTGTTAGCCAGGGGTGTTTGTTCTTTGAGTTTCTTGGCTGTTAACCAACAGCCTAAAGGTCTGGTCATCACCAGAAATTCTATTGTGAGAACAATCAGTTATCTCTCTGTTTTCATCTTTCTGTGGTCAAATTGTTATAATTTGACTGCTGCAAGCAGGAGCATGCTTTTATTCATTCATTTTCTTACCTGTTATGAACATGGTTATTTTTCCATGGGTAAGATTTTGTTGAATTTAGGTGCGAGTTAATCCTGCAACCTTCTGTTGTGCTACTTCTGCTATTTGTTTTTCCTGTAGAAATGCGTAAATCACTATAGTGATTTTAGTGATGAAAATACTATCCAGCATATGAAATATCATGAAGACCACACAGAATTTTAAAATCAAGATAAATTTTTGCCAGTGTTTTTCCTAGTATTTCTTATCAGATATAAATTGCATCTAACAAAACTTGTTAGTGAAATAGAAATGTACTGTGTCAAGCTACTGTTATGTGGTTTCTAAATGACTTTAAATCACATTGTATCCAATAATTACTAATGCTCCATTAAAGATCGCAAAGGCAATTTATTAGGAACTCCCAAAAGTCTTCTTTAAGCAATGCAATCTGTGTTTGGTTAAAAGTTTACATAAAATCAATACAAAATTATAGCAACATAAATAGTTAAACAGTTCTCAGTTACCATTAAAGTTGAATCCACTCTGCTCTCGATAATTTAGAAAATGTAAGTTATAGAGGAAGGATAAGGATACAGGGGAGTAGGAGGATACAGATGATTTTGCTGTTCTGACTGCTATGTGAAAAGGAAGAGCATCAGTCTATTACTTGCCAGTTATGTCTTCTCAACTCTTTTCATCTCCTTGAGGAATCTTGACAGTGCCATGAAAATAATAGCAAGAGAGTTTTTACTAAATGCTAGTTCTCACTAGCAAAATGTTTTATATCATTCCATGGGAAGAAGTGATTCTAATTTTAATTAAGGTCCAAATCATCCCCTCTCCTCACAAAAATAAGAACAGCTAAGCAGCAGGTTCTCAGGAATAAGTGCTTCATTCCTTAAAATAAAACCAAGGGCAAAAAAAGCCCTCTAAACAAATCATAAGTGAAAAATAAACT
Organism: Phainopepla nitens; assembly: GCA_013400175.1. Lineage (NCBI taxonomy): Eukaryota > Metazoa > Chordata > Aves > Passeriformes > Bombycillidae > Phainopepla > Phainopepla nitens. The sequence goes on from VXBQ01000187.1 coordinate 852,771, forward strand.
AAGGAAAATTACTTTCACTTCCACCTACTCTTCCAATTTATTCACAAGGACATTTATTTACCTCTATCTAAAAGTCTTATAACCTTAGGAACAACAACAACAACAAAAAAGCTAAACCACCTGTTTTTCAGCCTTGCAGGATAATTTCAGTTCTTTGATTATGATTTGAACATATATTCTACTTACCTAACTAAAGCAATGGATTAGTCATAGCTGATGACAAAAGCTGTTTTTGTTTACAAAGTGGCAGTGTTGGGTATATCTAAAGAAAGTCTCCCAAAAGTCACATTTTTACCACAAGCAAATAGTTCAAACCTCAAGCCGGAAATGTACATATTACTTCTCTTTCTCTTCTTGGCAAAAAACATAAAAGAAATCATTTCTGAACAGCAGTTTCAGAGCACCACTGTTAAGAGAGACATAACGATTATACAAGACAGAGCAAGGGCAGAGGCAAATAGTCTATTTATTCCCATTGTGTTAGTCAAGAATAATGGAGGGGTATTTTGTACCTGATTTGGAAGTGCATAAGAAGCAAAATATTTACAAAGGATTTAATCAGTGTCCCATGTTGCATGTACCCATTTTTTTCTCTAGCTTGGTCCCTGAAAGCCTCTGCTGCCTGGGCTTTGGGAAACACAGGCAAAAACACTTCCATTCTTTAGAGCATTGCACTCCAGTCAAAAGCAAAGTGGCCTGACCTTGCTCCAGAGCAAGTGTCCATAACTGTCTTCATGTGCAGAATTTCTTTTGCCCATCAGTACTCTGACACCACAGACATGTAATTTTATGTCAAGTGAAGGATATGCTGTTTTACAGAGATGTCGCTTCTCTGCTAAAACAGACTAAAAGTCATGGTGTAATGAACTTCTTTGACTTACCATGGATCTACCTTAGGAAGAAAGGTCTATATGTAGGATTTATGAAAAAAACAGCAGTCCTTGTCTACCTGAACATTCTATTTGCTATAGACATAAAATCTAATTTCTTAATGAGAGTGTCTTCATTAAAATGTGGATCTTATCAACCTGCAGTTAATGATAAAAGCATATCTTATAAACAAGCAGAGTTTAAATAACACATTAAAGCTTATCACTGATGATATCTTTAATTATAGTAAAGCAAATTGTAAGATACTCTAATGGGAAATACAAATTACTTGTTAAAATTATTAACAGAGTTAATATGCTTACATTTGTTTGTGTGTACAGGAATAATTTCAAATATTTGACTGTAATGACAATATGTGTAAAGATCAATTAAAAGTCAGGAAGATGAGATATTGGATTTTCAGACCTTAATAGGATTTCATCTGCACTTGTTATATTATGTTATCCACTTATAATTGAGCTTCCATCATATCATAGAATTTGTCACTTCACCAATTTATATTTGTAACCTCTAATGAAACTTCTGTTTGCTTAGAAGAATTTTTAAGACCTGTGATCCAGCTGGAGCTGTTTGTTACAAACATTAATCTGCCCCACTCAGAGGTTGAGGTTCAGTCTATTGACCCAAACCCCAACACAGAAGAGGAAATACATATGTAGTCACCTAATTCACAAGCATCACTGCCCACACAAGCTGATCTAATAAACAGCTTAGGTGGAATAAATGGCAGTTTTATGTGTAAAAAGGTAGGTATATTGGTAACAAGAAAAATTGCCAGGAGTCTGCCCAATCTCTAGTTTATTAAATTTAGCAGAAAGAAAATAACCACCATAAACGCAACAAAACTACTTTTGTTTACTTACTCACTGAGTCAGTCATGCCCCAGCTGAGGTTTTGTCTCTGGAATGGATCCAGGACAATCCATCATCACCAGTTTCAGGGTGGCTCAGTGATGGGGATCCCCTACAAGCAACGGCTATGGCCCAACTGCATCCAGCCCTGCCTATCCTTTGCATTGGTAGTCTCTCCCCTGGCGGGATCTCTTAGCATTTTGACTGGTGAAGTGTGAATGTGAGGATGAACACATTTCATGTGTTTCATGAACACATCCTCAAAAATAGTGTAAAGCCAGGGTCCTGCAGTGCTCTCAAGCTGAAGCTATTGTAAACAAAAGTGATTTCTGAAAACTAATATCCTTGTAATTTAGCTTATATGTTCTAGTTTCAATGCAGTATTATGAGACAATAATTTGTGCATAGAGTGGACCTCAGCCAAGTTATTTCTACAGAGAGCTAACATTTTAGCAGTACTTTATTGTAACAGCAAGCTTAACCTTGAAACCAACAGATGTTGCTTTGAAATGATCTGATGTAAGGTAGTCTATAAAGCTGAGCTTACATGATAATGAAGAGAAAAACACCAGGCACAGAGGATATTCTGACACTGTTTAAAAGCATCCATCGATAATAAGCTTTTTGGCCAAACTACATGTATTTTTAAAAACTTTTAGAAAGCATAATTATTTAGATTTTTCCTGACATGAATCTGACCCTTCCTTAAACTCTCCAATGCTAGAGATTGTCTCAATTGATTACACCTGGGAGATTAAGCAATGTGCTACAAAGATACCACATTGCACTCTGTCTTCTCTGATATTACATACAGTTGCTTAAAATAAAGAAATACTTCCAGAAAAAAAAGTCATAAGGGGGTATAAAAAAAAGAGAGAATATGAAAGAATATATGCCAGGTTCTCCAATGACATAAGCTAGTATTGCTCCTAGCCTAGCCTCAGGTTTATTTACAGAGCCAAATACTGATGCTGAGTTGATTTTTAATGACATGAGAAAAAGCTGAATAGAAATAGATTTGCAAAATAAGCCAAAACATATATGATTAAAACAGTTTGGAGGAGAACAAGTCTCACCCCATGGATTGTTTCTTACTGGAGAGCATTCCCTGTGGCAAACTGCTTGCCACCTGTATTGATCCTCTCCAGAGGTACTTCATTTTAAACACTGAATATAGAGCAGAAAATGTTTATTTTATGCATATATGCACCAACAGCTGTGACAAGCAGTTTTGTACACCTCCATTACCTCCCAAAGGGGGTCAGAGAGGACTCTGGAAGCCATCAGGAATGTCTGACACCACCAGGCAGCTTACCAGTGCTCTGATTTGTGCCTGTGCTCCCTGAGGTATTGGATTCCCTGCTCCCAGGTGTGTCCTGAACACCACAGTTGATCAGGTGAGTCAATGGCTCATCCTCCAGTGATATGTGTTCCTCACCAGCAGACAAGGTCAGGCATTGCCTGCTGCCTCACCCAGAGTGTTCCCTGGCTGGATGCCTGGGACAGGGACCTTGTCCCAGCCACCACCTTTTTGACATCTTGTTATCCTCCATACTGGTATGCTTGGGCTGCTCCCTTCTTGTCTGCTGCTTTTGCCAACCCTGTTTCACCTTGCCAGCTGGGACAGCTTTAGGTGCTAAATTTGCCTCAGGCACCAAATGGAAGTACCTGCTTTAAGTGTAGGGCTCTGATTTTCACCAGGCAATCTAAAACAACCCTACTCTATTCCTTTTGTTGGTTTTCCCTAATTGATTTAAATGCCTTGGACATATGAAGCTCTCTATCTGCATCAATTTCCACAAAAATGTGTTATTTGAAAATCTCACTAACATTTTTGTGCAGACATCTCTTGATCTGGTGGACTTTTTTCTGGCCTAAGTTTTGTTTTAATAAAGCATTTTGAATGAGGCTATTCAGATTTTTAGAAAAAGAAAAGAAAAAAAACCTTCTCCACTCATTGCAGAACTAATTTCTGGATGACACTGAAATACCCATCTCATGCAGCATGAAGCTCACTGAGGCAATGCTCCTGCATCCTTTGAATGCTGAAAATGATCATATGGTGGGGATTCAGGATCATGCAGAACTGATTTTGCAGGTGTAGACCTAAGTCAGAGTAGCCTCAGAGTGTACAGATGGTTGAAATCTCAGAGGCTGAAATTTGTCATTTCCCCCTTAAAACCAAGGAACTGCTTTCATTATTTTATTTGCTGGCTTGTTACTACGGCAACATTTATATGAATAATTCATTCCATCTTTAACTTTATCTTAACAAAGTCAAAGACTGCATTCCTAATTTCAAAGCAGGCGAAACTTTTTTCCTTCCATTTTTTCCAGCATTGATATCCTTTAGCATTATTATGCTTATTATTATGAGACAAGCATTATTCTCAATTATTATTGGTCATGGCCTGAAATTATCAAGCATGCAGTCCTTTCCATGATGTTTTCACTTCGAGAATAATTTAGCCTATTCCTCTTGCTAATTGATCTGCCTAAGCCAAAACTTTTTTTAAAAAATAGAATGTGTGATAATAGCTTTTAAAAGCTCTATCATTTCTCTGAGTTTTTTTCCCCTTGTTAATATTTGCTAATTTAATGACAAAGACACAGTCATCAAAATCCCCAAATTTCACTTTGACTATGAAATACACCCCCCATGTCTGCAGTGAAACTGCCGAGCATGTCAGCAGCTTCCTTTGATCACACCAAGTCAGCCAGGGGAGATGCACTACAAAGCTCCAGGTACTGCAGAAAGCAGCACGGGCCTGGCTGGCAGTCAAAGGAAACACACGGGTGCGCAGGAATTGCCCAGTCCGGCACAGGGCTTGGCAGCATGGCACAGGGGCAAGAGGCTTAATGAAAAGCAGGAGATTCCTCCTGGCATCAGCCTGTGAGTGACCACTGGGGTGGGATGGCAACATAAACACAGAAGGCTGGTGTCACCAAACAGCAGTCTCAGATACCCAGCACTGTGTTTACGCCCTTGGGTTGTGCTTTGACAACACCCTATATTTTCCATAGGTCTTAATTTACTGGCTGTTTTCACCAGAAAACTCAGAGGTTTGCTAGGATGGCTTTTTGCCCACAGATAATATATTTCAAAGCCACTCATACCTACAGTTGGATATGAAAGATAAGCTCTTCAGACTGCCCTCTGCAAAATATTTTTTATTGTTGGAGGGATGCATAGATGATTTCCAGTGTCTCAAAAATTTTGTTTTAACTTAGCAGATGTTTTAAAAGAAGATATTTACTTGATTACTTTTCAGTCAACTTGCTTTTCATCCCACTTCCTCTGCATATAGTCTCATATTTATTGACTTAAAATCAGACAAAAAAGATTATTTGCGAAACTTTCTGAGTTGTAAATGAGAAAACCTGTCAATAATTTTCAGAATCTAGAAAAAAAGCCACTTAGGGATAGCTGACATTTTAAAAAATCAAAACAACTTTTCTGATATGTTTTTAAAGATTTGGACAATTTCTGAAAAGAAAAACAGGAAAAAGTACTCTAGATTCTGGGCAAATACTTTTTTTTTTTAATGACATTCTCAGTCAATTTCCTGTGTAGTATGAAAGATCAGCAAGCAGAGTTGTCTAAATCTTCTCATATTTATTAATGATGTATAATACTGGCATGGTATCCTGTGCAAATTATAAGTTGATTAGTTTTCAGCGATGTCAGCTTGTACTTTGATCCTGTCTAAATCGATATGCTAAGCAAGGAGAAAGTAAATCATTGCTTAGATGGGAAGCCTATATCAATACCACATACTTTTCTCTCAGCAAGGCAGAAGAGGAAAAACATAGAGTTCATATAGGTTGCTTCTTGTTCTTAATAGAGCCCAGCCAGAGCTGGCTCAGGTGCAGTGAATGCTGTTAGTCTTTCCTGCACAAGCATACAGCAAAAAATACCCACAAGCTGCAAGGCCTTTGGTGAGTCCAGGCTGCATCAGTACTGAGTCCAGATGGCAGCAGAGACTGTGCTGCTGGAAATGCTCTGATTTAGCTGGGCCATGAAGCCAAGGTCTTCTCACCTTTGTGCACTGCAGGCAACCTTGTCTTTAAGCTTCTGGCTATTAATCCTGACGGCCTCACGAAATCTCAGTTTGTGACTGGTTTGCTCCTTGCAGCTCTCCCTGTAGCCAGGCCCACAACTCCTTCAAATTAATGTGCATGACTGCATGCCATTAAATAGTTGCAAGATTTCACCCTCTACAGGTTCATGTTTTATCAGCAGACAGGGCATTTTTGTTGCAGTTTGAGTTAGGCAACATGTGTATGCACATCTGGGTGTGCATATGTCTATGATGAAGTGCTGTGAACAATCTTAGTGTTGGGCAAAGGCTCAAAAACATTCATCTCTCTCCATTAGGTCAAAGCAACATTGTCTTTTAATACAGCATTATAAAACTGTGACACAGATAACTAGATTAAGAATCATAACTTGAAACTAACTCTATAGTTCAGGAGTTATTTGAATTATAATACTGCAAAGATGCATATTATCTTGTGATAGAAAACAGAAAGGATTTAATAGTTTCTTTTTAACAACTGCAACACATTCCACAATTTAACTCCTCTCATTAGGGCTTTTATTTCAATGCACTGTACAATATTTTGCTGGGAGAGATCTGTATATGTGGATGAAATGGAGTGATGGCTTTCCAAATAAATCCTTTTGGCTGTGTCCTGAAAACTATTCTACAGAGAGGGAAGAAAAAGGGAGCAGCTGAGTTGCATGGGAAATGGTGGTACAGCATAATCTTTTAAAGCACCTTGTCACAGAAGGACATATTATAGGACCATATTGATTGCAAAACTCACTTCCTTGTAGGAATGATGCAGGATATGCTAAGGCATTGCAAACAATGGAAAATGAAACTTTCCACTATTAGACAAATGGTTTTATTATTCTTTAATGCTTTGTGGAAAACAAATGGGGGTAGGAAACAAAGGCAAAGGAAAATACATTGCATTCTCATTATCACATGAAACAGTTGTGTTTCTCTTATTTTAAGTGTAACAGTTTCAGACCACTGATACTTTCTTTGCTCAGAGGACAGACCCAAAATGATTCTGATCATGCCTGACACCCAGCATAAAAGCCCTTGATATATTTCTTTGCTCTGAGTGCCTACAGTGAACAGCATTTTATTTTTAGTCACCCATTTTATATATGAGACACCAATTTGGTGAAGTTTTCTCATTTAAAAAGCCATATAGGTATGGACTTTAATCAACTGGATTTAAAGCGGGCTTTAAAATAAGTCTTTAATAGCGTAGTCCTAGAGAGCAGTGTAAAGAGCCTTAAGTATATACTTGTATTCCTGAGCTAAAAGTATAATTCACATGAGAAATCTCTGAGAAAACTGGTAAGCTCTCAGCTGCAGTTATGTCCTCCCTAAAATGGGAGTAATTGTACTGATAGCATAAGCCTTTCGGGAAATCCATGATATAGTGTTGAAAACAGCTTGCATACAGCAGCCTCCCCAGAGACATGATTCCCTTTGCTGTCAGAGAGAAAGACATGCTCCCGAGGTGCCAGCAATACTGTGGATTGCACAGGGATATGAGCACACAAGATACAGGAGTGAGACACAGGGCAAGGGAGCTTGGCTTCAAGATGTATCAGAAAGAAGATGCATGAAATTTTGCCAGTGCTGGTCCCATGGATGCTGTCCCTGATATTTTTAGCCACAGCTGCTTTCCACACCTCATTATCAGAAGCTGCTATCACAGAAAGGAGGGAGAACAACTGACTATCTTTTGCTTTCTCTTTCCAGCGCCTTCCTGGTGAGGCTTGGCATATTCCCTGGAAGTGCTAGATGAGCATGTGGGAAAGTAGAGGAGGTGTAATCACAGATCTCCTGTCCAGTGGGTACTACCCCAAAGTAGCCTGCTTGAACCATCTCCTCTGTAGCAGCTGAGCAGGAAAACTCTGCTGGAGGGATTCAGTCCCCTGGTTCCTGAAAGTTGCAGGCATCAGCAGGAACAGGCAGGGATACAGTAGAAGTCAAAATCAGTTGTTACACTGGCTGCCATCAAGTCAGGTGTTGCTTGCCTGGCAGCCACATAATCTGTGAAGAAATCCACAGATTTATAGTTCTTCTGACAGATCTTCTCTGAACTTCTAAATTTAAAGTTATATCTTGGGTCTGAGTTCTGTGATTATTGTTAAGGAGTCAGTGAGTATTACAGACATTGTATTTCTCACAAAGAGGGTACATAAAGGTGCAGACACAATGTGTGAGGGATGTAAATGGGAGGCCTGTGGAATAGGCTAATTATAATCCTTCACTATATGCATACAGAGACAGGAAAAAAATTTCACCTTTTCCTGATGATTTCCACATAATTTCCCATTCCACTGTGACTATGCTGATCTCACCACTTATTCTTCAGTATTGTAAACAAGTCATAATATATTAGTGAAAAGAGTCACAAAGAGTTCATATAGTAGACAGGAATCCTGAGGAATAGGTTATATAGAATTTAAGACCAAGAAGGTCTTAAATAACAATCTAAAAGGTATAGGATAAAGATCATTGGATTCGTTACTGCCATTTCAGCTTGATATTTTGCAATTTATGGTTTCTTGATAAATAAGAATCCATTCAGCTGGTTCGTATTATGCGAGGCTATGGAACTCTCTACATTACACTGAAGGATTAAACTGAGATGCAAATGACTTGAAGGAGCCTAATGACTTTGCTTAGCAAATTGATGTAGATCGGAAATAATCTCTACCCCATTAGATGGAATAAGAAGCTACAAAATATCAACAAGCAGACAATACATTAGTTCAGGGTGTCTCCCCACTCCAAGAGGCCATTCCAGCCCCTAGTTTCAGGATTCTCCACTTAACTGTTTAAAACTATTGCCTTAGGTTGCAACTTGTATTTGTAAAACAAGGTTTCAGGTTGGTGATATATTATTTTCCAGTCACATTTTTAACATTGCAGGAGGTAGTGAGGGTTGAAAATCAAGTTTTCATTCCATTTGCAATGCACTGGGAATATAAAAAGGAATATTTGCAGTTTGAAATGTACTTTTCCCTCCTAATTAGTTTCTGGATGTTGGTAGCAATCTGATTTTTCTGTTAAAGAATTCCACTGGTACAAGCAGACATACCATGAAACATTTGCAAAATATTTTGGAAGGTTATGCTTTTCAAGCTAACATTTTTGAGACTCTCAAGATTGAAAAAGAATTGGTACTTCGGGAAAAGTTTTTTAAAGGCATAGAAGTTGAAAGAGTCATTTTTCTTAAAAATCAATGTACTACAAATGAGTGATAGTTCTCATTCAATGAGAAGTACCTATGGCTTTCACGTGTTCAATACAGAAGCTTTTATAGATTGTAAATGGTGCTCTGCCACCACCAAGGGATGAAGAATTCCTCACTGCAGAAAGGATTTTTTCCCACTATATAAGGAACCCCAACATTCAACACGGCAGGATTGACTTTTAGACTTCTCTTTCTGGCCATTTTGGGGACATTCTGCTGCTGGAGGAACTGACTGTTACTATTATTTTATTTTATCCTCCTTAGCTCAGCCACTGCACTGAAAATCCGTTTGACTGCTTTCCCACAGAAATCATGTGGACTAAACCCACCCAACAGCTGGAAAACTGTTGGCCATCATTTGCAGCAGAGCACTATTTTGCATAGATTTTTCTGCTTTGTTATTTTTAATTCAGATCATTTCAGCAATCTGCTTTACAGCCTCACTGCACAAAGGAAGCTGCCAGGACAGATTTGGAGGGGGGCTGGGAAGGCTGCCTGCCCTCCTGGGAGCACTGGGAGGGCAAAAGAAGGCTTGCTGCCCTCAGACTGTGGTACTTGACTAGAGCTAAGCTGCAGTAACTTCACTTCCCCAAGCTGACTGCCAGATCCTTTTGTTCTACAGGTCTGGTCCCAAGACTGAATTTGGTAGTTACAGCTTTAGCCAACAGCAAGTTTGTCAGCAGTTATTGAGAAAATGGAGGAAAATGCTGAAATATTGTAGTCTTCTCAAAGTATATGCTATGCCACTCAAAGTATTTCACTGGTCTTGCCACAATGCTACTGCGGAATTAAGATATTGCTAGAGAAAGAAATCTACCCAAGAAGCCCTAATGGATTAAATGCAGTGTCTTCGGTAAACTTTATTTTCATTTTGACATGTAGTTGCCAGAAAATTCTCTTCCATGTTCCTGTAATGTAGTTCCTTTCCTTTCCTGCAGTCTCTTCATGGGACAATGCATTCTTGGTTAGCATCACTCACAGACAGGATACAGGATTTGGGACAGAGGTAAAAGATGCGCAGCTGGCAGGGCTCTTAACTGAAGTGGAAGTTGAGGTCAAGGTCATTTCCTTTCTTCCTATTTCATCCTCTCCCCAGCACAAAAGAGGTCACTCCCCCTTCATCTTCCCCGTACAACTAATGTACCTGCAGGCTTTAATCTTACCACCCTCCAGATGACTCTCTTCCAGGCTGAGGAATTTTCATATATTCTTCTCTTCTTGGAAGGATGCCATCGTCTGGATCTCTGTTTTCTTCTTCCTCCTTGTGTTAGCTTGTTCTCAAACATCACTTCTGAGGTGACTAAAGTCACACACAGTCATAAAAATGGATGTAAGTGACACAAGGTCTTTTCCCTGTTGCTCCAGTAACTTTGCTGATAACTCTGAATATCTGATTTGCCTTTCTTGCTCATCATTGTGTTGAGGTACCTACAAATCCAGTATTTCTTTCTGAGTAACAACAGCTAAGTTAGAGCTCATCCCTGTACATGTATCATTTGTATTATTTTACACACACAAACTCTGCTTCATATTTATTACCATAGTATGTAATTTTCCATTTTATCATTCAGACACATAATAGTAGTAGATCCTTCTGAAATTATTTGCAGTCAGCTGTAGTTTGCAAATGTGGTTGCCTCATTCTCATTTACAGCTCAGTTCTTAATACACTGAAGAGCACAGATGCACCTAGAACCTCATAGTAACATTCCTGCTCTGGGCATTTGTACTTATCTTGTAGTACTTTGTTTCCTAGCACTAACTTTACATTTCCACCTTGGATAATCACTTATATAAATTTAAACCATTTGATTATACCTCCTTGAGTCCGGTTTGAAAGTCGGAGTCTGGGGCTTCTGTTTCTAAGTTTTGCTTTATGTTTTTTTTTTCACTCTTTGAGATTTCTGGTAATTTTTTTGAAGTTCTGGTACCTGTCTGGGATTTCTTGATGATTTCTGCAAAGTGTCAATTTCATAAAGAAACAGTAGAAATTTTTTTTTTTTATTTCTGAAATGCAGTGCATAGATATAGTTTTATTTGTTTTCTAATGCGATCATCAATATTATAAGTAGTTCTCTGACCTGCAAAAATCACAGAGCCACTTTTTTGTAAGTCCTTCTAGGTGTAAAAAGAATTGCTCTTATTAGCCTTCCAGTGGCATCACTGGTGAGGTTTTCTTCTGCATAGCTGCTTATTATTGCAAACCTGATGAGAGATTAAAAACCTCCCTTTTTTATTTTCTCCTAGTTTAATTTGGTTGAAACTGGGTTCAATGGTTGCATGCCAAAGACAGACACACAGACATGTGTGTGCAGTGTGACAGCATGAATCCTTTCCACAGGCAACTGGCCTAAAGCAAAGTACAGAGATGTACTGTGAATTCTCCTGGAGTCTGGTATGTGTACTCCATTGCCATGAATCTGGGTCTTTGTAGTCTTTGTCAGAAATCTGACATGTCTGGGTGTGCATAATGCATACTTGAGAAAAAATACATTGCTATATATATAGGCATATAATAACAGTGATACATTAATTGTTTTGTGAGCTTCTGAAAGTATTACTCTTCTGTCAGCTAATGTTGAATGGAATAATGTGAGTTTAAGCAAAAGCAGTTTCCATGGTTACTCTGGAGGTATTCTAAATATAGCAGATGATGTAATCGGTTACAGGGACTAGATACAAGATTGCTGTGTATTTCAGTAAGAAGTTGCTTCTCTGGAGATACCTGTGAGAAAGTGTCTATATTACTTGAGGAGACTATTTTTCAAATTATTTCTGTTGTCCCATGATTTTCTGCTCCTCAGAGCCTTTCCATTTTTCCATTTACAGGCTGGTAGCTTCTTTATAGTTATTATAAATCATATACATCAGATCGCTTTAATGTTTTTACAGAATCCTTAACAGCAAAGGTAAAATTCCATAAAACAGTTTCCACGTCTGGCCAGGGAAAGATTGTAGTTTTTGCAATGTCTTCTACCCCATATATTAACATACTGTTATCAACATCTGTCATATCTGTCTATCCATCTTATCTCTGTATATGTCCATCTATCTTTGCTATGTTGCTGTCATGTTTCCAGTGCCCTCTGATCTGATTTTATCCAGACAGAAAAGAATGGCTTAATGACCCAAACACATCTCATTTTCCAAGATGTGTAATAAAACATTCCTCTTCCTCACCCCCAGATGAGCAATTATTTCCCAGTGGAACAAATTTCACTCAATGAAAATTTGGACTAACTACTTAGCACGCAATACTCAAGAATGGGTAAATAGGTAGGACAAAGATTTATTGTCACTAAGGGGGTAAGAGAGGGCAGAAAAAAATATTTGGGGAATTTCTTCACAGTTAGTTGCCCAGCTTTCATTTGTGTCACCTTTCTGGCCCTACTGAGTCCTGTTGAAAGTCAGATTTTTCTCTGAGTTCATAGTAAGAACAAGTCACTTCCTACAGTCAGTGCAGTTTTCTTCCACAGTAATATACCTAACTTCAGTCATTCCTGTTTTAATTAAAATTTCTTTTCCATTCCCAGTGTTTCTTTTAGTGTTTTACCTAATTTCAACCTTAATTCATTTTTAAAATGACACAGTCCATTTCAGGAGTGCTGAAGAAAAAATAAAAGGTAAGTTGAAAAACCAGGAAAAAAAAAAAGGTAATTTAGATAAACTGAAAAAAAAGACCTTCTCAGAAAGTACTGCTGTATTCTGAGTCAGGGTTTCTTTGTTTATTAATAGCAACTGGTCAACAACTACTTCTCTTCTCAGGGCAGTATTGTGAACATGCTGCATTTCCAGTATCAGCAGAAACGGCATTCATGTTTTCCAAAGGCAAAGAATGCCAACTAGCTGCATTAACAGCTAGAAGCTAAAAATCATGCATCCTACTGCATTTTCACCCCTTTCAATGAAACTGTTATTAATCTTAGCTCCTAAACAATTTTTTTTGTGATGCAGATGATAGCCTGAAGATGAAGATATGACAGTGACGGAAGACTGCAATAAAGGGCAGCTTAAACTTTTTGCGGAGATGTTTCTACTTTTGCAAGGCAAAAGACAGTGGCAGCATTCAATGAACAGAAATTAATTATATTTTCTGAATATGAAAGCTCATGGAATTATAGAAATTATGGACCAAAAAAAAGATACATTGGGTCATCTTTTCCATATTGGAAGCTGTGGCAGCTTTGTCCCTGGATTTTAAGGTTCTTTCTGAGTCTAGGTTTAAGGTCTCAGTAGACAGGGCTTAATGGCTTACTGTGAAAAGCTTTTCTTTTATATATTATCAAAGCCCAGCTTTATATTTAGCTGTGAATGTGTCATTTCTGAAAATATGATCCTACAACTGCTCCTGCTCTTACAATGGCACCACATTAATCATCTCCCTTCCATCCTTGGGGTTCAGGGGTTTGTGGTGCTTGTGGGTGGTTCATGTATCCTCATACTAATACTTGGTACTTGGCAAACCTTGTCATATTTAGGTTTTGTACCTTTCCACATCAGTCAGACTGCCTGACTGTCAATTAACCTTTCTTAGCAAATGACTCTTCTTCCAGATAGGTTATTGATGCAGTTGAGTAAGACTTTACCTGAAAATAAAATTGTTTCTGCAGAGTTAACCATGTTGAGGGCTTCAGCTCCTTCTGTATTCCTAACTGGAAGTTGACACTAGTAGATTTGAATGAAATGAAAGGTTAAAGGTACATGAATATGGTAAATGTTAATTAAACAGGCTTTCTGGGTGAAATCCTAGTCCTATTGAAGTCAAAGACGAACTGCAACTGGCCATGATATCTCTTTGCACCTGCAATCCAAGTGAAGTTGCCTCTGAGGTTTCTCTTTTCAACAAGGGTGTTCAATCATGTCCAAATAAGGGCACTTCCAATTATTACTTTTGAAAACAATAATCCTTTTTTTATTTTGCATGTTCTTTTGAAGGCCCCATGATCCTGCCTCTCTATAAGAATGAAACTGCATGATATGACATTTGGCACCCTGGAGGGAGGGGAAGATGAACAAGATAAATGTCAAAGGCAGTCTTCTCCAGTGGAACAGCATTCCTCCAGTAGCCACTGATCTGCCCTAGAAAACTCCCAATTCAAACCACCAGGCCTCTATATCTTTCCTTCCCCTCTGAGGTCTTTCTACACCTGTAGTTGTACCAGTTCAGTAGTTTATATGGTTGAACTCCAAAGGGACGTACAAAACACCCATAAATTTTATCTTTTGCAGTGGGATTTTTTTTCCAGTTTCACCTACCAGGAAAAATTAACAACTGCAGAGTAGGTTAACTCCATTAGTTCTCTTGCAGTTCTTGTACTTGATTCAAAACCAGTGGGAGTAATTTAGTGACTTGTAACCTAAGAGAGATTTCTCTAAAACTTACCTATGGCTCCCACATGTGGAGTTTTGCCACTCCTTCCAGCAGGGTAATCATGAACCCTCCTGTGTTGTCGGTTGGGTAAATTCAGCTCTCATTATGGATTCTGTGCAGAGAAGGCAATCAAAGTCTTTGTGCAAATCTATTCCAGAAGATGGCCCAGGAATCCTCTAAAAGGACTGGCCCCATAAGAAGTAAATGGGGATGAAATTGGGTACCTGGCTGTTTCTGACCAGCCAGTGCATTTGTACAACAGTCAGCAAGAAGTTTGGGAACATCTTATCAGCCTTGGAAAAGAACTGGCAAAGAGAATCATCCTTCCCATCCAATCTTTCAGTGTTTCAGAGGCTCAGTACAGGGCGAGAAAAACATGGTTTAGGCATCAAGTTTATTACCTTTCTTCATCATCTCAAAGCAATCAAGGAATGGTTTTAAGGTATAGGTCAGCCATTCTCCTTCATTAATTTTAACCAGTTTGAGGTCTGCTCGCATCCACTCTTCAGGCATCATGCCAATTTGTTGTCAGTATCCCATTTCTCTCTTCACGCATGAGCTATCAGGCTGGAGAGAGGTGGTTTTCTTCTAGCTTTGGAAGCAGAACAAAAGACTTTGGCACAGCACAGGAGTCCACCTGTGGTGAAGCAGAGGAAAAAGTAAGGAAGGGAAATGCAGGTTATGCTCAGGAGAAATTAATTAATTAACAATAAACAGGGGTTTGCAGCTGAGGTAAGGGCAGTGCAAGGTCATGGCACATAGAGGCAAGGAAAAGTTTTCGTGATAGCCCCAATTCTGTCCTTCTGTGCACAGCAGTGGGTAAGTATCTCACCAAGCAATAGGGATATTTCTTTGTTTAGTGTGGTTTCTCTGGTCCCAAGCTGCACAGGTTCTTTGTCAGCAAAATGTCGACACAGACCTCAACTTCCCATGGTCAAGTGAGGATATCAATCTAAAACTACTTTTTCCTGCTACCCCATATTAAGTGGATGTTGGTAGGCTTCAGAGGGCAATAGTGACCCTCTCCACTACGAGAATGGGTGCACATATCTCCCCAAACTGTTCTATCTAACGTTCCAGAGCAGGAAGGCTGCTACAATTCCATTGGACTAAGTACTTATTCCCCCTAGCACAGAACATCCTCCCAGTATGGAAGGAATGAACTAGGCTACTACCTATGGGGAAAAGCTGTAGGAAATAGCCTCTGAAGGCCTGCTTTCCACTCCCTGCAGATCAGGGACTGAATGTATGTGAAGGCAGTGGGGTGTGTGTGTGTGAGGACAAATATATGAGAGGCTTTAATTTGCCTCTGATCTTATGAAACTTGTCTATTTGCTGTCCTGCCCTAACCCTACCCATAATATTCCTGGATGCATGTGAATTTCAAATTCTGGCATATTATAAACCAGTCTTATAAGACTTTGTCAAACTTTCCCTACATCTACTCTATATAAGCCCAGTGTCTGTTTCTAATAAAAGCAGCCTGTCATTGTAGCCTAACTCTCTTCCCCTTATTTCCCAATCTTCTGTAAAACCCAAGAGGCCAAGCCTTGATCTGGGGAGCACTTTTTTGTTGACAACAAGCCTGCGTTATTTCAGAGGCCCCAGGTTGGTGTGGTTTTCAGCACAACTAACAAAGTACCAAGTACATTTTTGTCCAAGATGGGGCCAGACATACAGAAGTAGAGGGCAGATCATGAGAGGCATGGGTCTGGTTTGACCTCCTTGGCTTTGCTGATGTGCAGGGTGTAAGCTCAAAGGAGGCATAATTTCGTTGCATGCCTGGGTGTCCACCTGCAACTGACAGGCAAACAGAGAGATGGAGAACAACCTTTCAGGCACTGCTGGAAGCTGAGCACCCAAAACCACATCTTTTCTGGCATCTAGACTGCATGGAGTACAGACAGCTGATATCCCAGAGGCCTTCTGATCCAGGAATATGGAGAAAAGTGTTGCCAGGAAGCTGGAATGCTCCTTCCTCTAAAGGAAGATAATGGAAAGGGCACATCATGAGAAAAAAAGTCCCCAGAGGAAAAAACTGAAGTGGAAAATTCCAAGTTCTACTGTTTTTACCCATCAACTTTCTTCTACTCTTTCATCTGTGGGTTATTTTTGTTTTCTCTATGCACTTTCCTGTTTCTAACTCCGTAAAGCCTATCTCTCTGTTCTGCTTTGCAAAGCATCAGGGATGCATGGCAAGTTGATTATCCTCATGAAGCAGCTACCATAACATTGAGATTCAGGCATTTTCTTTATCATTAGCCTAACAAAGCATATAGAGTTGTAGCTAACTGGAAAGATACAGTACATTATTATTGTTATTATTTCTATTTTTGAAAATCAGGTCATGGTGGTGTGGGGAGGGAGTGGGATGCATGACTGCGTAGACAGACAGTCATTTAATCTGAAATGGAGAGCAAAATGTAATTGGTAGGCTTAGACTCATTAGTATGCTGCAGGCTGGGTCTATGATTCCTGTTAGAAAAAAATATTAAAGGGCCACTGTTCAGGGAATTGAAGGTGGCACAAACAATTTAGTAGAGTTTTTCATCAATATCTTGCAGAGGAGTTGCACCTTTTTGACTTATAGGACTAGAATGCCATATTTAAGGAGAATATACTGCATCAATCGTACTTGCAATATAGCACATCTTCCTTTGAAAGGTAAATCTTTCAGAGTAATTTTTTTGTTAGTCATTGGTCTGTATCCTTGGGCAGCAAGAGTTGTTTAGGCTTTTGTTTTTAAGTAGCTTATGTCTACCAAAGTAAAACAGAAACAAAACAAAAAGCCAGAGGGAAAACACCATTCATGTTCTTACCATCAGACATAAAAAAAAAAAAAAAACCCAACAACTTAAAAATCAGGATGTGTATGTTTCTTTTACTTATTTTTAATCAGGAAATAGGATAAGCAATAATATTTTCATTTAATCAGTACAATGAAAATTACAGGGCTTCATACAAAATTAAACTCTTTTTTAATAAAAATATTAAGTATTTAAAATAATTTAATACCTTATGTTTTATTTATAGTCAATAGTTCCATATTTAATTGTGACTGAGTTGTCAGATTCATTGCTACACTTAATGATAAGCCTCTTAACATGAGATATTTTTTCGATAAGCTAGAAATGATCCTAAACTCCCTGCACTTGTGAGAAAATTAACCCTACACTCACCACACCACACCATGCATATGACAGTAGAGGAGATATATGGTATTCAAGCACTTCCTTGGACTGGTGTCATAGGCTGGGTTTGTTTTAATATACCAAGGTCTGACTTAGAGAAGGCAAAGGAAAAAATCTATATTAAGTCCCCAAAGATTGCATGCAACAATGCCAAAGGTCACAGTTCAGAACCTCTAAAAGGATGACATAGTTTCTTCCCTACTAATTATTTTTAAGGTTAAGTTTTATTTGGAAAAAATCCCTTCCTATTTTCAAAACCTATCATGTATGCTGTTCCCCAAATACATTTTAGAATCCCTTGCACAAGCAAATGCTAAAGAATCACCCCAATATCCTTGTAGGAACAGAGATGCCAACAGAGACATTTAATCACAATACTGTATTTCATTCACCTAGAAATTCATTAATCATAATTCACACCACAAGAAACCATATTAAAATATGGTGATAGCAGAAAAGCAGATCTGTGTTCACAGCAGTGTTATTTAAACAATTGATACACCCTTGTAGTTATGCAATTAATCTGCAGTAATAATCTTTGTTATTACTATTCTACATACCTGATCTGAAAGGTGCCCTAAGTTGACAGTATAAATATCACTGAACTAGAGCATTTACCTCAGCTGGCACACTGCTTTTCTCCTGTAACTTGAATGGGTAACTTTTGAGGATGCCTTAAATCTTCATATTGAGTCAGAGTTTTGGTCCCACTCATTTCATACTGTAATCCTGAACCTGAAACTGCTGTGTTTACATCTTATGGGTCAGGGATTCAGATGTCTTAGAAAGAAGGATACTTTTGCTCCTTTCGGCTTCTGTTTATATATATACATATTTTAAGATGTTTTTCATTTAGTATGTGTGGGGTTTCTCTCTGCCTATTTGGCTAGGGAGAAAATGACAATTGTGAAAATTGTGAATAGTTATTGTCATATTATTAGGAACATTATGAATTATTTATATATAGCATGCACAGGGTGCTAGACATTTAATATGCACATAATCAGACTGCTTCCCATTTCTAAAGTCAGAGTTGTTACCGAGGAGTTGTCACTAACAAGTAAGAGATGACTGGGACAGGATACAAGCATACAAACTCATAGCTGAAATATTTGTTATTGATTCTTTTACTTTTTTCAGGATTCTCTCTCATTTCCCCATCCTGTCTAATCTTACAGCCAACAGTGCCCACACTCTGTACTTGATGAAAGCAGCCAGCAGACACCATAGCAGTGCACTGCTGATGCCAGCTCTTCAGAGTGCTTCCGAGGCACTGGGGTTGTTCAGTGGGGTGAGAAGTTTTTAACAGATGTCATTGGGAAATACTGAGCTGGTTGAGATTGTCATGTTGGAGGTAGAAGCTAAGGCCATGCCTAGAGAGTCTGCGACCTCTGCCACTCATTCCCAGCACTGGTTCTCACAGCAGAGTCTTTGTGTACATCTTTGTGGAGGGCTGGCCACAGTGTCTGGCTCACACAAGTTGTAGCATGGACACTCCTGTGAATCCTGTCAGTGTGACTGAGGCCTAAGCCCACCACAAGTGGCTCCTTCGGGCTGAGGAGATAAAGCGACATCATTGGCACGCAAAAGAGGTAGGTTGAAGCTCAGCTCCAGAGCCCTGAGGACTAAGGTGTTCAGGTAGCTCCCAGTGCTTAGGTGGGAGCTGGTTACTCCAAGAAAATAGGAGAATCGAAAGCTTGTTGCTTTGGTATGAGGGAAAACTGTGCTTGTGCCTTTCCCAGAAACTGTGCGCTAGTGGAATGGCTGACATTTGCTTTATTTGCAGAGACAATATTTTTGCTGTTGGTCAGTGAGGCATACTTCAAATGCTGCCCACAGACCTGGAGGTGCTTTGTAACAGGTGACTTCCATAAAAAAGAATCAGCTTACTGACACCTGTGGGAACAGAGGGATTTAAATACAACAGCATTTCATATTGCTTATCAAGTGATTCCTCCATGATTACTATTTGCAGCACATGCAACAGCACTCAGCATTCTCGCCAAACATGGGAAGTGTCTGTGATAGCAGTGTAAGGAGGAGAGAATCTGACGCTTGAGGAGCATGGACTAGCGCAGCCATGACCAGGAGGCAGTGTGGCAAGCCTGGAAACCAGGCAAATACAAGGTGCTGAAAGATACAGGGTGGGTGGTTTCTTTGCACCTATCCCTTATAAAAAGCCCTCCATAAATATAAACACCAGAATTCTGCATACTGCATGAAATTCTGACAGATTACATTAATTCCAGTGTGGTCACCAACATGGACATGACCCAGGCACAGCCCTTGCAGCAGAGATTCAACCATTGCCAGCAGTTTCTCTGTGAAAGCCTGTGGAAAATGCTGGGCCCTTGGGTACAATTGCCAGGGCCCTGAAGAGGCTAAAAGCTGTCATGGGAAAGTCAGGGCCCATACCCTCTCCGCAGTCAGGAGCAGGGTAGACAGGGGTCACCAGCCTTGCTGGGACAGCGACTGACAGCTGAAATGGAGTGTTGAGATGTGAGCGGGGATGGGGAGGGGGGAACCCCAGGTGTTCAGGCAAGGACAGAGGGTGCTGGGGGTGCCCTCAGGGCCCTGGCAACAGTCACTGGCAGCTTTCTGTGTGCACATTCAGACAAAGGCAGATGTGTGTGTAAGCACCCAGTCTGCAATTCCAAACCAGACCTCAGAAGTATAACAGAGGACTTAGAAGTAATGATATGGCGGGGAAATCACCTCATGCTGCTGTTTAGTTCCATCTCTCCTCCCTCCCTGGGAAGCACCTATTTTGACTGAGAGTAATATAACATACTTATGTTTGAAGGAAGGGACACCTTGAGTGTGTGTTCTGCTTAGATAGCTTACACACAAAAGCTTGTGATTCAAGGAGCTCACTGTCTAGCTGAGATAGGCAGTACCAGCAGAAGCAGCATTAAACTTAGAGATGAGATAGCATGCAATAATGCAAAGGGAGACAAGCAAAATCCTCTTGGTGAGTGCATGCTGTGGGTGCAGACATTGCAGCTTTAAGCTTATACTTCCCAGGTTTCCTCCCATATAGGCTGATGGACGAACCTGGAGCTGCAGTGATAGTAGAGGTTGTCCAGGGAACAGAGCACTGCTCTGGCTGAGACAGCCTGAACCATAACCATGAGACAACTGTGCCCAGTGGAAGAGAGAAGGTATTCAAACCACAAAAGCACTGTTAACAGAAGTTCAGGTATCTCTAATGGGAAGATGAAGAAAAACTGATAGTTAATAAAATATTATGACTGCTAAATAGCAGAGAAGGAGATAAGGACTGTGGGGCAAAGGGTTAAAATAGAAAGAGTCCAGGACAGTAGGCTGTGACATTTGACATAGAGGGATCTCTCAGGGACTGAAGCAGAAGACTGCAGATCCCTGGATATTTGCTTAAAGATAGGACAGAATCACTTGCAAAGATTTGATTTTTGGCTGGCTGTCAGAAGGAGTATCAGGTTTGCTACAGAAAGAAAGTAGAAGCCAGTGAGTGAAAAAAAGCTGCAGCAGATGTTGTTATGAGGATGACCTGGTAGCTAAGTACATGGGGTAGGAAACTAAGGAGGAAAAGAGTGGAAAATACACAAGGGGTACAGTCTCCCTTGGAGCAATGAGAACTAGCCTGATGAAGACTGCAACTGAAACTGGAGCAGAGCACAGTAGATCAGACCGGCTGGGAAAGCTGGCTAAAGAACATCATCGTATTTAAAATGCAAAGAAAAAAGAAAGACAGGTGTAACTGAGCTTTTGACAGTTGATTTAATGGTTCATTTTAATTATATTTTGTCATTTGAAGTGAAATGTATTCCCCTGAAAAATTTTATCCACATAGCTCTTAGCCTTTCTTCCAATTATATTGCACCTAATCTCTTAAAGATTAACAAGGTTTAATGAACTCTATTGTTGCTAATTCATCTCCCTTTTATTCTGACAGTGTGACTTTTGTTTACAATTAGTACAGCTAAGATTATGCAGGGTCATGTGGGTCAAAAGAAGAGGCTATCTTTTCAACGAGGTAAGAAAACAAATGAGTACTGTCCTCTGGAGTGCTTGTTAGTTTTGTTCTGTAATGAAGAAAAATCTCCCAGATATAGATCTTCTGGTGGGACTTAATCAAACTTGAGCATCTGATTCCAAAAGATACCTTTGAAGACTTCCCTTGCCTATACCTTACCTTTGAAAGTACCTTAGTTTCACTGATACTGCAAATTTTTACCTAGTTTCTTAGTAAAGTATAACTGATACCATTCAGATTACATTTGTTTTACCTACAGATTCTCTCTGAGTACATTTTGAACATATTATTTAGTTTCAACCATATTTCAAAGCAGAAAGATAGTCTTAAATATATTAAATTCCACAAGTTTGATGAAAATAGGCAGCTGTGTAGAGGAGTAAGACTTCAATTAGGGTGCCCACTGTGATAAAGCCTGCAGCATGAGCTTAATCCTTATTAGACACTGAAGTCTCTATGAGAGAGAAGACAATCACAAATCCCAGCTGTGGTCTCAGAAATCTCAAGTCAGAACTCATATTGTGTCAGACAGTAGATAATATAAAAAAAAAAAAAAAGAGCTTTTTGCAACATTGCTCACAGAATTTCTCCTTTTACTCTAGTTTGGTTAATAATTTTATTCTTATGATTCTGCAAATGCCTAAAGACTTGGTTTGTTCCCTATCAGCTTCCCTCTTGGAAGAGAAGAGCGACCCATTTCCACCTGAGATCAAACCAAGAGGAAACTTTCCCTCTGAGAAATCATCTACAGGTCAGCCTGACAAGCCTTCAGAGGCCACAGGCAGCCAGACTGGGCCCCATGGGGAGGCCAGTCCAGCTGTGTCCTCCTTCAGAACAACTCTGAGAGCGCCCACTGCCTCCTCCTTCTCTTAGCGTGGGATCTTTGCTTGTGGCTTCTGTGTTCATCTACCAAGTAGTCGACTGATCGCTGCTTAATTCTGCTTTGCCTGAAGGACACTCCGAAATCCTCTGACTTTCAGGCCAGGATTGCTCTGGGGCAAGGACAAAGGTACATCTGGGGCTGTGCTAACGCGCACTGAGCAAGTTCAGAGATGAT
This sequence comes from Phainopepla nitens, assembly GCA_013400175.1. Taxonomy (NCBI): domain Eukaryota; kingdom Metazoa; phylum Chordata; class Aves; order Passeriformes; family Bombycillidae; genus Phainopepla; species Phainopepla nitens. The sequence goes on from VXBQ01000187.1 coordinate 875,440, forward strand.
GTAATAGACTGGGTATAAAGCTAAAGCCTGTACTGGTTCAGAGGCTCACGTGGGATAACACCTCACTTTAATTCTTGTTCTGAGTTGGTGGATTAAACCATACTGAAACCCAGGCCTCTCTTCTCACAGCTGAACATTTTTTCCTTAAAAAAGAGATTTATGAGATTTACAGTATAATCAAATAGGTTTCATCAACCCCTTCTTCCTGATTCTTGTACATATCTTGCGTTATTTTTATATAGGTACACACTTTCAACATAGGAGCTGCTTAGCATCCTTTTCCGTGCTAGCCTAATGCTTCCTGGTTTTGTCTTTGTGTGAGGAGTAAGGAGGACAATAAGTAATAAGGATTACCTCAGCAGAGGAATTGAGATCCTGCTTAGGACTTGGGAAGCAAGAAAGTACAGATGTCAATCTTCACGGGAGAGTTCGGATGGCAACTTCTGCCTGAGGGACAGGACTTAAGACTTATTGTTGTCATTAGCTGCATGTGTCGATTAGCTCTAGGCAGCTTCCTGCCCAGCATGCTGGCTATCTGTGAGCCCATTTTGCATATGAGGATGCATGTGTGACACACGGTTCTGCGGTGCTGTTGGAGACCAGGCTGGATGCACTATCAGCTGGGGAAATGGCGCTGTGTGTCATACCAGTAGGGTGTAGCTGCACAGGGCACTTCACGGCCATCTGAGTCTCTACCGTGCCGCGTTGGAAATGGATCTGTTGTTTAACCACTTCAGAGCAGAAGCACTGTAGCTCATGCTAATTTACCCTCTTTCTCAAGGCTGCTTCAAATTTTTGAGATAGCTAGGCAGAATTTCACATGTTTTGTTGCTCTCCATGCTGATGATGTACAAGATCACCTGTACCTGCAACCTTTTAGGTTGCATAAGAAATCTTGAATCTCGGAAGGAGAAGGTAGTTAAGAGTTCATCACTGTGGCATCTAGCTTTTGGTCCGTTGTATTTTGAACTTAACTTTTAATCCTGGTCACTGACCATCTGTATTTTCATGAATTAAACTCCATAATATTGTCAGTCTTTGGAGATTTATAAGAAATTTAAACATCCTTCAACCTGAAGACCTATAAATAGATTTTGTCTTGGGCTGCTTTTTGTTTTCAGCAATCACAATACCCGTGGCTGTTTGCTGTCTGCCAGTTTGCATTTTTACCTCTGAGAGTAATCAAGTAGGTACCACATTTTCACTTTGTTACTGTTTCTGCCGGTGTATTGGAATCACTCCAGTATGAATGACAATTACATCTTTTTCCCTGGTACATGACGACTATCTAGGAATGCATGGGTTGTACAGTCCTACAGCATCACCTCATAGGTCACACGTGTGAAGAGGCTGGGTGAACCACTGAGCTCCTTGAATTTCTGCAGGAGTCCCCGTGATAAAGTTTGACTTGGATCAAGAGCTAGCAACAAAAAGCCCCAGGGTGAATACTGATCACAAGCAGCACAAGTATGCGGCTTTTCAAACCTCTTCTGGGTAATGTGAGAGGCTGATGAATGTAATCTTTTTCTCTTTAATGTTCAACTATCCTTGGCATAAAAATCTTCTCCGGTCTATGGCTTCATGGAGGTGTCTGACTCAGAACAGTGAGTAGCATGAAAAATGCAATGTTCACAACTTCTTTTTTTATGTATTCACGCAGAGGAGATACCTTTATATTCCTCTGGTGGCTGTTGAAATCTAAACATAAAACAGTTCTTGTCTTTGATAAAGTCAAATATCAGATTCCTGAACTGAGATCAGACTCCACAGAAGATGTAGGCATGCATAACTTAATTTGTTGTAAGTTTTCTCCCAGGATGAAGGGGATGATCAGTGGTTTCAAACTGAGAATGGATTTTAATTACTTATTTGCCAGGAGGTAGTAGCCACTAATATGTGGCTGCACTGTGCGAATTCTGTAAAGTAAACTGGTATTCTTACAGCAACATAAATGAGATGCTCTAACTGCATTTGAATAGACTTGAAGCAACTGACTCCTTAAATCTCTTGAGAAAAACATGGTCATAGCCTATTATGACTGTACCAGAGCATGTTGGGAAAGCTAAGGATTGGGATTTTTTTGAGGACCAGAACACGCTTAAGTTTGAGCCATTTTCCATTATGTGACAGCAAAACAGATTAATTGTATCTTAGGCTCCATCTTCAGTATGTTTGTCACCAGGCTGGGTGAATAGGATCATAATCCTTCTATTCACTTGAGCTGTAGCTCTGCATGACCTTTTCAACAAATGTATTTTAATTAGCTGTATGTTCACCTTCTTCCTACTGCTGAAAGCAGGAAAAATGGATTACTGACAATATGGAGTATTATATATTTAACCTTTAAGGCTGAGAATTTGGACTGGAGTGAAACCAATCTGTAAGACAGCTAGCAATATTGTACAGGCCAAACTGTGCATAATTCACAGCTTAATTGTATATGTACAGTGCACATCTCTGGAGCCACAAACTTTCTGTGATAATTTGTTTTTTTCTTCTTCTCTTCCCCCCTTTCTATGGCAGCACAATATGTGATTTGTGCAGGGGTGAGGCACTACTAAAAATGGGTGTCCATCTGCAAGAACATCTAATTCCAGCCCATGAGTAATGTACAGCCAGGCCCAGAGACAGCTTCTGGTCAGGAAAAGGGCTGATTTGAGAGCCAGTGCTTCAGGACATGCTCCAAACACTACTAATTCTTATTTTTTTTTTTACAAAAATGGATAGGAATCCCAGAGGAGAGACCATATTCTACTGCAGAAGTACTGGCCAGCTGCTTTGTCTTCAGTGTGGAGCTTTAAAAGGCTTCAAGGCTTCGTGATCAAATGAAAAGGATGTTGTTAACATGCACTGATCTATTTTGTATATTTGGTCATGGCTCTCTATAAATGTTACAGATATCTTCAGTAGAGGATAATGGGTCTTACCCACCTGTGCTGCTCACCACAGTGGAAGGGGCTCTGTCACAACCAGCTAGGGATGCTGTTATAATAGTTAAAATAGCTATATTTTGCCCCAAAATTGCTATTTTGATGCTGAGACACCATACCACCTCTCTGGCTTTCCCTCCAACCTTTTAGCTGCTTTTTCTCTTCATAACTCAGGCTCTTGCAGGAGGTGTGTTAACTCTATCTGTATGTCTGTCACTGCCTAGCAAAATGTTGTTGTACACAATATACCCACTCTGGAGCAAATGCATTGTCAGGAGATTAAGGGAGGAGACCTACGTGGTTTGACCTCAGCCACAGAGAGAGTTCATATGAAAAAGACAGAGGATTACATAAGAGTGTTTTTTCTTCATTTCACTTCTTCTTTCTGCAGTTCCATACCTTGACCCTACTGTACCAGAGCCTGGTACAGTATATTTCAACACTGGCTACTCAGCAGTGTGGTAGCTGTGCTGTGGCCTGGTTGAGCTGTGAGGACAGCTGTCAGCCCACAAACTGGGGAAGGCAGTGCAGGCATGGCACTACATTTAGCCCTGGACAGGCATGGAAAATATTCTTGCAGCTTTTGTTGCTCAAAGCACAATTTGGACCCTGATAGAGGGGACTGAATAACTTCTAGTTTTCAAGAAATACAAGTGACAACCTATCAACCCCAGCAATTGGTTTCTATCAGCTTATATTGGTTACATTTTCAAAGCTGTGTTCAAAAGGAAAAGGGCAGAAAACTTAATGCTTCAATGATACTGTCATTTGCTAGATTCCCTTAATAAGCCAGCTGTGAATAGATGAAATTGCTTTGTGAACTGCTGCATGGAGCACAAATTCTTTGTAGCTTTCTCATGCAGAGCAATAGCTGCTGAGGTTAGAAGGGGCCCTGTGGAACAACCAAACAATTCTGCCACCCATACCCCGAGTTCAGGTAAATCCTTTGGAAGGGTGTGAAGGAAGAGTGCATGCAGTGAGGTTATTTTCACCTCTCTCTAGCCAGACCATGCACCTATAGCAGTGATGAGGGCAGAAAGCTAAGCCAGATAGGGGAGAGCAAAATAAGTGCCAGTTTGATATATGAGTACGTAGCAAGTTTTAAGCCTGGCTCCTGCCCTTTTCTGTGTGTAATAAATGAAATGACCTTCCAGTTAAAGTGTGAGAGATTGAAAAAGACAAAGCAGAGTAGTGAGGCCCTTTTTTCCCAGTGTATACCTACATTAGAATTCTGCTCTCACACTCTTGCAAAGGAAAACTGTAGCTTGAAGAGAAAACAACATAGCATTAAGCCATCCTGGTGTCAAATATTGTAAAAGAAAACAGTTAAAGACACTGCATTCTCATTACCAGCTTTGCGTATAATAGCTTTCCTCCCTCATACCAAACAGGATTTCTTAGTGCTCTTTTGTGCTTAACTCTCTGATTTGGCAATTCCACCCAGCCCGATGCTCATATACTGTAACTCCTTTGTCATTCCCAGGTATTTTCTGTGGGTTTTGATTTTATTGTGACCTGAAACTATTTTATTACTGAGTTCTAATGTTGTTCTGTGTACAGTGGGTAATGAAACACCTTTATCAGTATCTGCATCTTTTGGTTCTTTCTTTTTTTTCTCTCAGCTTAATGACATTACTGTGAGCACCACTGGGACTGTTATGCAGATGTGCTGCATACTAGAGAAGTTGCTGCTTCAGAAGAAGCCATTACTTTTTGTTGCCCCCACAGGCCTTGGAAAGATAGCTATTGCAAACAACTTCCTGCGACTGTTACCTCATGAAAAATATGTTGTATGTCAAATTAACTTCGCAGCACAGGCCTCAGCTAATCATACCCAGGACATCTTCCTAACAAAACTCGAAGGGTATCCTGAGTTTTAATTAAAATCAAATATGTAATTGTGCTCAGTTTGCTCCACAGAGATTATCCACAAAAGAACATGTAATGCTCTCCTTCCATTTATGACAAAATAAATGAAAGCTGATTTGTTTCTCTGTGTAATGTTTATTACTGGGGAAACTACATTTTAATTGATGTTGACAAAAATTCTGATTTATGGCGTATACAGAACAGCACATAGTCCAGAAAGCATGTCTACTTAACTTTATCTTCTTAGATGTTTTTGCTTTAGGAGAGTGAATTAGCTCGCTGTCCCTGGATATTCTTCAGTCTAAAGCATATTAAAGGGAATCACCAGATTGAGTCCCAACTAGTAAAGAGAGCCATCTGTTAGGGAAAGATCTGAGCAGTAGGCTATATATGGTACTTGCCAACCCGTGGAGGGCAAAAAGATCAACTGGAAGAATAGCAGCATCCAGGGGATTTTATCTAGAAAATGGCTAGCTCACCAGCATCTAAATCATGCATTTTTAATTCATCACATGGCAGACAAGCAAGTCAAACGTTAATTGGCATGATAAAAGGGAGCTCAAAGCGTATTCAGTGCCTTTCAATACGGAGAGCCTTGCTTGCCAGACAGCCTAGACAAAACCTCAAACTTCATATGAAATGAGATCTGTGGGCAGTATCACACCTCAATCAATGCAAAAATAAATAAATAAATAAACAAATTTTTTTTTACGTGAAAGAAAGTACTGAAAATGCTCAATTCAAGCATGAATCTTTAGGAATATTGGAGATTATATTTTTGGTGCTAAAATTTACTGTAATAATTGTAGCTTCCCTGAGCAAACAAAACAAAGAATTTGACTCAACTGTGACATAAATAGTTCAAGTACATAAAGAATGCATTTTTATGCACACTGGAGTTTGATAAATGCTATTATGGCAACTGGCAGGCTCTAGTGAATGGAGTAATATATCCTATCAACAATATAAAGGACTAGAAAATGCTATAAGGCTGTTTGCTGTGGGGCTCACAAGTCATGGTAACTTCAATCTCTGAGTGGTCAAGATAAAATCACTTGCTCAATCTATTTTTGTTTTATATTTGTATTTTTCTATAAGCTATGTTTTCAAAGTCTGTCATAAAAACCCAAAATGTTAAAGTAGCCTAGACAGAAGATTTGGAATAACTAGACATCCAAAAATGATCTGTCCCAATTCTGACAAGGTCATCATAAACTCCCTGAGGAAGCTGCACTGTTTTAGCCCACACTAAAAGAGGAATTTTCTCTCAAAATAAAAAAATTCTCAGAAGAGGATTCTTTTCATTTTATTGATGTGCATATGCAAGAGTAGAGCAGATTCTAGCAAAGTGCTATAGAGTAAAGTGCAAAGTGCAACTCAGGGATGGTCAGTTCTTGATTACTAGAATTTTGATTTTCCAGTTCATAAAAATTATTTGAAAAGTCCATGTGCTTAATTGATGAATTGCAGTGGATTAGCTACAAAATGAGTGAAATCATGCAGATTCTGAAAAACGTAATAAACATCTAGAAAAATCTGTTAAATATTTTTTAAAGTTGCCTTTCATGATCTTTTCATATCCATTTTTGAGCCAAAAGCTGATGAAGAATCTGAAAGGTGGTCTTCCAAAATGATATTAAAGAAATAGCCTTCTTTTTTTTTTTTTTTTTTTTTTTTTTTGAATGAGAAACGCCAGCAATCCAGCTTAGATAGTTTTATGGCCTAGATGATACTCCTTCTCTGATTATGCTTGGCCAAGATCACTCAGGATTATTTCTTAGAGACCAGGACCATTTCCCAGAGTTCCCTCAACCTCCTCAACTGAAGCGGATAGTGAATGTTGCAGAAACATTTACTCAGAGTGAGCAAATCTTGAACATATGCATCTACAAGCATTCCTGGAAATGAAATCAAACTGTATTATGGGTGCTGCAATCTTAATTTTAAGGTTTCCAGTTGATCAAAGAGACGTGTATAAAGCAAAGAACAGAGAAACTATTTTTGTAATAAAGTCGCTGTATTTTATTAATGTTTTAATTGCTACACATCTGCTACTAAGCTAGACACCCCAGCCCCAAGGATATACTACATATATACTACATATTTTATGTAGTAATCAACACAATCTAGTGTTGTAAATGTCAATGATAGAATAATGCAGTACCCAACTTGGCCCACATGGTGTAGATGGCTCTCATATTGAGGTGGGTGCAGTGAAAGTTAGACGTGTGGAAACACCTAACATTGAAACCTCTAACATCTAAGCATTGAAAAATGCAGCCTAACTAGTAAAAGAAGGCTGTGGGTGGTCATGGCACTAGGGAACCCCCCAAAAACCTCTCCAGTGCAGATACTCATGGGCGAGGACCAAGGGTGAGGCTGGACAGGGTACAGGGCTCTCTTGGGGGCACAGTACAGGAGTAAGATAAAGAAAGCCAAAGGAATACAAGTCCAGCTGGACAGTCATCAGCTGACAACTGGGCTTAGGGGGGTGGTGGCCCCAGAGAAGGGAGGAGGCGTGAGTTGGTCGTGGTTTCCACGCAAAGTGGAGGCAGAAGGAGGCTGTTCAGACAAAGGTGCACAAGGTACCTTCAGCATAGCAAACAGTGCCAAACTGATCAAAGAGACATTTAAACTACACTCAGAACAAGGCAACTTTCTAGTCTACAAAATCAGCTAAAGGAGAACCCAACCAGGATCTGCCAGCGTGATTCAGTCAGTGATTATTTCATTAAGTATTTGATCAAATGACTCAAGCTTTCAGGCAGTTTGTCAACTGACTGAAAATGAACACCTGACATCTGACTACATGACTGAAGTCATGTACTGAATTAAACAGTCAAATAAATAAAGAGTCTAACAGACAGTGCACAGTGTACTCTCAAAAACGAGATTTCTTTCACCTCTTGTGACAAAGATTGACTTTCCCCTCTTTCAACAAGTGAGGAAAGACATCCTGTACTTCTTTGCCTGTGTCTGCTTTATTCTTAACTTGTCCAAATAGACAAGGGTTGCAGTGTACTCTTTTCTGTCAGTCAAAATACTCTGGCTTGGAACATGAGCTGAGGGAGAATGCTCTTTAGGGGCTGGAGAAAAAACTTCATCTCCTTCTGTGGAGCTTTTCTTGTGCTGCCTCTCTCCAAGAGCAGATTGCGTTTACCCACCTGCTGAGGCAAACATGGGTGAAGTGACTTCCATAGTTTGATTACAGCTTCTGTTTTTAAGTCCTTTGCTGAGCTTTTTTACCATCCCTTGGTGACCACATTTAATTAACTCTTAAAAATAAGAGAGATGTCTTTGCCAAGAAGCTTCTCTCACAGATAGGTCTTTTCAGGGTGTACGCTTGGGCCCCTGACTCGAAACTTAGCTGCATGCAGCAGTATTTTCGCTGAGAGCTTATAGGCAGGCTGTACTGTTAAAGCTATCACTTCATGCCTGCTTGGGGAATGTGAAATGCTGTACTGAAAGGCAAGGAGCAAACCAGCACCTTTTCAGGCTTGTCTGCACAGCCCTCTGGTGAGCAAAGGAACTCCAGATACAAGTCCTGTCTGGAGAGTTAGTGATTAATGCAAACCTTTCCTGTGTTTCCTCCAAGAGAGACACGAAGAAAAGTGACCAACCTTACGAGCATTGCTGGGCCCATCAGGCACTGCTGAAGCTGACTTGTGTTCCTGGCCCTGAGATGCAACCTTATGAGAGATTAGAATATAGACAGGAGCTTCTTGGTGGATTTCCCAACTTGCAGAAATTCAAAAAGGCTCTCTGTGAACTGAAAAAGACTTTCCCAAAGACTTCTCCATATATATCCCTGTGGATTTCTTTAGTGCTCAACTTCAAGCAGAAATCCTCTGAACTCCCAATCCCTTTTTTCCTTTGATGCAAAGAAACTTGAGAATCCATGGTTGTCCAGCTGTTCCACATGGAGGAAAAAATGACCTGCTCTGAGTACTGCAGGTGGTTTTCTTCATTGCCAGAGAGAAACCGCTCACAAATGGTATCCTGGTGGTATTTCTGCAGGGCTCCCTCATCCAGAAGATTTTAGAACATATCTTACTCATCTACATGAGTTACCACTTCCATTTATTTTTATTTCAGGCAAGAGGCCTAAGCTGGAATGAAAATTAATGTGTTTGTTAACTTCCCTCTTATTTATGTTTGTTAGCTTTTCTCTTACGTGCAGTGTATATTACAATGAATTAAAAAATAATAATAGCTAATCATGGTTTGGCAGGGATTTTTAATGGATTTAATTTTTCTCTATCATGCTTACATGTAATCTCCAGCATTCAGTGTTTTATGGGCTTGTTATCACTTGTAGTGCTTGCAGTGTGTGCCTGGACTGCTTCCAGAATAACTGCGGGAATTACAAATTCCCCCAATACCAACAAGTGCTGGTTCCCATCCCCAGATCAAGCAGCACATGTCCTGTGTCCGACTGGTTTTGTGTGATTCACATCATTGGAGTTTTTGTCCTTCCCACAACCACTTTGAGGGAAGGAAGCATTTATTGGAATGACTTACATCACCTAATCGGTAGGTGGCCTGGAAACAATGCTCAGGCTCGGCCCTTGAGCTGCCCTTGTTGTGCTGAAGCTGACAGACTCTGCATGCTTTTTGCCACAATGAAAGGTGGCCACCTTTCATTGTGTTGTGACATATTACATACAAAATTACCACATTATTACACATGAAATAGGAGAACCTGAACATTGCCCTATGTGGGCATGAGCGATGTACGTGTCAGCTGTGGAGGGGATCAGGGCAGACTGGGGTTCATCATTCTACCCACACAGGTCCTGCCACTGTCCGGAGGGGGGGCGACTTTTTTATAAAGCATGAATCCATTGTAATGCTCCAAGATAGTGAGGATCGTTGGTCCGTGCAGTGCAGAAAGCACTGTTGCTATGGTAACAAGTTCTGTATCATTTTTTGTTTGTTTCTGTAATAAAAAACTATATATATATGTGCATTACTTTTATTAGATTATGGTACCTTCAAAAAGCATTGCTCAGCTTTTTACCTCAGAATCAACATTTAAATTTCAGACTGGGTCGGTACCAAAATGATGATCATTATTATTCCAGATGTTCTTTTGGTGGCCTTTGTGAATTTACGGGCAGTCCCAGCTCAATAGATAGTGACAGGTGTCTACACTATTAATGTCTACTACAATTAGTACTAATTGGTACCTCTATTGGCAGTAGAGGTTGGCTAGGGATTTAATGGAGATGACAAATGAAAGCGCTCTCTCTCAGTTCTTCCCTTCTTTCCCCAAATAGAGAGGAAAACGCGTCTGAAATAAGTCTTCATGGTCAAAGTAAAGAAGAAAGTTTCAATATTTATTACTTGGTTTGTTCCTGAGTGGTGGCTTAATGGAAGCATTCAATCTCTGAGACTTCCAATTTGGCACTTCTCAGGTGAAATTTTCATTACTAGTCTAATTTTTTCCAGGTGCACTTCTGCAGCTGCGATGTATTGTGCCATAATTTAGCACCTGCAGTTCTTTCTAACAGCAAGAATTTCTAGCCAGGAAAACAAAGGTTGGGTCCAGCCTTGATTTAAATAAATAAAATTTTAAAAAACAACCCTATCAGGAAAAGAGCAACAACAACGTGCTTTTAAAGAAGGTTTAATCAAGCAAAAGTGTTAGTGATACAATACTCTTTGTTGATAAGCTTTAACAAAAAGAGGAAGGAATCTTCACGTATTGCATTTTAAAGGTTTTCTACAAGACTGTTTGTTTGTTTGATTGTTACTCCCCTTTGAAGAGAAATCTCACCCATTTGTTAATTTGGTTTTTTTCTTCTTATGCCTGACAAACAGCTCTAACCATGTTAAATTGTTTGATTGTGATAGGGGAAAGGGTTTTTTCATTTATGCCTGTGAAGTTAGTTGAAAGACCTAGAAAAGTGAAATTTATAGTACATTCAAAATAGGCGAATTACACTCCAAGTAAGTGTTGGCAGCTCTTTATCTTTTCCCTGTTTTCCATATTTAATTCCACCCTTGAAAGATGGAATATGCATCATTTCCCCATCGTCTCTCTCTGGTTCACATTGAGTGAAGTGTTTTGAATTAATTATGTTAAATTATTAATAGCTCAAGATTTGAAAACATTACAGGATTTGACGAATGTTTTATCAGGCAGTAGCTGTATGATAATTCTGACGTTTTCATAGAGTAGAGTACACTTCCAGCTGATAGGTAAAAATTATGACTGTATGCTGAAAGCACTGAGTTCAGTTCATTGTGAAGCATAATAAAGTAATAAACGTTTAAGCTGCATACTAGAAAAAAGCTCCTGTTAATGAATAGACCCAAGGAGAAACAATGAAAGCAGCATTTCTTAGGTCATGTAAAATGAACTGTATAGATACATAGAATAAAAAAAGTCTCCATATTGGTAGGGACATGAATGCCATAAGAAGTCTTTTCTGCATCTAATTCCTGTGATTCTCTGATACCAGATATTATGTGATATATCACCTCTATCTGTCAATAATTAACTGATGGCTAACTTACAGTCCATTTGTCAAGGAAAATGGAAAATACTGGTAACACTAGGTCCTCAAAACATGGATTTGAGCTGCTGGAATTATTCTAGCAAATACAAAGTTTATCTTCTGTTCAATCTCCCTGACATTTTAACTAGGGCTATAAAATAAATGGTCATCTAAATCAAACTGTATTAATTTCAACTATTATTTTGAACCTATTTTATGGCTCTACCACCATCCAAGAGCATTTAAGGGAGAGGCAAGACAGCTGACAAAAGACCCTAGAATTAGTTCTATAATTATTTGCACAGGGAAAATGGCTTCTTTCCACAGTCAGACTACAGTACTTCCTGATACATTTCACCAGCCTTGTGTAATAAACCCTGTGGAGGAATTTAAGAGCCAAGATATATAGGTTAGACTCACAGAACACCGGCACTTAGCTCTCGTTTCAATCCCTCCCCCCCAGTGTTTGCATCCTGTCTCCCCAGCTCTGACTCTGGTTCCCTGGCTGCCTGTGCTTCCCTGCTGGGAGCTGGGGATCCAGGTTCAGGCCACCCATCCCCTTGGGCAGCAACTTATGCCATTTCTCAGGAAAGCTGCCCTAACCAGGACATTTTCCTGGGGTTGACACAGTTCCTGTTTCTTGGCTTAAGCAACCAGCTATTACAAGAGTGGAGGGGTGTCTAACTTTCCTTAAGCTGATTTTGCCTTGCTCTGATACTTCAAGTCTCCTGATGTATAAGGTCTTCGTATAGAAGCATTGGCAGGTGGTGGCTTGGAACCTGTTTTTCTCACTATATGGAGAAGCCTCAAGCACCCAGCTTTGAGCTGTGGTTTCCTTACGAAGGTAAAGTGCCTAAAAGCTGTGTGTGGCATGACCTAAATCTTCCCAGTGGATACAGACCCATCTGAGTTACAAGCCTTAGTATAAGAGACAAATATGTATACATCTGTCCTAGTATATCTAACCATAAAGGATTGTATTTCCTAAGGTATTTAGACATGTGTTGAGTCATGTAACTGCTAAAGTGATTTTCAAATGTACCTTAATAGGTTTGACAGGCAGTTCTTATTTCAAAGAGTTATTTAGACAGCCAGTGAAATATTCAAAGCGTTTATGTACTTCTCTGAGTATTGTACTGAAAACCCAGCCCAGACTCTTTTGCAGGGAGAAGCATGATGCTGTTAATACACATCTATGGCGTTAAAATATCCATTCACTGACCATTTTATAATGTATTCTATAAGTCTTGGCATCTAAGTCAGTTTTCACAAGGACTCATGCAGGACTGCTCTTCACCAAGATGATCTACATGTTCTTCAAGAGAAGCAAATTCTTTACTCATCTTCTAGCTAGTAAGTTCAGGTTTTTTCACCACTTTTATGCTTGGTAGCTGCTATTTCAACCCTGCTTCCTGTCCTATTCCTAGACCTTCCCGTATGTCAGACATTTCCCAGGGACCCGGCACAACCAATTAAGCTTGAGAAGTAGAACCAATTCCTTACTTTTTACTCCTTAGCTTATGTAGTATCCACACTGGAGCGCTATCCTTCTTCTGACACTCCAACCTGATATTTTTGAGGGAGAAAGAAAAGGGAGGAATTTTTTTGAGGCCTGTAATCAAAATTTGCTGTCATACTAAGTGCAGAAATGGAGGGTATCATAGCTGTCTTCCATTTATGTTGTTACTTCAGTGTCCCAAGCATTTGTGATGCAATCAAAATACAGGCTGGTAGAGCTGAAGCAGTCTGCTCCGTGGTTGCCTTTAGTTCAAGTTCTCTCTGTCTTGTAATTAGCTGGAGTGAATACATCTCCCCAGCAGCGCACTGTGCACCACAACATGCTTTGGAATGATGTGCAGGACTCAAAATAAAAGCATTTTACTCAGGGTGCCAAAGAGGCTACTGTAGCTGCAACACTGAAATTCACTTATTATAATCCTTCTTGCCTAATTAATTCCATTGATACATTCAAGTTCATCAGAGTTCTGTTGACAGTCTTTAACAAAGGGTTTTTCTTTTCCTTTTTTTCCTTTGTTTAAACTGGAATAGTTTTATTAGCTTGTTTACTTCAGAACAACATGCCACCTTTGATTAAACTCCATGTGGATTTATAACTATGTCCTCCCCATGTTTCTGTGACCTTTACGGCACATCTGATAAAAATAAAAGGTCATGGATTCCAAAAGAACTGGTTCTAATAATAATGTCAGGCAGGCTCCCCAGAAAGTGTGTGATTTTCCTTCTTTCTTTTCTTCTTTTCTTTCCTTCTTCCAATCTCTCTCTCTCTTTCTGCTTTTTCAAAGTAAGATGAAAATTAACATGAATAAAATTAACGGTTTAATTTTGCAGGAGAAAGAAGGGGGTTTACAGTGCTCCACCAGGGAAAAGGGCTTTTGTCTTGTTGATGACCTAAACATGCCTGCCAAGGAGAAATATGGTGCCCAGCCTCCCATTGAACTGCTGCAGCAATGGATTGACCATGGCTACTGGTTTGACAGGTGCAATAAATATTAATTAGTGTGCTTGGCTACAGAGGAGTAATGATATACACTGTTTCTCTGAAGCGTTAAATTGTAGTGTTAGTCTTTTATAATTCCTCATCTTCTCAGTCGCAACAGGAAAACACTCTGAGTTACACGACTCCCTGTATAGGAAAAGGAATAAAGGCTTATATGTTGCAGTGAATTACAGCATAAGAAAACTAAACCTATAAGGGAGAAAGGCACAACATGCATTTTCATGTTTTTGAGAATACACCATCAGTATTTAAGCCAGCACAAAACACCTTTAAATAAATTTTTAGTTCCTGGTTGTTAAGGACTGAAACAAAATAAATTTTCTTTCAGCAAATGACTATGAGGTTGGAATGTAGCTGAAGATGCTTTTCTAAAACACAGCCAGTGTCTAGAAGAAGAGTGTGTAATAGACACTTTTCTGCATGATTTGTGGTAATATTGGTTGTTATAAAGACTTCAAATTCTCCCTTGCTTATGTCTCATGTATATGAACATTAAATAAGTATCTATTGTTTAAGAGTGAGCCTACTTAACCTGCAGCTTTAAAAAAAAAAAACAAAACACTAAATTGGAACAGGAAAAGTAAAACAGCACCTAGTCTAGCACTTAGCCTTTACAGAACTCAACTATTAGAAAAATGTAACCATAGTTTATGATACACTTAATTATATACACCTAAGGTATAAAGCAGCTGCACTTTACCCAAAATAATGGGCTGTTAATTAAGAACTGGTGCTTCTTGCATGATTTATTATTACTTTAGTTCGCAATTATGCTTAAACCTCTCATTAGACACATTACTGTACTGAAAATCTTGTTTTCTAGTAATGCATGTTTAACATTGTATTACAACTTTACATGGCAGTCTCAGACTATGATTCCTCTGTGCTTTTCAGGAGAGAGGCATGAAAGTTGACAGGTACTGTCTGCATTTCAATTGGAACTCCTACCTTTCTCTTTACCCTAAATCAAATAAAATGAAGGCTTCAGGTTTTCTATGGTGCAATACAAAAGAGTAAGGAAATAGAAAATGAGAAATGTGGGTGTTTTCAAATCTGATGTTTTCTCAAAACTATAGAAGGTTTCTTAATATTTTCAAAGTGAATTTGCACTTGAAGCTTAAAGCATTAGGTAGAATCTTTTTACCATTTTATACTGAACTTGAGATAGTGCGATTGAAATGCGTGGAATTTTGCTGGTCCAAAATCCCTTGTTTTCTTACAAATACAGCAGAATTTCTTTCCTTTTAGGTAAGCAATAAGGCTTTTCATTGTCAGGAAGGCTCATCCTCCCCTACTCACCGTATAAGCCATGAGATGGAGGTTAGGAAGAAGCAGATGGGGACAAGGAGAAAACAAACTCATGCCATTTGAAGCACAAAGGTTTTGCTCCTTTATATACTCAGAATTACTTGAGCTTGTGGGTGCACCTTGTCACTTGTCACCCTGTCTGGATGAGCAATACACACACAAAGAACAATTTGAGCAAGATGGTCTTCACTGGATAAAAATAGCAAAGCATTAGTTACCTGGGAGGCAGGAAGACTGGCATGTTTTTTCCTCCAATGACAGTTTGTAACAAGCAAATATTTGCTGATAATGTCTGACAATATAGCCATGGGAAGAAGCAGATGAGGTAATCCTAGGTAGTATCCTCTACTGTCAGAGGGAACCATGGCATTCTAAAGTGATTAAACTGTTGGTGGCAAAGCCATTGAGGATCCTAAATAGGAAAGATTTGCTAGTAAAAGATCCACTACTGCCTCAGAGGCTGCTTTCTGTCACACTATCTGTGAGGTAACTGCAGACAAGGAGAAAAGTTCCTGATTTCATGTAGGTAACAAGTCCCAAGGAAATCATGCTCCTGTGTTTTCATTATCTGGCAGCTCCTGTTCCCTGAGAACTTGTGAACCAGTTTCGACACAGGGATTGCAGTTTCAGAGGTGTCAAAGCACCTCAAACACAAGATGTGACCCTAGTGAGGGATGGATGGGAGTGGTGCAGAAGCAGGCCCACATGTTGTGTGGTGGGTTTTTGGGGTGGGAGGGCTATGGGGGACATGGTAGGGAACCTGAAGCTGTAGAGCTGGAGGAAGGGGTGAAAGGTCCTTCGGTTCCCCAGTCTGTGAAACAAGCAATTTTTATTCTAATAAATATTCAAGAGAGCTTTGCAACTACTTGCCTGGACATTCTGTTTCATGGCATATTTTCATTTCTCTACCAATCTGTCTTTCTATAAGTTTCAGTCCCCTAAAGATCCCGCTCCAAAACGGCTGGACCACAACATACCAAGCTCAGACTACCTTGAACATTCCTGAACACCTATGTCACAGGGAAAATCAGATGGTGTAAGCTTATTTATACCAGAATTATCCCACATGGAGACTCCTCAATTAATTGCCAACTAAATGTTAATAGCTCCATCACCTTTACACTATCCACATAGGGTGAAGGAGCAGGAGCAAGGACTTAATATCTGACCTTTGGAATAACTTCCACCTTGCCAAAGATCACAGTTGAGGCTCCTTTGAGAAAGCTCCCTTCATGGCATAAGTAACATGGCACTCTTTAAAGGGGACAGTGAATGGCCAGAAGAAGTTAACAAACATGACTCATTTTCTTACAGTTAATGGTGTCATGACTTTTCGTTTCTTTTCTGGGAATTTGTTTAAAACCTGTTGTGAACCCACGGGTACAGTTATGTTTGCTCATCTAGGTTTATTTGTTTGCATCTGTGTGTACCACTTTCAAGCCTACTGGGGGTTTGTCTTGAATACGCTAATGAAATGCCTAGATTAACACATAGATGCCCTGTGCAAATGAGGTGTAGGAGGGGGAATCACAGTGCAGTAATGAGGGAAAGAAGATCTAAGCTTAGTTTTGGATGATGAAGCCTTGCTGGCTGGAGCCACATGTATAGCCAGCAGAAGACAGGTGTACTCCACAGGAGAAGCAGAATAAATCTAATTCTGAGCAGTATCATTATCCTTTTGTATCCACAGCACGTTCGACCGTGCATTCATCCGTACATCTGTTGTATACCAAGGCCTTTGTACTCCAGCAAGCCTTGAGTTATGTAAGCAGTTGCAGGTCTACACCTAATAGACCATATGTTGCAAACTGGCTCTGAAGTGCCAAAATACGGAACATGAAACAGAAAGCTGAACTGTAATAGAAGTGAAGAAATGCATGGGACATGTGGAAATGAAAAGGAACAAATCCTGCCTTTAAGATACATACTGTGAGGTGGGTAGCTTTTCCCATGATGACAAAACCCTGTTTTTCCTGATGCAAGGAAAAAAACCAAAACACTTGTGTGAACCTCTCCTTGTTTTGCTTTCTCTCTCATTTGTCTTCCTCCCTGTATATGACCCTCGATCACCCATTAACCAGCACTGTCTCTGACAAAAATTGTATTAAAACGGTTAAATTTAAATGCAGTACAGCTGAGTCTGATTTCTTTCAGAAGCAGGTCCTACAGACAACGGTTGAGCAGACAGTCTTATGTCCTCAATTTATATTGCTTTAAAGCTATGGCTTTTCCATGATGCAGTTTTAGTGGTGAATAAGAAACTTAGTGGATATGTCTCTTAGATGGATCACTCCTGATTTTGGAAGTTTTTTTCATTAAGCAGGAATTGGCCTTTGAACTTGGTGGGAAGGAATGTGTAAGAGAAGAATTTTATAAAGATGAAATGTGTTCATTGGGTCTTTTGTAGATCATATGGGTGGTTGAATTACTGGGCTGTTTGACTCGACCAGTCTGAGAGAGTCATGTTCACCTCCAGCTACAGCAAGAATCTGTGGTCTCTCCCAGGGCAGGCAAGCACATGAACTGCAGCTCTTGTTGGGGATAAGCAAATGAAGGTATGGCAGCCAGACAAAGATGACAGAAGGCTTTCCTGACACACTTCTTTCCCAGCTATCCCATAACACCCAGGAGATATTACACAACACAAAGGTCAGAATTCTATGCAGTATTTTCCCTTCCTGTAAATATCACACAGGTATCCTGGTTTAATCAAGAACCAGCTGTTTATCTGTCCACTACTTGCTTCTAATCACTTTAAGGAAAAAGAAACAGGCACGTATGTATGTATTCATGTTTTTCTTCTTTCTCCATATATATATGCATGTACACATACAAATATATAATTGTAGTTAACATAACATCATACAATAGTAAATAGATCTGCGGATGTTTGTTCCCTTTTATGTAGATATGAACACAGGGAAACAGTCCATCATGTGGGACTTTCCAACATAACAGTTTTCATTGAATCAATGGGTTTTCTTTTATTTATTTCATTAGGACAAGTCTTTTCCTCCTCCATGCCCATCCCTTAAGAATCCTGTATCCTTGTTTGAAGACTGCAGCAGAGTCTAACCTAGAGATAGCTGCAGCCTCTTCATATTGGTAAGGAATAAAATATCTTAACTCACCAGCCATGGCTGGTGAGGACAAGAGGTCTAGAGCATTACAGTTTGCATTCCAGACCTGTGCAACTATACTCAGAAGAGACAGGCAAATGCTGCTCTGCCCTGGTGTCAGGGCTGAGCCTGAGGGTGGACTTACTGCTGCCCCCACTGAGGCTCATGAGAAGTAGCTTGAAGCTACTGGAAGGGCATCCATGGCAACACAGGGCTTTGCATGGACTTTGCATGAGCTGCAAATCCTGCCTAAGAATCTGTGCAAATGCTCAGTTGTCTGTGCCACTGTGTTCTCTGCTGCGTGTGCTGTCCTAGTTAAATAGTGTTACCCAAGCTAACTCATTTAATATGAGTTCAAGCATGTCTCTGGAGACAGGAATTACAGCAGTGCCTGTAACAAAAGTAAAGCAATCCCAAGAATGTACACATCTGGTGTTAGGGTTTTAGTTCAGCTAATGAACAAAAAATGTCATGAAATGTGAAAAACATGGGTGGAGATTGACTGACTTCTCTGCAACTTTTATTCTTCTACATCCTGTCCCTACAGTCATTGCTCCTCTGTTCCTACCCTGCCAATTTTACCCCTTGCTTTCTTTTCAATGCCTGGTTTTGTTTTGTTTGGTTTTTTTTAAATAAATCAACTGAGTAACACTTTTTCAATTTTAGATATAGCATTTCATACTTCTCTCTCTCATGTGGTTCTGAGAAGTCATAGATGTGAAACCAACAACATTTGGTCCCTGGCAATTGTCCCTACCTTCTCCAGGTGCTCAATCCCCAATGTGGACAGAAAAAGTAAGCTGAGCTACCTGAAAAAGGACTGTTGCAAATAGTTCAGGTTCTCTGTAGAGCGCAGAAGAAGAAGAAAAACATTTTCCCCTTACCCCCCATGTGACAGAAACCATGAATCTTGCTACAGCAACAAAATATTTCAGCAGCTTCTGAAAATGTAAAATTTATTATTTCTTCATGCCGTCATACTTATCATGATATTATGAAGTTAAATTTATTTATATCATATTTTGAAAACTGCCACAAAAATAAGAAAAGAAAAATATCTTCCAGTCCTTTCTTGCATTTTATGTTTTGGAGAATATTTACATAGAGGAAAGTTTCCGAGTTTTAATCCCTCATCATCTAATGTGCTATTTTAGAAGTATGGAATGGAAGAGAGTGCACCATTTTCTGATGATTGCAATTGCCCCCTGAGAATGCTGGTTCAAACTGTGTAAAATATAGGAACAGGGAGACAAGATTCATATCAGAAACTCCTTTCTTTCTCTTGATTTGTACCTTGCCACTGAGCTTGCAAAACCTGTGTGTACACATAATTATAATGGAAACAGGCTCCTCTCAGTGGATCCCCTAATTTCTGATTTACAGGAGGTTTGAATGTCCCTGCCTATCACAATAGAGCTTGTATAGTCTGTAAGAGATTTAGATGTGTTTTTTTCCCTCTGTCCCTCTTCTCAGTGGCCTTGTCATACACAAATCCTTCCTTACATGATGCAACATGACACCCTTTGTGCTGTCCTGGTAGATTCTTCAGATGGCTATCATGCAGTTACTGATTGTTTCATCCCCTCAAAGGCAGCATCCAAAGGGTTCCTTGGTCTCTCACACAATCAGTGCAAAACTGGGCGAGGATTCTAGCTGCATCTCTCTCTCTTCTCTTGCTCTCAGTTTCTTTCAGTTTCTGGAATGTATTGTACCAACCACTTTTTGTTACTTCCCTTGATATCTTACCATCCCTTCATAGTTTGAAAACACAAACTCCTGGAGGTCACTGATGAATGAACAGCACATGAAAGTTTATATATAAAGTCCAAACTTACTGTCTCTGAAGTGAGGGTCCCGTAAGTGTTAGTATTTTTGGGGTATGGTTATTGCTACTGATTACCTCAGTGCTCTTGGAAAACAGCGTAAGCATTTAAAAAGAAAACTGAGATATGTAAACAAGACTATATCTTCAGCCCTACCACAATTATTTTAGTCCTATTACTCACTGAACAGGATCGTCACTATCAGACATTTTTAACAGCAAGTACAAAATTCTTGCCAAGAAATTAAGGTGTCACTGCCAAGAATTAAGAAATACTCCGTGATTTAAAATAAATTAAAACAAATCCTGATAAACAACAGGAATCACTAAAATGAGTAGCTGGAACATTTTAAATAAATCTTTTCTATTGAAAAGTGGTGAAACCTAATTAATATTATTTGGTTTCTGGGTTTATTTTTTTTCTTTCCCATTTAATTTTTTTTAAAAATGCTCTAGAATCACTTTCTCTGTTGTTGCTCTAGTAATACTTGCCATTTTATTTCCTCATCAGAAGTTCTTGTAAACTCAATAGTATAATTATATATAGCCTTATACCATATATATAGCCATATATATAGTCATCATGAAACACACAATTGGAGTCAGAATGTTGTTTACCTTCTCCAGTGTGTTTCATGTTCAATCTGGGAAAATTTCAGAGGCGAAGAAGGAGACTGACTGTAGAGAAAGGCAACACTTTGGTAATTTACTTTTGAAATGAAGCATTCTTGATTAAATGGCAGACAGCTTAAAAAAGCCAGTGGGCTTACAGCCTCATAACATGGTAGGGATTTGAACGAGTCTTCCTAGGAACAAAGGAGCACAATGAATGCCATAAATGTGGTGTGACACTGGAACAGTTTCTCAATAAAATTGTGGGTGCCCCATCCCTGGAAGTGTTCAAGGCCAGGCTGGATGGGCCTTTGTGCAACCTGCTCCAGAGGGAGATGTTCCTGCCCACTGCAGGAGGATTAGGACTAGATGATCTTTAAAATCCCTTCCAACCCAAACCATTCTGTGATTCTTTGATTCTATGAAGGACAGGTTTGTTTCACAGCCCAAGGAGAAGGACACAGAAGGAGCTCCAAGGACAGAGGAGAAGATGCCTCCTGAATGCTTTAAAAGAGTCTGATGTTTTAAATTGATAAGGAAACTGAATCAGAGAACAGCAGGCAGGAGTTGGGTTACTTTACGTATATATATTCCTTGTGCAATCTTCATGTGTCAGAGCAGTGTGGTTAGAGACCTCTGCAAGTCCTGTTGGATATCTTGATTATTGCACATTTGTGGAGAATTGCAAGGCAAATCAGAGCCTGCAAGTCTTGTACAATGGTGAGGTCTTGGGTTAAACAGTGAAAGGGGATCAGTGGTCCTGAGAGCATGGCAATCACACCGTGCCCCTCTCTCTGCAAGGGGCAAAAGGGAATCTGTGCAAAGGAAGCCTGACAAGGAATCAGAAGACATGGAGTTCCCCAACACAGCTGAAGCATGAATAAACATTTATATTAATTTTATTTGAGAATTCTCACCAACTGTTAATAGCCATTTGCAGTGGCAAAACAGTTGTGCGACTAACAACTGGGAATCTTGTGTGTCAGAGAAGAAAAGTACATCGATCTCTCACCCCCATTCAGAGTTTGCTGCACCTCTCTCACTGCTCTCTGCCTTTAGCCCTGCTAGGTTGGGGTGGCAATCAGACGGTCAGACAGCACCACGTTTCAGATCACAGCAGCAACTGTCTGTCTTCTGCTTTTTTTCATGCGGGAATAGAGCCGTGCAATCCTCTCACAGCAAGCCATAAAGAAGCTGAACCACCAGATGGACTGGTCTAGCACCAGTCACGCTGCACTTTTCTATACCTCAGACTTCATCAACTTCTGCCTTCATCCCAGCCCCCCCCCCCTCCCCCCACTGTCCCCTCCCAGGGTATTATTTTTATAACTGGAACAAAAATGTGATGAGTCTTTCAAGCCTTCTGACCCTGCAGACCAGGTTCTTTCCTTGCCCACCGTACATTTTCAGTTGAAATTTAGCAGCAGTATTTGGGAGAACAGAGTTTCAGATCTGTGACATGGACATGTTTTGATGATTGAGCTACATGCTGCTACTCTGGTAGGGTATACAGAGAGGAGGAAGGGGAGACAAAGGGAAGAGTTGCTCTGAGAAGAGACAAAAGAGAATGAGTTGACTAAATTGCTGCCAGGGCTGTTTTAACTCAATAAAAGAAGCAAGTAAAAGAGAAGTAAGGGAGAAATAACGATTTTCAGGAGGGAGGCTGCAAATTTTTCAGAAGAAAAGGGACTAAGTCTCTGCTTGGTTGGTCTGGTGTAGCTGTGGGCAGTGATGATGGCAAAGGCACCAAAGCAAAGTTCCATAGGAAGGAGTCAGTTCCAGTTAGGAGCAGAGGGAAAGAGGATGGCTGGGCTAGTGGAAACATGGCTGCATGTACAGACTTTCCCCTACTGGTACTGCATGTCACAAAAGAATGGCTTTTACTGGGGAAACAGTGACCAGTAAACTCCACTGCCCTGGAGGACACATAAGGGTGAAGCACATTCTCCTGAATGGTGGGTCTGCCTGTCTGAAAGCAGGTAGGAGGATGGGAGAAAGCAATTTATTCCTTTAATGTTTTTCCTCAGTCTGATTGGCAGACCAGAAATTAGGCCTGTTCCAGTAATATCTCTGAGAATGCAAATCTTAATTCGCTGTTTGTTAAGTGCTTAACTAACGTCTGAGATCATTATTTTAAACTTGAGCTGCCAGAATAAACACTGTCAGGAATCAATTTGCTTTAGAGAATAGCTCTTCCTGACAGCAGCAGAGATGCAAACAGTTACCTTTTAATACCAGGCTATGGAAAACTCAACCCCCCAGCCCAGCCCAGCCCCCCACTTTCATTTGCAGTAAACAGCATCCTTATTCTGTGCTATGACTCTATTCTGCTTTCTGAGGCACACTTAATAGCAGAGGGATAGCATGGTGTGCTTTATGTTCTCCATTAAAGAGAGCTTGTGGTGGGAGAGCAGGCAAATTCATCGGGTTTGAGGTTTCGGCAAGGACATGAAAGAAAAATTAAGTCATTTTTGGTTTTGACGTAGGAAGGCAGGATTGAGGTACAAGTCAAGGACAAGTTCTTGTTGCAGCTATGGCCCCTCCTGGTGGTAGAAGACAAACAGGTCTCCCTGTCCTTTTTTGATGGACTCTCCACAGATGCCTTCCCTAACAAAAACAGGACAAGTGTCTCTCCTGTCAAGTTCCTTTCCTCAGGATCTGACTGAGCATTTTGATGCAGAGTTGACTCTTTTCTGAAATCATATCCAAGCCTAAAAGCTTAGCAACCGTGTATCTTCCTTTCTCTGACCATACTGACAAAACTATGAGCCAAATTCTGTGTCAAGGATTTTCACCCCAAGGAAGTGAATGTGACTTCTGCATCTGTACAGAAGTAAGAAAACAATACTATGATTATATGATTTTTTTCCAATAAAGGTAAGAAAGAGCCCTCATAGGCATTCATTAAAATAATTTCTCAATGGTTTCAGGGTTTTAAGCCATGTATTAGCTATTTCCTACATTTAGGTCATAACTAAGGTCTGTTTAATGTGCTATTCTATATCCAAAAGTAACTAAGAGGGAGAGTTTTGATGGGAAGAAATAGTACTTTCACTGTAGGCAAATGCAGCATGCCCTGCTAAGCTCCCAGCTAACTTGATATATAGCCCTTTTCAGAAAAAGGGAATTGTCTCTAAATTGTTGCCTTATTTTATCCTTCAGTGGGAATAAAATTGGCCTATAAGAATGAAATATTTTAATACATCTCTATTACAATACACTCTCCTAATTGGTATTGATCTTCCCTGTGGTACCCGAAATGCAAGAAATTATTTCAGCAGGATTTGAGCTAGCAGAAATGGGAAATGGAGAGAAAGATTGACACCAAACAAGGTGGTGGGGAAGGGTAGAGACTGGCAGCAGGTATGGCTTAAACATCAAATAAAGAAAATGGTTTTTACAAGGGGAGCAAGTATAAAACAACCTGAGATTGAAATGGAGATGATAAATAGCTTTAGTAGAAGATAAATAGAAAAAAAATATGGAGTAAGGAAAAAAATTTAGAGTCTCTAAAGAGGAAAGACATCCTTTTAGTGAGGATGAACAGGCTAAGTGAACAAGCTTTTAGAATGGATTTGGTTGGGAACTTAGCTCATGTCCAACAAGATCCAGTGAGGTGCTACAACATCCTGTTGGAAGGTCAGAGGCTCTGGAAAACAGCCAGTGCCAGAACCCTGTCAAGAAACACCGCTGCAGGTGGCAATGTCCTACAAAGAGATAAGATTAAAAGAATTCCGGAGCTTAGTTGAAGCATACCTTGTCATTTTTATTTAGTTTTACTTGCTTCCCGTTCATTTCATGAAGTTCAAAATATCCTAAACTCCACTGTGCCAAAAAAGCAGAGATACACTCTTCTAATGCAAGCAGTGCTTGACAACGCAATGGGCTGCATACAAGATAATATTGTTTGCTAATAATACAACCCCAAATGTATTTATCTTGCAACAGGGCACCAGGTAAGTAGTTAATTAAAAAGCTGATACATACAGCTTTCTTGAAATGGAGAACAGCATTAGTTCTGAAACACAAGATTTGTAATTTTGTAAAGATATTCAGCATTCTCTGGAATGCCTGGTTGATTGCAGTTTTTCAAAAGACTAGTCCCATCCTTGTAAAGAGAACAAGGTAATAATGAGGCTCTCTGTCACTGTGTCATAATAGAACACAGAGGGCAAAACTTCATTACACTCTTTTGACTCCCCTTTCATCAATATGAGCGAGATAAACACAGGGACCCGAAACACTCCATCAGTTTCCGTGTGTGTTACTTAGTTGTTTGGTAAAAATTCGTTATTTTTCTGTGCCGGTGGAGGGAAACCACTGGGACAGGAGAACCCTCAAATATGAGCCAAGTGGATTGTAGATAATTTTTCACAAAGTGGTATGTAGCTTTGATGTGCAGGTCTTAAGCAACTTGAATGAGGTGCTTTTTTTCCTGTTTAGCCTTATTTGTATGTATTATTCATCCACATCCTTTGGCGGTTGTGGAGTTACTTGGAAGACAGTACTGCAGCTAGTTGCTGAGTTATTCTCTGAAATCTTCCTGAGTTGAATTTGGGCATAGCCCAAAGTGATATAGGATAAATTCCGTTCTCAAACTTCATTCCGTATAGGACATAAAAGGTCTGAATCATTCCTCTTTGCCAGGTAAACTTCAGACTCTCTACATTATTTGTGACTGATGCGAATGTAAAGGGAGAGGAAGGAGTTTTGGCATGCAGACTCAAAAAGGAGAAATCATATTTTGCAAAGAGTTAGAATACTTTTTTTTTTTTTTCCCCCGCCTTCCACCATCAATGCCATCCCTGGCTATGCAAGTCCTTGTTTCTGGGCCCTGACATCCAGCCAACAGAGGGAGCACTAGTTTAATTATAAAACCCAATCTCCCCCATTGCCAGTGTTCCTGCTGGCTGCACAGATAAGAACATTATGGAAAAGCTGTGCAAGCCTTTTCCCCTAAGAGCTAGTGGAGAGCAAAATCTTTGCCAATGGTACAAAAAGGAAACCTAGTGAGAAATCATTTACAAGACATTGTGTGCATGTGGGACAAAAAAAATAAGGACACAAACACACACACGGACACACAAATATGAAGCATTGCCCATTAAAACAAATGGTGCCTCCCAGGGAGCAGCCCAGTCCTGGAGTTCAGCTGCTACTCGTGAACAACCAGAGCCCCCTGAGCCAGTGCAACCTTGTATTGGATCTGGGGCCATCTGTCACCTCATTTATTAGAACTGGTTAAAAAATGGATGAAATTCTTTGCAGAGTCCTTTTGGTGAATTTTGGCCTTTTTTTCAATGAGGGCTTAATTGCAAATCTTATTTGTCCAGTCTATAGGTCTGACACTCTCTGCATGGTAATATGGCTGTAAACTGCAACTGTGAGTTAAAAATCAAACTGAGCCAAATGAAGTTCTGCATGCATCTTTGTTTTCTTCTTTCTGAAAAAGGTCTTTAGTATTGTTTTGACAGGCACTTAGAGATTTGAAAACCCCCAATATTTTTTCATGTTCAGGATTTACTTGCTGGCATCTTCAACTCAGGTTTATTCTTTCCATAGTTCTGAAGGAGAAATTAAATTCATCAGATCAACACATATATATCTATATCTCCTGAGAATTGTGTTTGTATGAAATTGGGAACTTTTAGTTGGGAAATTCTCTGGTCCTGAAATCTACTGAAGAAATGAATAGAGACACTTTTCACAAAGGACTCACAACATTACAGGAAGACAAGCATGGTTGTATCATAAGAGCCCTGTGACACACTTATCTCTGTTTGCCTGGCGCTTTTTTTTTTTTTTTTTTGTGGTGCAGGGCCCTGCACAAAATAACACAAGTAGGGGAATAAGGCCCTGGGATAATAAGACAACTGCATATGGCCAACATTAAGCAAAAGCTTTGTTTTATTTGGATTTGTTGTGTTTCCAAAAAGTCTTCTCTTCTGCTGAAAAAAGGCTTATATATCTGGTGTCTCTAGTGTCGTTTTCCAGTCTTTCCTGTCTTTATAGACTGGAAGAGCCCTTAAAAATACCTGGAAAACATAGAACAAGAAGGAAAAATGGAGGAGATGCAAACAGAAGGTTGATAATGTAGTCTGTAACACCTAAGAACAACGAAAATGGCAGAGACAGCTGTATATGGATTAAAAAGAAAGTAGTCTCCATGCTAAAGTTTTATTTCCTTTTATCAATTACTTCTTCAATTCTTTTCCCTTTCTCTTGTGTTTAGATTACATCCATTTTTATTCAGTTGACTGATCTGACTTATAGCTTCTCTGGCTTGATTGTCTAGAAAAATGATCAGAGGGCAGATGTTTTTACCCATGGAAAGTTTTCTTTCACACAAATTTATCACTCTCCCTGGAGACCAAAGACACAAGGAATGGGGGCTACATCCAAGCTCATTTTATCACCAAAGGATACCTAAGAACTGCACACTCTTCTAAACAAGATCCGTCTGAACTTGACTGACATGATAGAGCTGCTGTTTGATATCAGTGTATCCAGTTTCCTGCTGATAAACCTAACGCTCTAATGTGGTGCTTTGAAATATCAATATAGATGTACTATTTTTTTTTTCTTTTTTAAAATCTTCTCTTACTCCGTTTTTGATCTTGCTTCTGTTCCATTACAGTTTTGGGCAACCACATACATCAATAACTGAGAAGTGGCTGCTGTTTATGTAAATCTTACATGTTCCCCAGAAAGAATTTTTTAGCATACTTTCTGGGTAGTATGTTCAGTTTGAAATAGCTGAATGTAATCCATGTAATTTTGTGTAAAAATGGAAGTAGAAATCTATATTATAAGGGGAAAAAATGGGGCTGGAGGGTGGAGGGAAGAGGATTGGTGAGTGGAAGAAGTTGTCTGTAAGATGCTTGTTACACTCCTGGATCTGAGCATAGTTAGAGGGATGAAATAGCAACGCAGTTTAGACATCCATTTGAAATTATGCTGCCCTGGCACACAGAGCACCGGGCAGCTGAGGCTGTCCCCTGAATTATGCTGTACTTAGGAGATGGTCAGAAGCAAGGGAGATCGAAGTTGTGTGCCAGGTCTTTCAGTGTTATGCACCAACGCAATGGAAAGCAAGAACACCAGAAACTGAGACTAGACTTGAAAAAGCACTGAGGGCAAATGTGAAAATTTACTTTTGTGCCAGCCACCCTTACCTCTCATCATTTCCTACTGTCAATTTCTTAGGACTTTCTTTGCAGGAAAGCAAACTTATGTAAGTGTAGAGCTCAGAATGAGCTCTAAGAAAGACTTTAAAATAATATTGCCATAGCTTGCAAATATCTCAGATTTAGAAAAGTGTCTGTATTTGAAAAGGCTGAACAGTTACATGGCAATTATTTGATATCTTGGACTTTGAAGACTGCAGGTTTCTTAAATCACATTACATCAATATATTATTTAGGAATCAGTGCCATCCCTAGAGCATCCACCAGCTAACTTTCCAACACAACCAAAATGTTATGAAGAAGATGAAAACCTCAGCCCTTCACCCAAGGGGGCTTCCTGCCAAATGTGGAGTTTCCAAGTTGCTTTCAGCTTGCATTGTTGCAATCATTTCTAACTAGCCTTGTAACTTTTACTTCTGTAAAGCAGCCTCATGAATCCATTTGCACCACATAAATAGCTAGTGTGCACTCATATACAGTATATTTTTCTTTTCCACCTTGTCTGAACTCTGCCATTTCAATCAGCAGCCAGCAGTAGAAAGTTTTTGATCAAACTGAAAATCCTCACATTTAAGTGGAGTTTGTTTTGTGAAAGTTGAGGGAACAGGCTGAGGAGTTAATACACCCACTCATCATCTAACCTTGACACTGGCTCACACAAAAGTACAAGTGAATAAAACTGCATCATTTTCGACTAGTTTCTGGAGGCTTTGAGATCATTGGTCCTGGGATTTGCTTTGACACTCCAGCTGTCGCTAGCATACTCGTGTGATTATTGTACATAATAATTGATTTTGAAAGATTCATATTCTCTGGGCTTTTTATTGATTGGTAAGGAGTGATTTTATTGAAGGCAGAAAAGTACCTCAAGCTATTGAAGGGACATAAAAGTCAATGCAACTATGGGTACAGGAAGTCTACTGGGTCCTCTGTGATAAAGTTGTAGACAGTCAAAGCTGGTACAGAGGGAACTTTCTTTCCACACTGTGAAGACTATGAGAAAATCAGCTAATGATTTCAGACAAATCCTCAAAGCCTTGGACCTTCTAACAGTAAAAATGTTATGAGAGATGCACTGATGCTTCTTTATTTTGCAAGTTTGGTTTTTAGCTAGATGAGTCCAAAATATGTTCAGGTAAATGAAATTCAGCCCCGGGAACATATGTTATGCAATGGAACGTCAAAATTGCTAATGGTAGTGGAGAGATTAGGTGTTCAGTCCAGCTCCCTGCAAGCCTAATTTCATTTCACAAGTCATTACTGCTAGTCTTCTCTATGGTTTCTGAGACAGAAACAGTCACCCATTCATTTATTGTATAATAATAAGCAAAGGCTATGTTTGATGTTATTCAGAACTTGCTTTGAACTGTTAAATGGTCACACAACAGAAAGGCCATAACTTCCCCAAGGTTCCTCTTTCAAAGGGGAAGAAACTACTTGGTTTTAAATTAGTGATGCTGCCTGCAAAATATTCAGTTAAATCTGTGAGCCATGAAATACCCTCCCTTGCTGAGAATGAAGAGTAAACAAACACTGCAACCATGCAGACACTCTGTTAAACAAATCCTCTCTGGCTCTCTCAAGAGGATGCATTCAACGGTTAAACCAGTTAAAATAGGAGAGAGAGTTCATTCCATTTTTGCTAGCCCTTGCAGTAGAGGTTAGCATCATGCAATAATGCAGGAAGAGACCAGTAACATGAGGAAAAGGTATATGTGATGACAATTCGTATCTTCAGGCAAGCTCACTGCTGAGAAATGAGAACAGGCATGTGCAGTTTGTTTTTAGAGAGCCACCTCTGATGAATGAGTAATGGGGCAGCATCAAAAGCGCATTCCTCAAAATTATGGAACACTTGATCAAGGTTCCTGCATTTTGGAGGTTTCATGATATTCAAGAGAGATTTTGTACAGAAAGTGAGTTGATATGGTATTCATAATTGACCACTGATAAGCCATGATCTACTGAACAAACAAACTGAAATAGTGGGCCCTCAGCTTGCCGTGAGACTTGCTCCCTGACAGGTCAGAGAATTACAGAATGGCTTGGGTTGGAAGTGACCTTTGAAGATCAACTAGTCCAACCCTCCTGCTATGGAAGGGACAACTTCCACCAGAGAAGGCAGCTCCCAGCCCCATCCACCCTGGCCTTGAACAATTCCACAACTTCTCTGGGCAACTTGTTCCAGTGTCTCATCATCCTCATGGTAAAGAATTTCTTCCTTATATCCAATCTAAACCTAGTCTCTTGCAGCTTAAAACCATTACCTCTTTTCCTGTCCCTATAGGCCTTGGTAAAAGTCTTTTTGTATTGAACGGCTCAAACAAGGTCCCCAGCACCTACTTTTCCAGGATGAAAAACCCCAACTCTCACCCTTTTTACAGGAGAGAGGTTCCAATCCTCTTGTTATTTTTTTCTGAGATTCAAACAGGAATATTTCCTGAAAGTATTTTCTCTGATATTTTCTTTTCTTGTGTCTTTCAAATATTGTGTCTTTTCTAACTCTGTCTTTCATCTCTATTTATCCAAAACCTGGTCTCCTTTAAAGAACAGAGTCTCATTTCTTCTGCTTCAAAAGTAGCACTTTGTGGTTGCAAGGGAAGCATTTGTCTGCAATGGAAAGATGACAGATACAGGGAGAGCTGCAGATATACATGGATATAGCTATTGCCCTTCGTAGTGGCTTGATGAGTTATCCCAGGTGATAGCTCTGGGATTATGTATCAATGTGACATTTTGGCAAGGTGACTCTATAACAAGATGACATTCTTCTACGTGTGTTTTAATTCCTTTGTCTCACCCAGGATATGGGGGAAGTGGTGGACCTATGACTAGAAATCCACCACAAGTATTGCCATAGGGATTTAAATTTACTCAGTTTTGCAAAAAGGCAGTTCCTGGCTTTAGATGTATTCTGGACTTTCATGGCTGAGTAATAGTGACTGCAGAACTCCCTAGGAATCTAGCACTGGATTCTTGAAACCTTTTGGAAGATGCTCAGTCCACCCTTACACTCACGCAACCATTGAACAAGGAGAGCACCTCATCTGGAAAAGTCACACAGCAAAATGTGGTAAGACATGCAGTAAGGCTTAGCAGGGAACCTTCAGCTTTTGAAGACCTACTGAAAAGCCAATCAGTCTTATCTGTCCACAGGTAGAAGGCTTTGTCTCATGTGGAGCTTCTCATCTTTTTCTATGGAGTTTAACAGGTAGGCCAGAAATGGTCTTTGAAAAGCGCCCTGGTTGTGGTAACTATCTTCACAGAGTATCTCAGACTCAGTGACTCAGATGAATGTACTTGCTTTCTTCTCTTTTCTGGGGAAAAAAAAATTAAAAGTAAGAAAAAGTAGTCTGAAAGCCCCAAATAAAATGTCTCTGAAAGGTGTAGCATTACTATGGAAAAAGAATGAACGCATCAAAACTGAAGCTGAATATAAAACCAGTCAAGGGGGAGTCAGAAGGGCACATGTCTCTATGACAGCAGGACACAAAGGGCTGACAGTGGAGCACATGGTCCTTCCAGGGTGACACCACTGATGGAGAAGAAATTACTACTCAAGGCTTATTACAGACCTAGTGTACTTTCCTGCTAGGTATGTTAACACTACAAAATAGCGAGTAGAATCACTGGAAGTAGCATTGTTTTATTAAACTGTTTCACCCAATGGGAAACCCAATACATTCTGGTTTTCAGAAGCAAATAAATGTCTCCGGACAAAGTTTTCCATTTTGCATAAGCATGACGTTCATTTGTATGGTTTAGCTGATGACATGCATGCTCCTGGCCAGTAAATCCTGGCTGTAAAGCCCCTACATTATAGTACCCTATAGCTCATAATTGTGTCTAGGTGCGTGTGTCAAGAGCAGTCTCAGGCACATCCATGTACTTTTTCATCCTTTTATTGATTCCTCAGCACCTAAAAAGCCACAGTTGCTTCTATGTCAGGAGATGTACTATAGTTCTTCTTTTAAAGCAGTATGACACAGTTCAGTAGCTGGAATGGGCTGCAGAGCTGGGACTGCTAGCTAGCTTGTTTTTAATTTTCTCCACAGGAAAGAGTAATGTGTAACTTCTCAGCAGAGTAACTGTCAAAAAGAAAGAGGATAGAATAAAAGGCATATTTTGGCTCATGTCAAGATAAAACTGAACAAAAAAAATCTTTCTTGCAGTTCTGTCTTTATAACTCTGAAACTGAATTTATATCAAGATTTCTGGTTCAAATGAGAAGCCAGCCTCAGATTCTCATTGGAGATTTTGGAACAATTCAATCTTTCCAAGACTTTCAGTGTGTTGGTTTCTGTATTTTGATTCAAAGAGATCTCTAATTAATACTGTAAAAGATTCCTGTAAAGAAATCACTATTAGCAGAGAGTGCTGATGTAAGCATAGGGAAGAATAGTTAATTGGGGAAGAACTTCATTACACTTTTACACTTTGCAAACTGCCTTTCACCAGTACCTGGGTGGCAATCTCAGCACTCGGCAATGGCTAGCTGGGCACACTGAAGCAATAGGGACTTGACCTCGTTGCTTTATTTGCTAAAAATGTTTTAACAAGTGCTTTTAGACATTCAGCTGGCATTAGAAGTAGTGATTTCTTTTTAATTAAAATCTCTTAAAAACCGATGTGACAGGATTCTCTGAAAAAAAATAAAAGAAAAAAGAAAAGAACTGGAAAATTAATTAACTAAACTAGAAGGTCAGTTTTAAAATCCTGCTGCAGCCTAATTAAATCCTAGACACTGACATTTTTGGCTAAAGATTGCAACCATAGTAATTAGTGTTGCAGGAAATTTCCATATGCCTTTGTGCCAAATGAATGAGAGTATTTCATAATTGTTCCTATAGGACTTCTTGCAAATAGCTGGGAGGGACATGATCCTATTGTAGGAAATATGTGAAGGCAACTTAGTATTTTCATTCCTGTAGTGGAGGCTCTCCAGGTCGGTAGTGTGAAGGAGGGAAAAGTCTGATACATGATAGGAATATTATAAATTATTATTATGATTATATTGGTCTCTCCTTATTGCCTATTTAAAGAAACAATCACTATTTAAATAAATAGGGCAAGCTGTCAGTCAAAAGGCTGTGGATAAATATATGCTGAATATGCAATTAAAAATCATGATAGTGAAAAATTTTATATGATAAAACAAAAGATGCTGCTAATTATTTTATTTTATTTGCATGCAGTTAACTCCACAGAGATATTTCTTTCTTTCTTTTTTAATCATTAATTTTCTCAGGACTGCTAAGGATTTGTTAAATGTCAGACAGTAAAATTAAAATGTCATTCTATGACATATGGGTCAAGTAGACTTAATAAACTTAAACTACGTCATTCCACATTTATTTGTAGATTTTCCTTTTCTACTGAAAAATATGGTGAAGGTGTGGTAAAAGTATGAATTTTTTTTTGTACAGTCCATGTGGCTTTTGAATAAAATAGGCAGAGTTATTAAGATCTTTCTCTTCTCAGAACATTGTGCAAACTTCATTCAAAGGGAAAAAGACTGCTTCCTTCTTGAGGGGCACTGCAACAAGAGGATGATTTTTGTAGCTTTTTCTTTAACAAATCTGTCCCTTCAAAGAAAACATAAATGCCAGAATAAGAAAATTACAGATATACCCCATAAATAAAATTAGTAAAATATAAATGACAGCTTCAGAGAAACGAAAAGATAATCCTGCCATGTGGAAGGACCAGCCTGAAGAACTGGGAGGCCTGGGCTCATGGATCTTGTATGTGTGCCTGAAATGGTGCTCTCAGATGGCCCAGCTTCATCTTCTTGTTCTAAGTAACTGCTCTTTACTATTATGTCCCTCTTTTATTCTCCACAAAAGTGTAATGATTAGCACTTGGAAATAGTTGACAGCCTTCTCTGTGGCCAGTTAAACTGCAAAATGCTCAGCAGTGAATCACTGTGTGAGTGAGGAGAGAAACTTTCAGAGTGTCTAGGAAGCCTGCTGGCCTAATGTCCTCAAGTCTCCACAGTCAGTCTGCAGTTTCCTCTTTCAAAGACTAATGTGATGGTCGGTGACTGACTGTGGCAATCAAAGAGCATTCAGGTGCATGTAGAGAACGATTTGCTGGTTGATCTGTTCTTTCAGGTGAACTCATTCGATGAAGTGACCTTTCGTACTTCTCTTAGAAAATTTCAGTACTTTTTTATTGTATTGCAGGTGGAGGATATATGTTTTTCAAGCCATTGTTTCAGGTTCTATGCAAACTTAAGTCTTCTCACAGCAAAACCTGGTGTAAGACTGATGAGCAGGTGGGTATAAACTGGAATCATAATGGCAGAATTTCAGGCACATATGGCCCTTTAAAATTCAAGAAGTGGACAAAGGGCAAGTGTATTTCAACTGCCAAGTGATCCAAATTTTGCACAGGATCTTGAAGTTTCGGGAGATTTACATAAGGCTCATTCCATGGCATTGCCCAGTCCATAGTCTACACTAACATTTTTGAGCTACACTAACAATTTTCCTATCCAGCCAGTCTCCCCTGAACTTCAGAGTGTTTTTTGTTTTTGGGGATGGTCCATCTAAAGCAATGGGGGGCTTCCTACTCCTGGAAGAAATGTAGTTTGAGAATTTTTTAAAAAGTGTGTTCCAATGCTAAATACTGTTCAAACATATGTCTAAGTAGAAATAAAATTGACAAGTCTGTGTAGATTTTACAAATATTGTGGCACATGTTTTTTCTGGGTGTAACAGCATTGATTTTCCCTTTAGGGAACTTAGCTCAGCAACAATCTCCCTCACCACCCATGAGACACGAGCCCATCACATCCTCTGCTATGTCACTGGGACATTATCCTTCCAATAAGGTATAAGGAAATTTACTCTTGTGGCATCAAAATGAGCTTTTGATCACAATAGATCATTTATTTTCTCAATAAGGCCATGGGGTTTTTTATTTTTATTTTACATCATTAGTGAACATCTTTGTCCTCTTCTAGGAAAATCCCTCCAGGCTTTTTTAAACACTCAGGCAGAGGGGGAGGATTCTTTCCCTATTCTTTCCCTATTCTTTCCCTGTACTTATCCCCCCAAACTGGAGTCCTACATTTCTGCTAACATTTCAACTACAGGACAAAATCTCAACCAAAGTGAGCTTGTGATCTGCTGGGACATAAGAGTCAAATTCAGGACCAAATCTGGGGCAACAGATATTTTTTCCAGTGGCAAATATTGCTGTTTACGTGATTTTGCTGTTGGGAGATGCCACCCCTGGAGTGCATTTAGGTCAGCCAATTAGCATTATTGGATTAGAGCACAGAGCAAAGAAATTTTGTAGCAGATCTGCTGTGCAAGGCTAGGACAAGTGCCTCAGAATTCTGAGGTTTATTTCCTCACCCTGAAATGGCAGCACTGACACTAAGCCTGCATTGTACACAGTTTGTCTATGATGAGGGTACCTATGCTGTTTTATAGGCTTTGAAGTCTGGGAGGAGAAGAGAGAAGACTGTGGAAGGACTTTGACAAGCACAATTTGTCTTTTTGCACCTTTCAGAGCACCACAATATATTTTCACAAAAGACCTGTTTATATGAAGCTGTCTGAAAACATATTCAGCACAAGTGTATATCTAATGCAGGCACGGTGGTACAGTCTCTGGATTTTGAGTGTACATTTAAAATGGAAAAAACATTTCAATATCTTCAAATAGCAGCAGGATGCTGGATAATTTACATTGTGCCTCATGCAGGCAGGCATAAAATCCAGCACCCTGAAACTGTGCCTGCCACACACTGAGTGCTAAGAACTCACTTGTGTTTGTAGCATGTTTGAGAAAAAAGGCTGCTAAACTCACTGAGCAACAGTGCCTTTCTTGAGACAGAGTTCATCCTCTCTAAAGGCTTCGAAATAGATGAAGCTGAGCTAATCATCAAGAAACCCTCTAATCTCTATCATTACTTAGGTTTTCATGTTAGTCATTGTGACAGCTTTTCCCCCTTGTCATCAGGGGGAG
Source organism: Phainopepla nitens (assembly GCA_013400175.1). Taxonomy (NCBI): domain Eukaryota; kingdom Metazoa; phylum Chordata; class Aves; order Passeriformes; family Bombycillidae; genus Phainopepla; species Phainopepla nitens. The sequence continues at coordinate 911,288 of VXBQ01000187.1, forward strand.
AAAGCAGTGGTTGGCGCTCGCTGGCGAGGCTGGAGCCATTTATGGCAGGCTGAGCTTTTCCAAGTTAGTATTCAGGAGTCATACACAGTCAGTGAATGGAGAGACAGTCTCAAAAAGGTGTCGCAAAGGGCCTGGCACAATGTGGGGCTTATGTTGCATTCCTCTTGGCTGATTGTCCAACAAAGGTAGAGACAGCCATTACCAAAGGGTATTAATGTGCAGAGAAATACAAAAATAAACTGGCTACTTAGGGCACTAACTATTATAGGCAGAGAAATAATACAATAAATCACTGAAATGAAGAAAGAGAGGCAAGAGGCACTGAAAACAGAGATATTTTGTCACTAAATTGCAGCATTAATAGTGCTTTGAAGCTTCACATTTAAATTGCCTATTTCTGACATTCAAAATGCACATTAGGAAAATGATGCTTATTTTATAGTTACTCATTAAAAGAAAGGGGATAAATAAGATGGAGTTTTAAACTATAAATCTCTTTCATAATGAACAACCAATAAGAAGGTGTGGGGAAGACAAATGGATAGTGAAAGAAATATTTTTAAAATGCTTTTGTAATCTGGGGTGTAAACGAGCAACTGCCTCATCTGATTGAGGATAAGTAATTTTTAGAAGGTCTGGATATGACTGCGAATGCAGGAGATACTCATGTAACTTGATAATGAAAAAGAACTAGGAAATAACAGAAAAGGCTGTTTCTTTTCCTTTGCAATAGTTCAGGTATTGTGCAATTATACAATTTGTCTCCTCTGTACATGACTGCAATGCTACATGTATTTCCCCACCCACAGAAATCAGACAGATACAGCAACTTTCCCCACCTAATAAGGCATAACTTCAGATTACCTCTGAATAGCCTGTATGACAAATTCAAGAAAAGAAGCAGAAGGAACTTACACATCACTTTGGCATTTAGTCTTCCTGGAAAGGTCTTTCATGATCACCTGTGTAACTTCCCAGTACTCATTAATGGCTGCCCAGTAGCCTGCTGCTGCTTGACTATTTGCATAGCATCTGCATTTATCTAATCTTTATTTATTTTTTAAAAACTGCAGAGTTACAGCTCATTTGCAGTGCCTCAGGATTTGAGTATTAAACAAAAATGCAAATACAGCAGTAAGCCCTTAATGAGATGTATCCAGCTCATTTTTTTCAGCATTAACTCCATTCTTTATCTTGTTTGAGTATCCACAGTATAAACTATTCATCGGCTCCAAAACTTCATTTTAGTATATCGTCAGTTTCTGCCATATATCTTACAAGTTTAAATTCTAATTTTATCCACAATAAGAATAATAATGATGTTTCAAACTGGCATTTATTGTCAAAAGGAAAATAGCTCAAGTACCGTAACAAATCATTTTTTTCTTCTGCACCTCAGAGAGTTACCAAGCCAAAACGCAGCATTACAAACTTCTGGGTTTGTGGTACTTGACTGCTACTTTGCACTAATTTGAAAGATGATAAAGTCACAAGGTAAGGGAAATGCTAGTTCCACACACTCATGGCCATAAAAGGAGATCTGCTTGAGGCAATTTAAATGCCCTGAGGAAAATTCCTACCTTTGGATGTATATGAGCATACACCACATTTTTAGTTTCTAATTTTAATCTTCTAATGATATAAACCAAATATTTGCCTCCAAGAAAAGGAAATACAATTCTCTGATTAATACTGCAGTGGGGATAAAACCCTCAGGCTGGGACCACTGAATCACTTGTGATGAAATCTGTGTCTCACCCTAGGAGTTCTCCTTAGCTTCCAGGTGTGCAGCAGCTCTTCCCCAGAGCTGTCAGAGACCTCTTTCACCCTCCTCATTTTTGGGCTGGATTTCCTGGGCTAAGGAGAAGACATGAAAGGGAGTACTTACAGTACTAGCATTTATTTTTTCTGCAGTAGAATTTCTGTACTAGTGTTTTATTTTTTTTTTTTTTTTTTTTTTTTTTTTTTTTTTTTTTTTTTTTTTTCTTTTTTTTTTTTTTTTAGTGGAAATTTTTGTTTGTTTTTTTTTTTTTTTTTTTTTTTTTTTTTTTTTTTTTTTTTTTTTGGTCTCTCCTGGCATACTAGTTGTCTTGGAGAGAAGAGTGTGAGGTTCTGGATGCCCATAAACACAACTAGTAAGGACGATCAGGGTTCACACCCTGTCTCCATCACTTCCAACAGCACTCATCTTTTCTCATCACTTTGATAGCAGTGTAAGAATCATCCATAATGTAGTTTGCTGCCACTGCTGCAGAGTCACTCATGCCCAGAAGGATGATAAGTTCTTCATGTAAGGCTTTCTCAGCATTTCCTCTGGGATTATGTGGTCTGCAACAAGGACTATCAATCTCTCCACCAGCTTTGGGAGATCAGGTCTGTCCCTGATCATATTGATGGTCCTCGTTCTACTGCTTCCCACCCCCCCTCATCAAATTAGAAAATGAAAAACAAGCTTTGGAGCCAAAAAAATACCTGAGTGTTTCATGTATCATTGCTGCTGCTTCTATTGCAACAATGACACCGGCTGAGCTTCTATGCCAAAGTCAACTCCACTGTGAGCTAGAGAAGCTCTTATTTTTTCCTCAGAAAATGTGCCTACTTCAGTTTCAGCTTAATTTTTAGAAAACAGCAGCCTCTTTCCTCCTATTCTCTCCATGCCTCATGCTTTCATCTGTGGTTTTGTACATACTGTAGTTTTGATGAACAGGCTACGCTGTGCAGGGTGCATATTGCTCTGAGTGCCTCATAGCAAATTTTTATTTACATTCATTATAAGCAAAGGCTATAAGGCTCTACAGGTTTCTCTTCGCAATTTTAAAATGCGTTTATAAAAGTTACTGAATTTTATGCCAGGTTGGCTCTGATGGTTAATGTGTTTATTTGAGAAACAGAGCCCAAAACTTTGTCACTGTGACAACTTTTACAGCATCTTTGGTATCTTGCTCTGAAGAGAACAAGGTTTTGCAATATCTATTTGCTGGTCCTAAAGTCCTCAAGAAAAAGACTTCATTGATGCATCAACAATAAAGCTGATAAGAGAATATATGTTAATATAATAATATCATAAATATTATAACATAAGTGATACAATAAAGATGGTAATATAACACAGTTCTAGGGTTTTTAATCTCCAATTTTTTTTTTATGCTATTTCTGAATTTTCACTGTGGAAAATTTCATAAGTGTCTTGTCTTTATTATTCCTTCATTTGCGCTAAAGAAGTATCAGCTTCACAAACTTCTTTGTAGCTCCCAGTGGAACTAGCACAATTATAAAGTTGTGCCAAATTGGCCTCTTAGCAGAAGGTATCTCTTGGAAGAAAACAAATCTCTGCATTAGATTCCATCATGAACAAACAAATCGTTTTAATTGGCTGCGTAATGAGATGGCCTTTTGTAGAATACGTGCTTGGAAAGTTCGCTGTTACGGTGAATCTCCTAAGTTCTGCACAGGATAAGCACGACAGCAAAACTAATTGTAAGAAATACAGTACGGCTGTGTTTTGGTTTTTGAAATGTAGGTTATTCATGCATTGCTTTTTATTATCTGTTTAGCTGGTTTTAATCATTTATCAGACTCTAAATTCCCACTATTTTACAAATTTATGTACTTGGGGGTTTTATTTGTTTAAGCAAAAATGGCAAAGTGGTATACTGCAGTTATAGGTCAGCATCATCCTAAAATAATTTGTATTTCACCAATTCCTTAAAGATAGCTGATTTTAAACAGACAGCTTCAGAGTTTCTAAGATATTATGTTTAGACTGCTTAATTCAAATGCAACCTTTCTGTAGATTACTTTACTAATTGTGCCAACCAGTGTCTTTCTGGTAGTGGAGCAGGGAGAGTTTCATAACCTTCAAGAGGTTATGGGATCCAATCCCACGATAACTTCATAACCCTTTGTAAAATCTTTCTCATCCCGTCCTTTTGGTGAGCATGGCTGGTGCACATAGCGGCATCCAGGCCCGCAGCGCAGCAGGAGTGAAAGCACACACACTGTGGCAAAATTCCCCTGCTATTGCCAAGGTCACAGATGTGTATACAGGTTGGACTGAGTGCAAGGAGAGTTTTAGGATATAACTGGAAGGTCGCAAAATCCCATCTGTCCTGTGATTTTGTTGATGAGGCAAGTAGTAAGAATTTCTCATATAGTTGTGTGCTTCAGCTGCCCTTTTCATAGGGATGATGAACAAAGTAGATTGGCTTTGAGTTATAAAAAGAAGTTCTGTAAATGCATTTCAGAGCTCTTGTGCATTTGAGTAGTAGATAGCTCTTACTGGGCACTTTTTTGTCTGTCCTCAAGCTCATAGAGATTGTCACATGGCAACTTGGCTAGATCTTGAAAAGAAGTCACAGAAAAGGTCAGAAGGGTCCTTAGAGGATGTACAGGAACTTTTTATCTGTTTTCCAAAATTTAAGCACTAAATATTTTTTTGTCTTGTTAGCATTTTCTTTCTAATGAAAAACTCTACTGTTGCTTTGTGCAATTGCTACTCCCTTGAACTTTGATTATGTACAGCATATCCAAACATGCTCACACATCTACTACTGTTGAGTTAAAAGGTATCAGCACTAGCCTTGCAATGACTTCAGTGTGGTTTTAGTGTGGCTTCAGAAGACATGACCGCAAAATATTTCTGAGATAAAGACTTAGAAATGTCTAAATAATGAAACTGTGTCAATGGAATTAAAAATCAAGTAGTAATTTTAATGCAAGTATTCCATCCAATTTTTAATAACCAATTTTCATAAGGTATCTTAAGCTGTCACATTTCTCTAGTCATTATGAACATAATTTCTGTAACTTCTGCTTCACTATATGTTTTTTGATACTTTTCTATACTCACTTTTAATATCTAGGAGATATCACCCCTGGACTTGTTTGCCTTCTCAAGGAGCTGTTGTTTAACATCAAAGAAGCAAGTAGAAAAGAAATATTTTAATCAAGATCTTTAAGGCAGATTTTCAAGATCTTCCACTTCAGTGGAACTGATCCACTGAGAATGTTAAAAACATATAGGTGGAAGCACATGAATGGTCCCCTTAACATGAAAGTCAAGCAGGTGGTGTTCATGTTTGGGTGTTCAACTGTAGCCTAAGCTGATGTTAACAACAAATTGTTTTTCATTAATATTTTAGTGCTATGTGACAAATGGGACTGCTTTCTTCATACTGGTGCAGGAATTGGCGAAAAGAAAAGAAAAGAAAAGAAAAGAAAAGAAAAGAAAAGAAAAGAAAAGAAAAGAAAAGAAAAGAAAAGAAAAGAAAAGAAAAGAAAAGAAAAGAAAAAGAAAAGAAAAAAAGAAAAGAAAAGGAAAAGAAAAGAAAAGAAAGAGGGAAGGGCGGCAGGAGAACAGAGAGAACCCACAACAGCCACAACAAAACACTGCTGTAATGTTCAATAGCACCTTTCAAATAGACAGGTCAGAGATAAGGCAGGCCATAGAAGTGAGCAACTTCTATGGCTTTGAAGTTGCTTCAGGGTCAGTGGGCAGCATACTGCTGGTCTGGCTACTACTTGTGCTGTATTTTACTGATAACTTTGGTGCATTTGTTTGGGGGTGGGGGAGAGGTCAGAGTTTCCATTGTGGTGTCTTTCAGAGGCACTGTGTTCACCAACATTAAACATGTCTCCAATTTTATTTCAAAAGTAAATACCTCTTCCTGGGGTAACTAATGCAATATCAGTCATCATATTTATCATTCAGCTGATACTTGCCTTCACCTCACCTCTTCAAGCACCCAAAGTTTGTTCCTCTCCTTATCCACCACAGATCTCAAAGCATTTTGCAAAACTTCAGCTAAGCTTCTTGCTTGACAAATGCACCCGTGCTAATAAATGACAAGGACATGAGACTGCAAGGGATACTAAACAAGTTTGCAGATAATACAAAACTGGGAAGAGCTGTTGACTCTCTTGAAGTCAGAGAGGCCCTACAGGCAGACCTCAGCAAATTAAAGAGATGGGCAATCACCAGCCATAGGAAATTCAACAAGGGAAAATGTCAGATTCTGCACCAGGGATGAGGCAACATTGTTGGTATGGTACATACAGGCTGAGGAATGAGACACTGGAGAACAGTACCATGGAAAGGGACCTGGCAGTCCTGGTCAGTGGCAAGTTGAAGGTGAGTCTGCAGTGCCCTGACAGCCAAGAGGGCCAACCTTGTCCTGGGGATCATCAGGCACAGCATCACAGCCGGGCAAGGGAGGGGATTGTCCTGCTCAGCTCTGCACTAGGGCAGCCTCAGCTCGAGTGCTGGGGGCAGTTTTGAGTGCCACAGTATAAAACAGACTCTAAACTGTTAGAGAGCATCCAAAGGAGGGCCACTAGGATGGTGAAGGGCCTTGAGGGGAAGCTGTATGAGGTGCAGCTGAGGTCACTTTGTTCGGGAGGAGGAGGGGAGACCTCATTGCAGTCTGTAGCTTCCTCATGAGGGGAAGAGGAAGGGCAGGCACTGATCTCGCCTCTCTGGCAATCAGTGACAGGACCTGAGGGAATGGCCTGAAGTTGTGTCAGAGGAGGTTTAGGTTGGATATTAGAAAAAGTTTCTTCTCCCAGAAGGGTACTGGAATGGGTTCCCCATGGAAGAGGTGTGACAGAGGTCAAGAAGTGTTTGGACAACTCTCTCAGGCACATGATGTGACTCCTGGGGATGGTCCTGTTGCAGGGCCAGGAGCTGGACTCAATTATCCCTGTGGATTGCTTCCAACTCAGCTTATTGTGTGATTCTGTGATTCTGTGAATATCAAGTTGTGGTCTTGCTGCTGAAGATGAAGCTGGACCCTGTCTGGTGCTGGCAGGGAGGAGCCTGGGACACCAGGTCACTTCTTGACCCCAAAAGATCCCAGTACAACCGCAGTCCCTGTTGCATCCCCAGCACTTCAGAAGAGGCAGAAATCTAGGAATTGGTATCCCAATATCTGTTCGGTATGAAATTACATTTACAGGTCATTTAGATGTGTTTGGATGAATCAGATATGTTTGAATTATTTACAGGATGTGGTGGCTTCAAAGAACCTAATTAGAGTAGAGTAGCATGTGTTAGGACCTGAAAAGGCAAGCTCTGCTGCTGCAAGTAATTACTGCTCTAATGAACAAACTCAGGAGAGTGAAATGCATAAACAGATTCTGTGGGATCAGTGCACAGAACATATTTTCAAGTCCAAAGAGCATGGCCACATAATAGCTGCAAAACTGTAAAAGTATCAGTGGTAAAAGAAATAACAGCACTAAAACTTTATAGTGCAATATAGCCTATTTAACATCAAAGAGGCAAAGTATCTTTTCAGTATGAATTGATAGAAAACCAGTATTTATTCACCTACAATGGAATTCAAATATTTGCGGAAAACACTGTATTTTAATTTTATAACAAAATGAATCATACTTTGCCTCTGTGCTACTGACACACCTGTTATCTCCAGTTCTTTGTCTTCATTTCAGCAAACTCTGCCATAAACCTTAAGGACTTTCATATTCCATAATTCAATTTATAGCGACTTCAGTTACTATAAGAATTGTCCTTATAAAAATGACATCCAAACACTGCCTACATATTCCTGCACCATAAATGCCACATGAATTCACTCATTTTTAAAGTCAATAAAAGATTTTTTGAACAAGAGTGGAGATTTAGCCTGATAACTTCAAGTTAAACTGTGTTATTTCTGTGCTTTAAGTATCATCACTGACTATAAAAATTGTAAAATAAAAACTTCACTGAAAATTCTTCAGGTTAGAGTGAGAATGCAGTATGTTCATGTGTAGTTATATTGTCTCTACTCTGGTGACAGGAAAAAAAATATGGGTATTTTTCAATAAACCAAATGCATATCTTTCAAAAATCTCACAGGGAATTGTTATTTATAGCACTGAGCTTCCATCTTAAAATGAGTACTTTTTGTTTGTTTTTGATTGCCACCAATAATAAGGATGCAAAGCAGCAAATCAGGTCCTATAATGGGTATTTTACCACTTTCATTCTTGTTGGTGTTTCAGACAGTAATTGTGAACTTCTGTGGAGACACTAAGGCTGAAATTTGGACTAGTTCTGATCATTAAAAAACCCTGATCCTAAACTTATCATTTCTGTAAAATATAACCATATTGGTGATCAAAAACCCCTCAGCTGTGGACAGCTGTAAACCTATTTACTTATTACAGTTCCTAAATCCCTGCAGGGTGAAAGAGAAATGAAAGATATTATAGCTCTCTCGCTCTTTTATTTTTTTTATTTGTGGCATGTCTGACCTGCACCTCAGCCCTTCAGTTATGATTTAACTGTGCACCATTTACTACGCACAGGTAACAGCAGCCTACCTTGTAATCTCCCAATCAAAATCTAAAAACCTTCTGTATGTCAAGGATATTCTGTTATTAAACCCCAACATTATTAGTTTTTCTTTCTTTTTGACAACAGAAATAGAAACATGTCAGTGAGAGAAACTCCTCAATTATATGGATTTTTTTGAAGGGCAGATCTGAGCCTTCTGAACCTTATCCTATTTTTAACAGTTTGCTACAAATAGATAAGAAGTGGCTTGGCTGGTTGCCAAATCCTCCAAATCCAACTTAAACACCCATTCACTGGCTTTGTCTAGACTAGAATCTGTAGGGGTTTCATTTGCAAATATTTGCTCACCCTTTCTAACCTGTGTGAAAATTTGGGCACTTTTAAGGCAGAATGCCTGTAACAAACACTGGTCTGACCTATCTACTGTGCCCCAGATGTCCATAGCCCTGGTCAGCCACTGAAGGCTGTGAGGGTGTTGGATATTACTGCCAGACACCAGTTCCTTGTTCCTACACAGCTGAAAGCATCACATTAGTGGACTTTTCTCCCTCTGAGTGCAGCATTAGCTCCAGGTACAGAATCACAGAATCACTGGGTTGGAAGAGACCTTCAAGGTCATGGAGTCTAACCTATGCCCTAACTCCTCAACTAAACCATGGCATCGAGTGCCAAATCCAGTCTCTTCTTAAACACATCCAGGGACGGTGACTCCACCACCTCCCTGGGCAGGCAATTCCAGTATTTTATCACCCTTTCTGTGAAGAAC